>CM053590.1:102849359-102867497 GCA_028646515.1 Pseudochirops corinnae
GAAGACATAGGAGAGAATAGACTGGGGGAGGGTGGATACACTGGGATGGCTGTTTTGGGATGGTGGGTAGGGGAAAGATGGGGAGAAAATATGTAACTCAAAATCTTGTGGAAATGAATGATGCAAACTAAAATAAAATAAATGTTTAATAAAAAAGAAAAAAAAAAGAAGAAGAAGGAAAGTTAAATCAGAGCAAGGATGATGGCCTGAGAATTTATTGAGGGAAATGGGGTTCAGATGATAATAAAAGCAGCTAACATTTATGTAGTGTTTACCATGTGCCAGGTGCTTTAAAATTATCTCCTTTGATCCTCTTAACAACTTGGGACGTAATTGCTATTTTATCCCAATTTTGCAGATGAGGAAACTGAGACAAATGAGGTTAAGTGACTTACCCAGGGTCATATAGCCAGCTAGGAGCTGAGGCTGGATTTAAGGTCTTCCTGACCCTAGGACCTGTGCTCTATCTAGTCCACTAATTAGCTGCCTCAATATTCTAATGAAAGGTCAACAATAATTTTAGGAGAAAAAAAGAATAGTTTTAGGATACAGATTACGATCAAATAAAGGAAGTTTTGAACAGGGAAGTACCATATGTGATGGGGAGATCAAATGTGTGGTCTTCTCATGGCTAGGGTGTTCTGGAGGAGCACATCACACATGGCATTGAGACTGAGGAACTGGGAGGTTGGGGAATTTGAAGGAACAGCAACATATATTTTGAAGTCCTTGAAAGTATCAAGGCTTGAGTTGAAGGTAGAGAAGAGGAATATAAACCAGCTTCTGAAATGCTTGGGAAAGGAGAGAATGACCTGGTGGGTGTATGTTAATACCCCAGAGGATCTGGATTCAGTGAGAAACTTGGATAGAATGAACCTTGAAGTAGGAAAGGTCGCTGACTAATGTCAGCAAAGGGAGGGTGTGGAACTGGCAGGGGAGAACAAGAAGTATTTTGTGGGGGTTGAAGGGAGAAGTGGGAAACGGTGTAGTCATTGTTGTAGAGGTTTTCCAGGGAAGCTAGGTCCCTGAGTGAGATGGAAGAAGAGGTCCAAAACGAAGGGAAGTTTTATGATGCTACAATAGTAGGGATGAATAGAATTAGAGTTCGACATGGAGGGGGTAGCACTGAAGATAATAAGGGTGAGAAACTGGGATAAAAGAAAACAGGGCCCTGAAAAGAACCTTGGGAAAGCTCCACATTTAGGGGATATGATGTATGTGAAAGCTAGCAAAGAAGATGGGCAGCCAGTTGGCCAAGTGGATAGACTGCAGGGTCTGGAGTCAGAAAGACTCATCTTCCTGAGTTCAAGCCTGTACACTTTAGACACTGTGAGACCCTGGGCAAGTCGCCTAACCCTGTTTGCCTCAGTTTCTTCATCTGTGAAATGAGCTGGAGCAGGAAATGGCAAACCGCTCCAGAATCTTTGCCAAGAAAACTCCAAATGGGGTCACAATGAGTCCCACGACTGAAAAGGATTTAACAAAAGCAAAGGAGATCCAGGTGCAATTAGGAAAACCAGAAGAAAGTGGTGTTAGGAAAAGCCAAAGACAGAACATATTTCGGAGCAGAGGGTGAACAGGGTGAAATGCTGGTGCCATGGACCCCTTGGGCAGTCCCGTATTTCGTATCACCCGGCACGTGGAAGTTTGCTGGGCAGACGGTGAGAGGAGACGGAGAGCAAGCATTTAATAAAAGTAAGAACAAACGTACTTTCCCCACAAGAAACGCAGGAGTGGGGGTGGGGTATTTATCAATGGATGTAGACTCTACATTGTAGAGCGTCCGGAACCGTAGATACAGTCTTGTTCAAATCTATTAGTCTACAGGCGAGAAAACTGTCACAGACGGCGAAATGCGCTCTGCCTCAAACTGCGTGGTGCTGTGGTGACCCCCGACACTGAAGAGGCCGGTGGTCACCAAAGAGAATGTGCTTCACCCGGTCCTCCGGCACTCACTAACTGCCGTACTCTAGGCCACAGATCGTGGGCGGCCGCACGGTCCGACTTTGGAGACAGGACGAAGGGGGCGGTTACGTGTAGAAGGGCTACCAGGCAGGTGACCCCCAGAGGGCGGGAGCCGCTCCCACTCCGCCCCGCAGGCCACAGAACTCGGGGCTGGGCCTGGGCCGCGTTTGCTCCGAAGGGGCGGGAAACAAAGCCGAGAGGCCACTCCACAGCTGCATCAAACTCCCGGCGCGTACACGGCGGGAGGGGCGGGGCCCTAAGGCGGGGGCGGAGGAAAGGAGCCCTCCGTACCCGAGGCTCCGCAGAGCCGTCCTCGCCGAGGCCCAGCCTGAGCGGAGACCGAAATCGGTAGGCGCCATGTGACGCGGGGCGCGGCCTCTTTAAGGGGGCACCCTCCCTCTTCCCCCGCCCCGGGCGAGCTCGCGCCCGCGCTCGTGCCCGCCGGCTCCCACCACTGCAGCCTCTGTAGCCGCTGCCGCCATCATGATCTGCCTGGTGCTGACCATCTTCGCCAACATCTTCCCCACAGGCAAGTGACGGTGGGGTGGGGCGGGGCGAAGGGGCCGAGGCGAGGTGGAGGCTGAAGCGGGGCCGGCCCGGGGGTCCCTGACGCCGCTTCTTCCCGCCCCTCCCCGCTCCCCTCCTCTCCGCAGCATGGACCGGCCTGAATGAGCGCACCTTCCTGGCCATCAAGCCCGATGGCTTCCAGCGGCGCCTGGTGGGCGAGATCATCCGGCGCTTCGAGAAGAAGGGCTTCAAGCTGGTGGGGCTGAAGCTGGTGCAGGTGAGCCCGCGGGAAATCCCCTCGTTGCGGCCAGACCTCGGCGGCTCTGGGGTCCGGCGGGGGCGGGGACCCGGGGCTGAGCCGCCTCTGTCCGCAGGCTTCCGAGGACCTTCTGAGGGAGCACTACTCCGCGCTTCGGGACCGGCCCTTCTACAGCCGCCTGATTAAGTACATGAGCTCGGGCCCCGTGGTTGCCATGGTGAGGACGGTGCGGCTAGGGGTGGGCCGAGCGCGCCGTGGCGGCTGTCCAGTGGGCGCGGTTCTGGACGGTCGCCCCTGGGGACCACCGTAACCTCCCTCTCCCCCCCACCCCGCTGTTCTATCCGGAAGGTGTGGCAGGGGCTGGATGTGGTGCGCTCTTCGCGGGCCCTCATAGGAGCAACCAACCCTGCGGACTCTTCCCCGGGCACTATCCGAGGCGATTTTTGTATTGAAGTTGGCAAGTAAGACCCGCCGCAGCAGCTCATGCCCTGGTGGCCCCTGCAGCCTCTCCCCACCTGAACAGGGGGCACGGGGCTTGCTTTGCCTGCCCACGGAGCACGCTTGCATGGAGGGCTTCGCCCCGCTTGCCTGCTTTTTCTGTAGTACTTCTCCTTCCTTGACAGAAACGTCATTCACGGCAGTGACTCGGTGGAGAGTGCCCGCCGCGAGATCGCGCTCTGGTTCCGAGCAGATGAGCTGCTCTGCTGGGAGGACAGCGCCGATCGATGGCTGTATGAGTAGATCCGCCCTGCTCTGGCTTCCTCGGGGGTACGACTGGGAAAGGGGCTTTGCTTAGGCAGGTCCACCATCAAACCCATTCCTTTTGAACGCCTAGTTTATAAATGGAGGCCTGAGTAAAAGGTTCTAAATCTATAGGAAAATTTTCCCCAGGCTGGCCCCTGGGTTGCCTTGCCTCTCAAAAGTACCTATGGCTAGAGTGTGAGGAGGGGTTGGCTTTCTCCTGGTGAAAACAATTACCTGGGAATGGGGAGATACTTATCTGTGAGCTGAACTCAAATGACTTGGGGTACTGAGGCCAGTGGTGTGGCTGAATTTGCATCTTATGCACTCTTGGGAAATGGCGAACAGGAGATGTTTTTGGCAAAAATAATCACTGGGTAAATACCCAGTACACCTTGCTCTAGCAGGTCTGTGTCTGAGTAGTGAGTAGGGCTAGAACAGAATTGTTTTGGTGTGTAGTCCTTCCCCCACTCCACAAATGCCTTTGGAGAACAGCACCATTCCCTGAGCTCAGCTGTCTTTGGGGAGCTGTATGTAACCTGGAAATCAAGCTGAACCTGAGAGGTGAGGGACCTCAGTCACCACGTTCATCTTGAGTGGTTGGAGTGGACAGGATGGACAGAGGGAATCATCCAGCTCTGGTGGCCAGGTCAGGACCTGAAGTGATCTTCCGGTTGAGCTGCAGCTCCTCTTCTCCCCCCAGGCAGAATGTTTATAGCACAAAGGAAATGCAACAGCTTTTTAAATAATAAATCCTATAAAATCTTTTTTTTCTCTCTTATTTTGGGATCAGGCATTATTGTGGAGATCAGGGTCTGAGGGGTATGTAGAAGTAATTAGTCAGGTAGCCATGGTTAAAGAAGGCTTCAGGGATGATTTAACACATTTATTACATACAGAACAGGTACATAGTTCAGTTGCAGGGCCAAAGCCTGGGGAGATTATTCCTACTGCCCTCTCTTTACAAGGACACCAGTCTCAGTGCTTACTGTGCAGTGCTCAGGCCTTCAAAGACACTTGGAAATCCTTTTGTAACATACAATGAACTTTACATACATCACAGTGGAAAGATGGCAGGGAGAAGTGGAGAAGCCAGTCAGCTTTCACCTTCGCCACACAACTGAGGGGGGAGGGGATGGGCTCTAGACCTGGGGCTGCCCTCAATAGTGTGCTTCTCTTAGAGGAAGGTGGAGCCAGATGGGGGATGCTTAGGCTGCCCTGTACAGCTTTAGGAAGAGTGAGATTGGCAGCTTGGAGTCTGGTAAAAATTCAATCCTCTATCCCCAGGAGCCTAAACAGCAACTCTGGATGGGGGGGGGGGGGGGCGGAGAAGGAAGGGGGCGCAGGATTAGACATAGGTAAGGCCTATACAACTCTGGTCATCCCCCAGGGCTGGTGGCCACTCAAGCGCAGTCTGTGGAACTACTATTTAATTCTGCAGGCCATAAAGCTATGGGCCAGTGGCACCAATTTCTTCCTGAAGAACCCATTGGGAGCCAAACCTCATCCCAGCTGAGCTACTTCCTTCTAACCTTCTTTCCCTCACCACTGGGGCCTGGCCCAAGATGGCTCCTTTTCCTAGCTCCCAGCAGCAGGTATCTGCTCCAGGACAGCAAACCTCCCAGGCCAACCCTAGGCACTTAATAATGTGGCCAGGGAGCTTGGACTCTATAGGCATTCCTGCTCTGGGAGGACATCTTTACACAGCACCTGGGCACACTATGCTTTTATTGCCTTCAGAGATTCAAGGCAAGAGGCTGACCCCTGAGAGAGACAGTCCAGGACTGGTGTCTACTTTACACCTTCTGAAACCCTAGGAGGAATGAGGAACCTGAAGGGAGCAGGGTGGCAGGTACAGTTTAAGCCCTGAGCCTGGGCAAGAGTGCAGTAAAGCTGAAGTGTAGCTGGTCAGGGCAGCAGGGAGAAGAGCCTTGCACAACTTGTGGCCCCAGAATGCACGTCACCTCATGCTCAGTGGACTGTGGGAGGGCATAAGAGACCTGGGCTCAGTGTTAGGTTTCCAATTGAACATATGTGGTGGGCCAAAGTCCAGAGCAGACATCTCTTCTTTATGTGGTGGAGGATGGCTCCTAAGCCTCAGGATTAACTGGCCAGTATGACCACCAATGCCCCTGAAGGCAGTGCTGACCCTCTCCTAGGTTATTTCTCTTAGCAGGGGCCAGGAGCCTAGGCCCCTAACATGCACAGAAATTCTAAATAAAATAGGGGTGGGGCAGGAGAGGAGGAAAAGAAGGCTCAAAGTGGAGGAGTTCATTGGCATAATCTCCCCCACTGCCTGCAAGTGTAACTTGGTGGACAAAAGCCCAGATAAAAATGTGCTCCAGTAAGTCCCCTGGGTTGTCTGCTATTCAGTATAGAACCTGGTGCCCATTCATGCAAGACAGTCTGCCACAGGCCTCCAGCTCCTTCTCTGGCTCAGGTTGGCCCCTAGGATCCTACTGCCCTGCCCAATTGTCTATGCTCCCTACCTTGTTCAGGCATTCTCCATTCTCCCTTTCTTTTGGCCAAGTCTGCCACATCCTCCCCGCCTGCTTGAGAAGCCTCCAGTCCTATGGTGAAAGCTGCAAATTGAGAGGTTAGAAAAAGGGCAGGCAGGTGCTTTGGCCACCTGGAGGGGCTGGCTGCATCCCTGGCAGTGGGAGGAGGGCAGGAGTTCTGTATGTACACCTTGGCGTTCAGGCAGGAGGGATGGGGTGGCCGGCAAGCAATAGGCTCTCACTCAGGAATGTAGGAGACCTGCCACACAATGATGTGGCTCCTCTCAGCCTTGGACAACATGGGTTTCACTTGATTTACATCCCCTGCATTCTCTTCTGATTCATCATCTTCTCCGTCACCTGCAGAAAGGGCAGGAAGGCCTATAAAGAAAAGCACTTGGTGCCCAGAACAGCCTAGTGTCTGTCCCTGAGGAAGGGATCCTAGCTGGAGCAAAGGCAGAGAAGGAAAGCAGCTTAAGGAGAGCACCCTCTGCAGCAAGGCCACCTACTCACCGATCCGGAAATCAATGTAGCCTTCACCACCACTTAACACAAGCACATTCTTCAATTTCTGGCCTTCTGGGTCCGAGGCTGCAGGGCCAGGATTCTCTGAGGGGCTATCCAGGACACTACCATTGAGGGTCGCTAGTACATTCCCTGTGAAGGCAGAGCGGGCTTCAGCGGAACATTCAGAGTTCCCCTCCTAAGTCTAGGTGGCAGATTGTAGTAAAGTGATTCAGATTAAGAAGGCTCTTAGAATAGGTCAGAAAGAGCAATGTGGCTTGGGGCTGTGCACCTGTAAGAGAAGCATGTGTATTCTTACCTGGCACAGAGACAAAAAACTTGACAGCATCCCGGTGGCCATGGAAGCACAGCTGGGCCTGTGCCATGGAACAATAAGGGATGAAGCTGCTGGCTGACCTGTCACTACTGTCATCTCCATACACATGGATAATGCCACCAGGTCGAGGTCCCTCTCCTGATGTGGGGGATGTCTTGTTGGCTGAAGAAAAGAGAGAAAACAGGATAAGTCTTCTTCTTCCAGGGAATATGAGGTCCAAGGGTTTAAGAAGAGACATTCAGCACGATCCAGTCACCCAGGATGGAAGGGTTGAAGAGTCTGGTGCAGGAGCCAGCATGGACAGCTGACAGCATGCCCCAGGCCAGGGTCAGGCCCGTGTCCCAGGCTGGGCCATTCCGAGAACCAAACAACTAAAAGAAATGGTTACTTGGGCAGAAAAAGGCTAAACTAGCTATATCCATCCCACTCAATGATGAAAAGTGCTCTTCACCCTGCTTCCTGGACAGAAGCCTCTGACTATCAGGACCCTCTTTGGAGCTAGACTTACCACGGAGCCCGAGGAGCTGACCACGGTGCAGGACAACCGCTAGGTAAAAAGGAGAAAGAAGCTGTTATGGGAAGCAAGAAAGGATCAAACCATCCCGGCAGAAACTATAGGCTGCTGCTCTGCACTGTGGGAAGGTAAGATCAGGAATAGGGACAGGATTACTAGGGGACCTGGAGACCCATTTCTGCCTTCCCATCAGAGCACCAGAGAGAGACCTTGGGTAGGGGAGGTCCCAGGGCCACTGGACAGTGGCAGCTGTCCATATGGTATAGCAGAGGAGTATGGAGTTAGCAACTTTCTGCAGAGAAAGCTGTGTCTAGCCTTGCCCCCTGGAATCAACAGTGCCTCAGACCCAGGACCCAAGACCACTTACTCTCAGTTAGAGGGATGGAGATGACAACACCGTTGCCTGTGCCCACCCAGAGACGGTTTCCTGCGATAAGAAGAGCTGTGATGCGCACAAAGGAGAAGCCTAATTTGCCAGTACCTGAGTGTCAGAGAGAAGGGCAGAATCAGTGAGGTGAGGTGAGGCACTAATTTTGAAATTACAGCAGCCCCTTCCTCAGTCCAGCCCAAGCTTCTCACCCAGCATCTTGCTGACATAAGGTTCAATGTCAACATCCTGCAGGTGTTGATGGGTGTGGGCATGGTAGAGCCGCAATGTAGAATCCAAGCGGATAGACACCCACACACCATCGCCAATCCATGCCAGCTGCCGCACCTGACTCTCTCGTCGTGGATGGGCATCAAATGACTTCTGTAGTACAAATACAGCCACAGGTTGGTCTCCTAGGACACAGTGCTGAAGCTATCATGGCTAGGCTTATCACATTTTATGGCAGGCAAGGCTGAGGGGAGAGATCCACTAGGAAGTAAGCATCCCTAACTCTTCTCCTTCTCCCTCTTCACACTGTTTCTAATTGGTGTGTAGGTCTGTTTGAGCAATCCATCTTTGCTGTGGTCAGGCTAATCTTCAGTAGTATGAATCAAGGAGAATAAGGAGTCCTTATGAATTCCCAATCTGACTTCCCTAAAGTTCAGTTACAGAAATAGCTTTTACCAGGCTTCTGACAGCCCAGGCTAGAGCCCACAAACCCCCGTGCTGACTGCTCACCTCTATTTGCATTGTTTTTGGCTGGATGACATGGACCTTGTTCTTATAGCCACACCAGACCCGATCATAGACGACAGCCATGCAGCGGATGGAGTGGTGTGGGTGACCCAAATCCATTAGATGGTAGTTGCTGAGGTCCCATTGGCCATCTGGAGAGAAATCCCAGAGCTCAGGGACTGATAAGGCCAAAAAGCCTAGCAGCTGCTCCCATTACATGGAGTCTGAGAGGAGGGGCTGGATCAGCTCATAATGCATAGGACAAGGTTTCCATCAACCTCCAAAGACCACCATGCTTAAAACAGGCACTGACTGAAGGTGGGGAAGAGATTCTGTGGTGGCCATTTTGTGACTTACCCAGGGCTTTGGACTCATCACCTCTCAGAGAGGCAGGGAGAGGGCCAGGGCACCTTTGTCCCTGTTAATTCCAGGACCAATAACCCTGTTCCCCTCCCTGGCCTCACCTTCCCCACGGTGAAAGATGGCCAACGTCCCATCTGCTAATGCTACCAGTACCCGGCCTTTTACATGCCTGCAAGAGAAATCTTAGTTAATAAAGAACTAGGACCCAACCAATCTCAGGAATAATGGTACCAATTCTGACCCAACATAGGGATGTGGAATGAAGCCTTGCTTTTCCCTGCTTTCCACGGCTCCTTAAGCAGGGCACAGTAAGGCTCAGGCCAGAATGAATGGTGACTCTGAACACCTGGGTTCCAATGGGAGTTCCCCTGCCACCCCCAGCCAACCTGTTTACTCTGCTTCCCTGGAATGTACTTACACCAGGCTCAGAACAGAGTCCTTCAGCTTGATTGAATGCAGGCACTTTTTCCAGTTGGCCACTGCTGAGTGCACATAGAGCCTGGGAGGTGGAAAAGGTGGGCAGGAGAGTGAATGACTTCAGTCTCCAAGCTTGCCCCCAGCTCCAATCTACCTCCATGGCAGCTTTTTGTCCAGGCATATCACTGGCTGTGTTCCACCCCATACTCCAACAATAGGACATACCAACCGTTCTGTGCTCCCAGCCACATGGTGGGAGCAGCACTGGTGCCTGCTACACTGGGGTCCCCAGTTGCTTCCTGTTCTTGTGTGGTGCTGGGGTCCACCTTTGGCCCATTCTCACTGAAAAGACAATGGAGAGTTTGTAGAACAGACTTGTAGTTTTGAGAAAAACATTAGAGTTCTCCTGGGAAAAGGTGCCAGGCCCTTGAAGCTGAGCTAGGTTAGTGTATCAGGGAGAGCTTTATCATGATATGCTGATCCCCTACTGATACTACATCACAGAGCTCCCCACTTTAACTAAAGTCCCTGGTTCCTCTTGAGTAAGTTCCCTACTCCCCGTTGTTATCCTGGGTAGCCAAAGCCTATTCAACGTGCCATTCCCTAGGAGATAAGCCTAGTTCTTTAGAACCTCACTGCTTCACCAGGGCAGAGCCATCACACAGCTCAACCTTCTAATCTCTCAGCAGAGAAGGGAACCCAGCTTTCCTTGGGAACTGCTGCAGGTCTTTGGCAAACTTGCAGGATCCTCACCTGCTTGGTTGGCTGCTCACAGTTGGAGTTGGGGCTGGATCAGTGAAGACATGCTCAGTGAGGGTTCCAGGCCGAACTGAGGCCACCTCAACTTCACTGGGTCCTGGTTCTGACACCTCGGTGGCTTCTGTTGCTTCCTCCGTAGATTGAGACTGATTGATCTTCCCATTGTTGATGGTGGCTACTTCACCTAAAGAAAACAATGAGAAGTGCTAGTGTCAGGTAAGCTGGAGGAACAATCATTAGAGGTGGAACACTTTCTGAGGAAAAGGGGACACATAAGGAGTGAAGGTCAGGGTACTTCAGGGGAGAAGGAGGGAAGAACCACATCACAGACATCACAGTTTTAGTCTGGAGGATGCCAGCTGATCCCCTAGAGCTACAAGAGAAGCTGAAGAAGAGACTGCTGCTTTGGCTGGCCTCCATCCCCAGGGACCCAAAAGCTCTATAATGAAAAGCCAAGAGTTTGAGCATGCACAATAAATCCAGAGCCTGTGACTCACCCTGTCCTTTGTCCAGCACAGGGGTATCTCCACGAGAGGAACAGTTGCTTCGTGGCACATTACATCGAGTGGCACAACCCACCAGGGTGATCCCAGCTAGGACCCCATCAGCCCCTGAATCCTCGGGGTTCATATCACCCTCCAGGAAGATCTCACCAGGGGGATAGTCCGTGTCACTGGCAGCTGAAGGGGGAAGATTGCCAGTAGCAACTTAGCCACATGTCCGATTCTGTGCACAAATCTTGTATCCCATCACATATGCTCTAAAATTATATCTCCACTGCCCACATTCAGCCCCCATCCCCACCAACTTCCTTTCCCCAGGCAGACATCCATCTACTAGAGATTCAGCTTCCTATGGTAATGAGCTGACAAATCCTTTGAATCACATTCCCAAGGTCCCAGACTGAAAGGCACATGTTCTTTCAGAAGATAAATTGAAGCTTGGTCCTATGCCAAATCCAACCACCTTTCTCCCCCCAGAAACTTAAGGTGTGACCACTGAAATTGCTCCCACTCGGCTCACAAGGAACCTAGGAGATCTACTAAGTTTCTCAATAGGAGGGAGAAATGATGGGAGGCTTCTACAAGGGGCTGACTTTCCTAGTGGACTTTAGCCACAAGTCTTACTGAGTCTGGTTTCTTGTTCTCAAGAACAGAGGATAAAGGTTAAACTGTCTTGAGGGAAGGAAGGAAAGCGCTGACTGGCTCAGCTTTGAGTTACAGGTTGATGGGTGGGGGACAAGAGTTGAATCTGCTAAGGGAAAGTGAGGGAATAATTCCCCAGCCAGGCTTTATCCAGGGGAACTTTTGTACCTACCAGGAATACTGGAAATGCAGAGAACATGGGCATTGCAAACAGTAAACTGGTCCACCACTGTGCCTGGCTGGTTGGCATCGATGATTACCACTTTACTGGTGGTCAGGGTGCTGGTGAGGATCCAAACTCGACTGGAGGGGGCATCCACCTCATGCTCCTTCCCCTGCAGAGCACATACACAAGCTGCTCAGAGCTCCAGATGCCATTTCAGACAAAACAGGAAGCAGCAGAAGCAAGACCAAGTTATTAGACAAAAGCTAGACAAGGACGACCCAAGGAAGACCACTCAGAGCTTGCAGCCTCTGGGAAGTTAATCAGCTGTCACATGATCCATCTGAACTAGTCCTCCTATTGCCACCTGTCTCACCCCTTCACACACTTGACGTCTTCCAAGAAGCAGGATGAATGAACTAGCTTTGATGTCAGGAAACCTGGAGGTCCCCCCAAGCAAGAATTAAGAGCCCTCCCAAAGCAGACTTGGCTCTCTGGCACCCAGCTAAGAAATCAGAGGTCAACTGACTATACCATACGTGGTTAATGAGAGGTACATGGACTAACTCTAGGTCATATATGTGCAGAAGGGGGAAGGAAGCCAGTTCTGTTGTCCTGACCTTTTTCTTTTCCGGAGATGTGTGATTACTCTTGTTCTCCCCTTCCACCTCACGGTCACAGGTCAGAGGGTCACGACCCAAAGATGGCTTGGTTCCATTCCCAGAATCTTCTTCACTTGGCTTCCAACCACTCAGGTTGACCCCAGCTGCGCACCACAGCTGTAGGGAAAGTAAATAGAAAAGATGAAGATGCTAAGGCATGGCCACTGAAAAAGATGATATATAAACATGTCAATCCAATCCTTGCTTCAAGACCTTCAGTAAGAGGAAAGACATTAACTCCCAAGGCATCCCACTCCACCAGTGGAAAGTTCTAGTCATTAGAAAGCTCTTCCTGACATCAAGCCCCAATGTGCCCCTTTGCTCTTTAAAAACACTTCTCCTTGACCTGTCCTCTGGGGCGCTCCACAAGAAATCTAATCCCTCTTCCACACAACTGTTCTTCAGATACTTGAAGAGGGTTATCATATCCCTACTTTGAGTCCCTTCTCCAAGCTAATCATTCCCTCACTGTCCTCTGCTGGATATTTCCAGCTTATTAAGAGGATCTTCCTAAAATGTGTCACTCAAAATTGAACATGATATTCCAGATACAGTTTTGCAGGGTAGGTGGTAATGGTACTATCACACTCCCATTCAAAGATATCATGATGCCAGTCTTCACATGACCTAGGATGAATGTGTCATGTTACACTGTTACCTTGTTCTGAGCTTGATGTGCATCCTTGTACTTCTGAACCCAAGTTCAAATAAATATAAATCTCTGTTAAATTTCATCTTCCCAGCTGAATGTTCTAGCCTGTCAAGATATTTTCTGTTTATCAACTATTTTTTTAATATGTTCTAGAATTCTGGGGTAGAGACAAGGTGGCAGAGTAGCAGGAAGCAACAGCAAGAGCCCTTCCTCCCCTGAACTCCTTCAAACAGATGTAGAAAATGCATCAGAACAAATCCTGATTGGAATATCCATGGAAAAAAAGAATTATCTTTCCAGCCCAGGTCCCAATAGAGAGGCACACAAAGAACAGCTTCAGAAGTTTGCCAAAGAAGCCTGCGAAGATTTGTCTGAGCTAATGAAGAGGGAAGTGAGCAGGACCCAGAGAACCATATATAGAACAACAGCATTATGAGGACAAACAATTTATGACTATACATGTTTGTAGCAGGTGTTTTGTTTTGTTTTTCTCAATTGGGAGAGGGGGTGGAAGGGAGAAGGTGAATTTTTGCTGATTGAAAAAACTTATCAATTGACTTATAATTTTTATACTTTGTGTTCTCTTCCTTTTTGGATAAAACTGTCTGCCTCCATTTCCTCACCAATAAAGTTAGGATAATAATAGCATCTATCTCCCAGGGTTGCTGGAGAATCAAATGAGATCACTGTAAAGTGCTAAGCACAGTGCCTGGAATATAACAGGCACTTAACAAATTCTTGTTTCCACCCCTCTTCCCTCTAGTTCAGAGTATGACTTCTGACAATCATGATTTCTGAAAAATCACTGCCAATAGCTCAGCAATCACAGCTTCAGTCCCTGTCCTTAAGAAGTTTTCATTCTCCTAGAGCAGTGGTTCTCAACCTTCCTAATGCCACCACCTCTTAATACTTGTATCTGGGCGTATCTGCATGTGGGTGGACCCGCCTGGAGACGGATAGAGTAGTGGTGTCTCAGTTCCTAAGACCATTGGAAATTTGTGTTTTCTGATGGTCTTAGGTGACCCCTGTGAAAGGGTCGTTCAACCCCCAAAGGGCTTGCAACCCACAGGTTGAGAACTGCTGTCCTAGAGGGATATATATTATATACACAGTCTAAGGGACACAAGATAACTTAAGGTGGGAGAGAGCACAAATACTTTAGGGATTGAGAAAAGTTCCAAATAGGAAGTGGGAGCTATGCTGGGCACCAAGGGAGTATACAGGGAGATAAGAGAGGACTTAGGACACTTAAGGGATGGATAATGGATGATAATCCAGGCAAAGAAAATTTAGAAGTGGTCAGCCAGGGAAGAAAAGCACAATTATAGAACAGGAAAAGGGAAGTAAAGAGAGAAAAAGAGTATCTAGGAAGAAGGAGGGTTGGCGGCATCAAAAGCTGCAGAGACAAGTAGGATTAAGCTGAGAAAATGCTATTTGATTTCACAATCACAATTTCACAAAGACAGTTTGTAACCTTGGAAAGAATAGTATCAGTTCGAAGGTCAACAAGGTTGTAAGCAGTATGGAAGTGAAAGATGAGGAAATGGAGATGATGAGAATTGTTAACTCTTCCTGATATGGTACAGATATTGTGGGGGGGGGGGGGGAGGAAGGGAGCAAGCACTTAGAGGAGATGACAGATATGAGATTGATGACATAAGCTGATGGGTTGTTCTTGGCAAAGAGAAGGAACTGTATATCTTCCCCAGAAATCAGAATAAAGGTGAGAATGAAGGATCACACAGAGTGGTTATGGACGAGGTATGGAAAAAAGGAGCTCATGTTATATTAACTCTATTTTCTCCGGAAAGTAAGAGGTGATGTCCCCTGCTGAAAGGAAGTGGGGGTGGGGAAGGGTGATGAAATTTGTTTAGAATCACCACTTTGAAATTAGTCAAATCTAAGAAGAATAAAAAAATTGCTGTGCTGTGGTGAGAGCCCAACAGAGATTACATAACATAAATCTGTAGATCACTAAAGCATGAGAATAGCACCAGAGAAGGTATATGGTGGGGGTTATAATCTGGCAAAGTGTGAACAAAAGGATAAGGAGGAAAGGAAGAATAAAATATAGGGTATAGTTGAAGTGACTGACTTAGAAAAAAAGGCTACAACAGGGCTGTCATAGATTGGGAAAACAGGGAGCCACACAGGAGAGTAGGGGGGATGGGGGTGAGAGATGGGATGACGGAAGGGAGGAGGATTGATGGAAGTACACACTTCTGTAAAGGGACAGGGTCAGGGTCAGGGTAGAGAACAGAACAAGGCGGGAGGCAGGATAGTAAGGAGGGACATATAATCAGTCTCTCACAATATGTCCACTGTGGAGAGGTTCTGCAAAATTACACACGTACAGCCTGTATTTAATTGCTTGTCCTTCCAGTGGGGGTGGGCGACGAGCGAGGAAGAAAAGGATTTAGAATTTAAAGTTCTATAATCAAATGTTAAAAATATGTATGTATACAATTATTATTATTATTAACTACATCCAACTGGGACTTAAGATACATAGGCACTGTGGTAGGGAGATCCATTCTGCCCTACCAGAAAGTCAGAGGGGTGATGGGGGAGGACAGAGGAGAGAATAGATTGGGGGAGGGGTTATACAATGGGATGGCTGTTTTGGGGTGGTGGGTAGGGGAAAGATGGGGAGAAAATTTGTAACTCAAAATTTCATGGAAATGAATGATGTAAACTAAAATAAATAAAAGTTAAAATAAAAAAAAAAAGAAAACAGAGAGGTAGAGGGACTAGATATCCTAGTGAAGCACAGGAGGATAATATGGTCAGAGATTTATAAGTAATGATGAAATCTAGATAGAAGTTATTTATATAGATAAAGGGCTGTGAGGATCTTGCTTCCAAAGAGTATGAAGAACGGGGAGAATTTTTTGAAGCAACCTGCAGGGAGTACGTGATGTTTGTTTTTCTGCCAAGATGAAGTAACAGATATTCTCGAAGTGCAATAATACTCATGGTCTCAGGTGTCTTTATACAACTGTACGAAGTATATGTAACAAGTAGGGTAAACTGGAGAGCCTAAAGTAAGGAGGCAAATCTGATACCACATATATCTCTGAGACTTGGTGGAATAGGTTTATAACTAGAATATGATTCTGGAAGAGTATGCCTTGTTTAAAAAAATAACTGGATAGGTAAAAAGGCAGGCATTTAGGGTTAGTTAGGGTGGTCATGAATAAATGAATAAAAAAGCATTTGTCAAGTGCTTACTTTGTGTCAAGCACTCTGCCAATGCTGGGGATACAAAGAGGGGTGTGTGGCTTGGAGGAGGTCCTTGGAGAATCTGTGACTCTCTTGTTTTTTTGTTACTCTGCCCCTAGCATCTACATGTTTGGATTAATAATGATAATAGCTAAACTATATATCCTACTTGAAGGTTTATAAAGTGCTTCATATATACTATCTCATTTGATTCTTACAACTATTCTGTGAGTTAAATATTGTTAAAGTCCCCCTTTTACAGATAAGAGAATTGAGGCTGAAGATGGATTAAGGGGCTTGCCTAGGGTCTCACAGCTGCTAAGTGTCTGAGGCAGGATTTGATCTCAGGTTTTACTGACTCCAACTAGCTTCCTTAATGGGAACCACAGTTTGATGTGGCAGAGTTCGTGACATCTCATGGGGTAGTGTCTGACTACATCACTAGACTAAATTAAGCCCATCCTCCACCTTTGAATGTCCCATTAATGTCAGACTTTTCACCTAAAGTCAGATCTCCAAAGATTCCAATATGGATTTGCAATCACTGATACTGACTTGGAAAAATAAAATGGGCTAAGGCATTTCGTGGCAAAGACAAATGACCTATAAAACAGGGTGAAGAGGAAAAAAATTTAAGAATCATTGAACTATCTTCATGAACACTATGACCAAAAAAAGAACCCAGACATTCTTTTTCAAGAAATCTTAAAAGAAAACTGCCCAGATCTCTTGGAAGCAGAGGGCAAGGTAGAAATACAAAGAATCACCTCTTGAAAGAAACCCCAAAATGAAAACTCCCAGGAACATTAGAGTCAAATTTTAGAGCTTCTAGGTCAAAGAAAAAATTCTACAAGCAGTCAGAGAAAGAAAAGTACTGAGGCACCATGGTTAGGATCACAGATGATTTAGCAGTTACCACCATGAAGGAATCAAGGTCTTGGGATATGATGTTCCAGAAAGCAAAGGAAGCCCATAGGCTTACAGCCAAGAATAATTTACCCAGAAGAATGGAGCATAAAGCTACAGGATTTTAAAAATGGCTGTTTAAGAAAATAGAGGACTTCCAAGCATTCCTGATGAAAAGAACAGTATTGTGGAGAAATTTTGAAGTTCAAACACAAGAGGGAAGAGAAAAATAAAATTAGGTAAACATGAATGAACGATGATAAAGGACTTAAACGGATAAACTGCTGACATTCAAAAATAGGGAGATGATAAGTGTTCCCTCTGAAGTCTATCATCAGAGTCCACTGAGAAAGTCCAAATAGACAAAGCCTGGGAGTGGTTTTGTTCTTTGTCTTGCTGGTCTTTAGAAAAGAATGGAAAAGGAGGGAAGAGGAATACCCTGGCAGGGATAGGAAGGAAAGAAAGGCTAAGGAAAATTATTTCACATAATGAGGGTGTATAAGTAGACATCTATATAAACAAGGAAGAGAAGGTAGAGGAAGTGACTAACACTTGAATTGTACTGTCATTTGAACAAGTCAAAAGAAGGAAGAATATATGCGCATACACGCGCATGCATACACACACACACACACAGAATTGGGTCCAGAAATACACTTTACACAAGGAAATAGGAAGGAATGAGTAAGAGGTGGAGAAGTGGAACTAAAAAGAAAACAGATTAAGAAAGGGATTACTCATAAACAAAACAAATTCTATGGATGTGCAAAAATACTTATGGCTCTTTTAGATATGGCAAAGAATGGGAAACTGAGGGAATATCCATAAACTGGGAAATGAATAAACAAACTACTATATATAAATGTAATGGCATACTATTGTGCTGAACTCTTATCAGTGTCATGGCCAACTGCAGAGGACTAATGAGGAAACATACTACCCACTTCCTCATGGAGAAGTGAAGGTCTCGGAGTGCAGAATGAGACAAATATGTTTGTGTGGGTTTTTTTGCTGTTTGGAAGGCAGCTGGGGTTAAGTGACTTGCCCAAGGTCACAGGGCTAGTAAGTGTTAAGTGTCTGAGGCTGGATTTGAACTCAGGTCCTCCTGACTTCAGGGCCGGTGCTCTGTTCACCACACCACTTAGCCACTCTGACAAATATGTTTTTAAGAAATAACTGATGCTGGTCATTCAATGAGGTGGAGGACTTTAAAGCATTCTTGATGAAAAAACCAGAGCTGAATAGAAAGTTTGACATTCAAATACAAGAAGCATGAGAAGGTAAACTGGGAAAAGAAATCATAAGGAACTTATCAAAGTTGAACTATTTACATGCCTACATGGAAAAACGAAAATCGGAACTATGAAACTTTTCTCAGTATGAGGATAGTTGAAGGGAATATAAATGTGTATATATATA
>CM053590.1:102867997-102897609 GCA_028646515.1 Pseudochirops corinnae
GAGGGAAGAAGGGAAAGTATCTGGAATTCAAAATTTTAAAATCAAATGGTTTTTAAAAAAATTATTATTATTATTATTTTTTACATGCAACTGGGAAATAAGATATACAGGCACTGGGGTATGGAAATCCATCTTGCCCTACTGGAAAGCCAGAGTGGGGATGGGGGAGGATATAGGATAGACCAGAAGATTGCGGAAGGGGGTATTCAGTGAGATTGCTGTTTTGGGGTGGTGGGTAGGGGAAAGATGGGGAGAAAATTTGTAACTCAAAATCTTGCGGAAATGAATGTTGTAAACTAAAAATAAACAAAAAAAAATTTTTTTAAATGATGCAGTCTCTCTCTTCCCAATGCTGAAGAATCCACATGATACAATATGGAGATAATAAACAAACTATGAATACTCAAGATCCATAATTATAGACACCTTAAGATCAAACTGAACAAAGAAACATGGATGGAAGGGAGGGAGGAAGATGGAGAGTTCTAGAAGGATAGATGGAGATTCAATAATCTTCACTCATTTCTGGATAGCATATTGTATTCTTACCAGTGTCTTAGGCTCATTAGCATTACCTGATCATCTCTGTCCACCTTACAGCTTCCTGTAGCTCCATAAGCCTTTCCTTATACTGATTACGTTCCATAAGGACACGGGCCATCTCTACACGGGTGAAACGGCGACGCTGGGCAATGGGAATGTTGTCCTGCAGGGGGGAGGAGCACTGCTGTTCAGCCAATGAGAGAGGGAAGGGGTTAAAGTTAGTACAGAAACAACTAGGAGTTTATAAACACATTGTTAGTTTCTTCCTGATTTGTGCTGTACTTTTGTTAGCTCTAAAGCTACTCTAGCCACACTACCGTTAGCCACAGTGCACAGGGCAAGGAGTTAGACTGTCAGGGAACAGCTTGGACCCAATGCAGATCTCCCATGGATCTTCAGCAAGTGCAATGAGGCAACTCATGGGAGGGAGAAGGGAATGAAAAATAAGAGTACCTGGAATGGAAAGGGATAGGAATTCCGTCACTAGGCTATAGGAATTCCAAGAGCCAAGTTCATCTTTTCATGATCAAACCCTGGATCTTCCCTTAGGGAAGTGGTAGAGGGAGACCAATTAAGTCTTTGAACAGAGGCTAGATGATGACTACTTATTGGAGATACCACAGAGGGCATTCCTGCTCAATAGTAAGTCAGACTGGATGACCATTGAGGTCCCTTCCAATTTAAATTCTATGACAAACTAGGTATCTTTTCCTCCAAACCACTATCTCACATTGGGTCCAAAAAGTTCCAAGCAGGAAATCAGTAGCTAAACAGATTAGAAAATAAGGCATTTTAGGGAAAGTTATAGGTTTAGGTCCTGTAGGGGTTCACATAAGGTCTAGAAAGGGGCTCACGTAGGGTCTAGGTAACATCAAGGCAATAAACAGCAATAGGGCTACTCATTAATATGGAATGGGACTATATATCCTGCAATATAACCTACACTCCTAAAATTCTAGGAGATTGGATAGGAAGGAAATAGTGATTATGGATGAAAATAGATGATACACCCAGTACGGATCCTAGCTATGCTTCCCACTGCTCAAGTGATATGCTGGCACTCAACAATGTTTAATTTTATTGCTGCATTGAGTTTCTTCAGTAATTCTACTGCCAAATGAGGGAAGGGGACCTAAAATACTTCTGTCTACCTAGGATGGCTTCTCCAACTAGAGGATTTGCAACTACCAGTTTGATTTCTCTGGGAGGAAACTTTTACCCAATATATAACTAAGATTGCTTCTTCTCACATACATCTTTTCACAGAATTAGGAAAGTGAAATATACACATGAAGATCAATAAAGCCTCAAAAGTCCTGGACCAAGAAGATTCCCCTTTATAAAAAAAAAATTGTCCAAATTGCACCTGGGATGAGTTCTAGTGAACCTCAATCTCCCTTCCTCATCTTTAACTATTAAACTGTGGCAAAAATAAGTGAAGCAGGTAACAAGAAGAGAGACTAGTCTCCCTTCCTAATACTAGGTCCTTCTAGGCTGTACATACCTCCTAGCTTTCTCCTAGGTAGTTACTATTCTAGTCAGTTTACCATTTTCATCTTGTGGAAGGGAAGGTAACTAAAGAGGGAAGGTCTTTGCTGAGGTCAATTAATACTCAACATAGAAAATGAGGTGAGGCTATTGCTTTTTAAGGCATAGCCCTTAAAGTCTAAATATCTACAGACATATCTGCTTGACTGTCAGAAAATCTCCATTTGGGGTCCTAAGAATTGTCTAATGGGATTTGCCTCTTTTAGTCTCTGGGCCTTTTCACAGGGAAGAATGAAGACCTCAACACCTAGAGAACTAAAGTTGCTCTAATACTGAGAACAAATTCCTTAGCTAGGAATGAAAGAAACATGGAGCTTCAACAAACACACTATTGGGTAAAAGACCCTTAAATATAATTGGGTCCAAAGACTATGAAGTTACTGAGTGTGGCCCACATCAACATTCTTTCTTACTTAATAGTGCTATATAAAATTACATTGAAAACTACAACACCTGTCAGTGTGAATACCATTTGGCATACCAATTAAATGGGGAAAGCCATAGTTCCTTGAATCTGCCTAGCTCTTGGGGGGCAGGAAAGTAATATTTTGAGACATAACCAAAAACTAAGTTTTGGCTCTAGTCAGAAAGTCATTGTGGCATTTGGCAGGAGACATTATAGATTGAAGGCTTGACGTAGACATTACATGAGGAAGCAAGTGAGAAGATGGAGAGAACTAATGGAAAAATGAATGTATGGAAAAAACAAACATACCCATTACCACCCATTCCCAGGCATTTTAATAATGAAATATACCAATTCTGTACAGAGATAGCTGCTTACATCCTCCACCTCTTCTTTGGGTTCACGTCGTGCAATGATGGCCTCAGACTTCACTCTATGGGAAGAAAAGTCAAATATAGGTGGTAGATAAGTTCAGGACACTGATTTTAAAGGTCTGATAGAGAAAAGGGGTCTAAGAAGTATCTTGAGTCCCATTTCTCACTATTGATAATCATTAAATATCATATTTTGGCCAAAATCTGAATTAAACAGGCTCCTTTTTATTATGTCAGTCATTCCACAGACTAGATAAGGCTGGGAATAGGATCATAAATTTCCAAACAGACCCAGCTTTGTCTTGCTTCTCTGAGCAAGCTTGGAGAATACCTCTTCTGAAGTCAACAAACCAGAAGAGGCCTACTTTATGTCCCTTCAGGACAAAACCTTCAACTCAAGCTATTAACTTGAGTAATGGAACTTTTTCTTATCTTAATATTTTCTGGGCATATACCATGTTATGGAATGTTAATGGTAAAGAAAACACAGGTATTTTGAATTGTAATTTCAATTGACACTTTGTCAGCTCTCTTGTTTTTCTGTATTTACCATTTATGCAATTAAGAAAATTCCTTTCTCCTTTCTTAAACCATTATGGGGATCATAAATTTGTGTGTCTCAGCCACCCTGAATTGTGATGGTCCTAAAATGTACTTAAGCTCTCTCATCCTTTTGTTCAGGAGTCAGGACTTAGCTCCTGGCTCCTTGAGCAAGTTACTTACTGCTTGGTTTGGGGAATAAATTCTGTAACTGTATACCACTACTTGTTTGTCTCCTTTAACCAATTCTTAAATAAGGTCGACACTATTCATTGTACCACTTGCAAGAGAGGTGAATGGGAATGGAATTCAATTTGGAAAAGAGACATAAAAGGATGCTGCTTCTGTGGAAATGCATGGAAGCAAGTCACAACCAAGATCTAGTATATCCCCCAAAATGCCACTTGGGGTCCTTAAATCCAGGCAGAGAGAGAGAAAAAGTCACTTCAAAGATCAACCCCACTGCGTGTTGTCAGGGATCTCTTTTTATCCTCTTTCAACTAAAAAAGGAGAGCAGAAAGAAGAACTAAAAAATCTATTCTTGTGTGTGTGTGTGTGTGTATGCATTCATTTCTATTAAAAAAAAAATGGAATACAGGAACTATGAGCCTAGAAAGAGAACTCTTCAGCCAGGCCCTAATTCAGCCCCTGCCAATGTCTCCAGGTGGGATTCAGCTTTAGGAGTACAGGCCTTTCCTTAGACTTAATGAAAAGAAAGTGATCTCCGCAGAATGCAGATGAAAGAATACAGTTACAAAGGAGTTTATGAGAAAATACAAGAGTAATGGCAGAGGTAATTAACTCATTGTCTGAGGAAATAAAATAAAGGTTGGAAGGGTCTTACTTTCACACGATGAAATGAAGAGTATATTGGAAGAGGCATTAAAGAAGACTAGCTAGGTGGTGCAGTGAAGAGACCACTGGCCCTGGAGTCAGGAGGACCTGTGTTCAAATGTGGACTCAGACACGTAACACAAAAACTAGCCATGTGACCTTGGGCAAGTCACTTAGCCCCAATTGCCCTAACTTCCCCCTCCAAAAAGAAAAAAGAACTGGTACAGTCAAGTCAACAAGAGTTCATTGAGCACCTGCTATGTGTTCAGCACTGTGTTAAATGCTGCTCAAGAAGGGAACAATGAAATGGTGAGGCTTTTAGGTATGAGGAAGAGCAAGAGCAGTAAGAGGCTCTGTGAAGTTGAGGTAAAGGAAGACAAAGTGGCAACTATCCAATTTCTCTTTAAACAAATTTATCAAATAAAGAAAATTATCAAATTTCCAGTCAAGCTGGAAAAAGGTTTCTGGTACTTCTTGTGTTTTGGCGAGATGACTTCGAATATTTCCTCCCCATCTGGTGACAGCTGCCGCCCCTTACCGTTTGAGTTCCTCTTCTAGCTCCTTAACTCTGGTCTCCATTTTGGCTTTGGCCTGCTTTGTGGCTTCCAATTCTCCCTTCAGCACCTCCTGTTCCCCAGACAATTGGTCCACCTTGGCAATCAGATCATTCTTCACCACATTCAAAGCATTTCTTCAAAAAAGCAACAATGTAAGAAAATTATGTGAGATTACTTCTAGAGTACATAAAAAGTTTCAAAGAGAGGCCAGTCAGTTTTGTAGCTAAGTACTTCAGCAGCCCCAGAGATCAAATATATGCATTAGAGTCAGTGGTCAAGCTAAAGAAACAACTTACAAGGTTTATATGTAAGTTTCTTCTTAAACAAAAAAAACAAGGAACATCAGTGAATCTAGGACCCTAAGGATCTAGAAGATTGGTTGAGTCTCAAAGTTTAAAATGGGCAACTGTCCGTTAAGGAACAGAATACATTAACTGTCAAACATTTCCAGGCATTGGCAGCTGATTGCTTGTGGGATAGGACACGCTTGGGGAGACATGCTCAAACCAGGGATCCCAGGTCCTGGTGAGAGAATTACTGAAATAGTCTAGAACACTAAATGAGATTTAAGAAGGTGCACTGGTCTCTTACTTGGTCTCCAGGAGTTGTGAATTCTCTAGTAATAGATTTCCCACTTCTTTGCCCATTCCTGAAACAAAAAGTAAGGAAGTTTCAACCATGCCTAGTCATGACTACCTCAGTAGAAAAAGAGCATTTACTTGTTAGCCCCATTCCCAGTGGATAGCCATTCCTTGGCTGTATTTAGAATGTCCTTCAAAAGAAAGATTTAAAGTCATCACCGACTGGTGAGGAAGGATACTTGGAGCAAACTTCAGTAGAAACAGTAACTAGGATTCCTTCCTCCTGGGTGTCCTTCTGAAGCCTCCTCCAATTCATTGTTTTAGGGATCAGATACATGGCCCTGTAGAGCTAACCACCCACTTTTTGGATGCCCCTTCCAGGGATTTTCCTAGGGACTCATAGTTTGAATCTCTAATAAAGGCTATATAACCCCTGAGGAATGAGTAATCTCTCTTGGTCATAATCAGCTTTGTCCTCTGATCAGATAGCTCAAACTACTGAAAAGAGGTTCTAACTTTGGAGAATGTGACAATACTTTTGGAATGAGAACTGAGAAAATCCAAATAATTAAGGACTGAGGAAGGAGACCCTGAAGGGGAGGAAGCCAAAGGGCACTGGGAAGTAGGGAAAAATTCCTCTGGAGATGGGATCCTAGGGAAAAGCAAGGTAGCATCCATCAGTCTAGATTTCAAGAAACTATTTTATATTAGAACAGAGACTGTTGGATGAGATCAGACACCAAACTTGAATTTAAACCTATGCCTCTGCCCCAATCCCATGCTTCATAGGTATTATCCCTCACAGGAGCTTTTTAAAAATTTAAATTTTTAATAAACAAGCACAAAAAAGTCCCCAGTTCCCAAAGAGAATGGAAGTTGGTGCTATGGTGACAAGAGGATAGAGAGGACAACACAGCACTTAACAAAGAACCCTTCCCCAGGAGATGGGATGGACACGGGATGGCAAATGCAGCTCTCCAGATTGGCTAGAAGCAGCCCAAGCTATGGGGGAAAAAAATTAAGAAAAAGTGCCACTGAATTTCAACAGACTGCCTTGACACTGCAGAGTGTGTTCACCCCCAGACCAGAGGAGAAGGGGAAGACACAATTTTACAACAGGGCAAGGACCACAGCCTTTTAGACAGTCTAATAAAAGTAGATGGGGATGGCAGGAAGGGAGGGGGGTGAGATCTCTCCCTCTGCATGGTCCCCAGAAAAACGAGGGGACCAGAGTTGGGGCTGCTTGTGGTCTTCTCTACCAGGTGGTATGAAAGACTCTTGAGCTCTTTAGGACCAGAGACTAAAACAAGACTGCTCCTAATCCTGGAGGTATTTGACGGCAGCACAAAATAAATGTACTAAAACCAATTCTCTAGGAAAGGACAGTGGCATAACCAAATCCAAACTGTATAGGAAAAAAACCACAACAACACCTTGTTTCAGCCTCAGTCCTTCTAGTCACTTCCTCCCACTTCTCCAACCCCATCCAAAAAGGAAAAAAGAAAAAACATGAATAAAAAAAGTAATGCTTTACATTTGAGAGTCCCTGGTATCTCCATTCTGACCTCCTCTGCCATGGAAGTAATGGCATTGTTTCTGTCTTTGCAAAACAAAGAGCAGGCCCCAGGCCATAGTATCCAATAGTATTTATTTTAGAGAGTGCTTACAAGAACAGGGCATTTTCCTGAGTTAGTGAAGGATCAGAGGTCTTCAGAGCTGGTCTCCTCTTAGTAGGAGACTTGAAATGCCCTGACCCATCTAGCCTCAGGCAAACATGACAAGACAGTACAGTACAGAGTCCCCAGGAGATATGAAGCAGAGTCAGCGTGGGGAGCCTACAGAGATTGCCTCAGCCATTATGAAAATAAGGCAAAGGGGAGAGATAGTCTGTAGAAGAGGCTTCTCTGAAGAGCCCGCTGCAGGCCTGGCAGGAGAAAAACAGGACACTCCAAGCAGCAGAGCAGACACGCACATGGGGAAAGAGTCCCACACCAAAGACGTGGAGCCCAGACTGCAGACTATCTCCCCAAAGGCCCCGCCACCACCACTACTACACCCTTTCCATGCAAAACCCAAATCACAAAACCCCATGGAGCATGACAAGATGTTGGGTGAAGAGGAAAAGCCAGAAACTGGAAAAAAAAACATACACTTAAATATGGCCTTTGCCTTACCAAAAAAATCATCCCGCACTATGAGAGCCGTCCCAATCCCATAGGAAGGAGTTGGGGAAACGGGGAGGAAGAAAGGGAAAGAAAGGAAGGAAGAAAAAAACAAGCAGCCATTAAACATCCATCATAATTAGAAAACCAAGCAATGAGTCATAGTGCTCATGGGTTACTTCATTTTGGAAAAGTATCATAGAGGAGGGGATGGATGGGAAGGAGAGGATGAAAAACAAGATGGGGGCAGGGGGAGTGTTGGATCCTTCTTCCTGACATGTCAAGGTATTGATTTTTGAGATTTAGGAAGAATTCAATACATTTATTCCCTTCTTCACTATATTAAGAACTACTAGTCGTATGTGAGGCAGGGAAAAGTCTGAGGGAGAGTTAGAAATGAAATTAAGTATCTCGAAATTTCTGAGTTGCTTAGGCCATTTTTAGATAGAGAAATAATTCTGAACCAGGGAGAGATGTACATGCTAGCATTCGTTAGCTACAGAGTTTGGAAGCCCAGGATTTTCTTTCTAGGAAGGCAAGGAGATGGCATCTTCCTGCCCACAAAGCAAAGAATGATCTGGACTATAGCAAAAAAAAAAAAAACAAACCAGGCAATTAGAGCACCTTCTGTTTTATTTGGGAAGAAGGACTCCTAAAAAAGTCTAGATAAGTAACCATATCATAGGACACTACAGGCAAGCATACGACTGCTTTTATCACAGAGTGCTTACCTTCTGAGAGTAAAGCCTAATCTAAGCTAAGAGAAGAATGCAGCAAATCAGGCGATCTTTCAAAAATCTTTTGATAAGTTTAATGCACCTACAGTAAGGCGTCCCCTTTTATTCCATTACCTCAACACATTAGTATTCTAATATGGGGAGCGTCTGTCTTCCTTAACAGGAGAGGGATAATTAGCACTGCAAGTCTCGTTAAACCTGAAGAACAGCACCAATGGAACTAGGAGAGCAAACCAAGGAAGCTTACTAAGCCATAGGAGGTGGGATCAAGGCCCCAGCCAACTGGCATTTGGGTGTATACCACATCATTCTATCTGAATTCACCAAGTGGGAAAAAGGAACCCAAAACAAGTAAGGACACTGAACAGGAGAGATACACACCTGAGAACTCCCCTATGGGCCATGTCCAGCGAAGCACAGAGAGACAAGGGGAAAAGGAAGTGACAAAAAGGTCAATCGGTGACTGAAACCAACAAAATAAAAAGTTTTTGTTAAAGAAAAATTAACAATGATTCGGCCATTTCAATGGTAAAGGGTATGAAGAATAAGAAAAAGGGCTGTCTGGTCTATCTTGGTGTCATAAGGCTACCCAGTGGCAGAAATACAAATGTAAAGGTCTCACAGGGAAATCAAGAGCTAAGTGGTTTCAGTAATCCAGAATCTAGGTTTTCAAATACCACCAGAGGAACTGAGTTGTTCCATTTCCTATTCCATTTTGTTCTTCCCTGGAAGGCCTGCTCCTATTTCCCTCTGATATCTTCTCACCATGGCCTGAGGGGGCCTATAAACTGATTTTGTGGGAAATAAACCTGTCTTCTCAATGACCTGTGAAAAGCTCTAGCAGGCAGTTTTCCCACACAGCACTGCCAAGGTCTGGGGCCTTCTAAAAGGTTGAGAAGTAGCATAATACAGGGGAAAAAGCACTGTCTCTGCAGTCAGCACGCCTGCCTGTGCCGCCTGTCTGACCGTGGCCCCAAGTCACTGGACCTCTCTGGACCTCAGCTTCCTTATTCGTAAAACGACGTTTGATTAGACAGTTGCAGATGTCCCTTTAAAATCTAGATCGAGGATCTTCATTGGGATGAGAAGTCAGTAACTTACCAATAATATCTGTTAATCCACTTCTTCGTTTTGAAGTATAAAGAATCCAAGAAATACAGGCAATTTGAAGTGATGGAAGAGAAAGTCCTATCTCACACTTGCTAACCTTTGTCCCCTACTTAAAGGCCAAGAACGAGAGGTAGTAAGGCAATAGTTGGGGGATATGCAGGTGGTGTGGGGTGTGACATAAATATTATTTGGGCAGGAGAACAAGAACACTAGAATTTTAGGACTGGAAGGAACCTTAGAGATTATCTGATCCAATCTCCAGAGTAGTGTCGAAAGAAAGGCTATAGGGAAGGAGAGTTTGGAGTTACTGCTTATACTTTTTCTCTGTAGAATTAGGCTCAAAAGGAAAAAAAAAGGGAAAAATGCCATTAAAGATCTCTATGCATCTTCCTACATAGGAAAGAGAAAGGCTGCTTCTGTAGGAGGGCTTGATTAAGAGAGGCCTTCCTGCAAAATTGCTACTCTCCTTCCTAGGAGAGGAGGCATGGATTTGACAAATGTCTTTGCTTTTCATCTCATAACTGCATAGCCATCTAAAAGACAAATGAAAAAGAAAAGGGCTACCTAACTTTAAAGCTCAAAGTAGGTGCAAACAAGGCAACTCTTCTGATTTCCGTATGAAGGATTCAGCAGAAGAGGGAAAATAATAAAGGAAACTCAAGTCTGGAGAAGACATTTTCCCATTATGTCAGTTATTTACTTACTAGGAAGTACTTACTGAGCACCTACTCTAGGGCCCAGACAACTTAGCACTATGAAGGGATACAAGAAACAGAGAAACCAAGGCCCTTAACCTCAAGGAGCTTATTAGATTGGTAACATGAAGTAACAAGATAGCACATATTTAACCGGTAAATTGTACTATATGGACAAGAAATAACAATATACCGGGAGATGGAAGAGACCAATTTCAGCTAGAGGGGGTCCATAAAGATTTAACGGAGAAAATTCAAAATGGAGTCTCAGGCGATCCATTTCTCCTTTCACGAGGGTTTTCCCCATGAAAGCAACATGGCTATCTCTGGGACTTGGAGGCCACGAGTCACCATCCTCTGCCCTAATGACTAGACAAGTTTCCATAAGGAGGCAAGGGAGTACTGAATCTGAGCTAAGTGCTACTTGCTTTTTGTTGATTATCTATATTATGGCTAAATAAAATTTCTTTTGCTAATTATTGAATGACCTATTAGTGTGTCTTTGTTTCACTTCAGCAATGAACCTAATCAAACTGTACTCTTACAGAAACCCTTTCTGGCCCTTTCCTCTCCTTCTTCCTCTGCCCATATAGGGTATATAATGCCCTTACCTGTGAGTGTTTTGCCCAAAGTAATGTACATTTTGATTGCTGAAACCTGGAAAAGATATCTTTGGGGTTTATTTCTTTCTTAAGGACCAAGCCTTAAATCCAAATCACTCTAGCTCTCATAGATTGGCCAACACTAAGTACCAGCCCAAACCCCACCAGGTCACTGTTTGGGCCCAGATGGTTCAGAATGAATGTAAACAGCAACTGTTTCCATTTTGGCCAGAAACCCTGAGGGTCTTGCCTTTTCAGATTGATTTTTTTTTTTCTTTGTGACTAGGTCAAAGAGGCCACTCAGCCTCATTTCTTCTCTAGCCTTAATCACTGATAGGATGTAACCTCAGTAGAGACCTGAAAGACCTTAGCTTAAAAAGGTCTCCCACTGCATCTCCAGTCCCCCTAATCTATATCTGGCCACTGGGCTCAGATGTCTCCAGAGGAGAAAGTAAGGCTGGTGACTTTGCACAGCCCTCCCTTGCTTAAATCCAATTCACTTCCAAGTCATGGCATCACCTTCCTGATGTCAAGGTGCTCTTTGAAAAGAAGGACAAGCAACCCTACTTCTACCTCATAGAGCGCCTTTTCCTTTAAGACGTAGCTCAGCCATCATCCTTCATATACAGCCTTTCTTGCTACTCCCAGCAACTCGTGTCCTCTCCCATACTCCTCTATATTTAGCCTTGATATATATTTGTATTTTATTTTCTATATAAGCGGCATATATTTTTATACGTACTTGCTGTCTTCCCCATTAGAATGCAAATTCATTGTAGGAAAGAATTGTTTCATTCTTTGTATTTGACTCCCTGATGACTACAGAAGGTACTTATTACTTGTTGATTGATTACAAATGGTAAAAAATCTATAGGGACACTCATTCAAAGGCCTAAAAGTCCCAAGTTAAAGGATTAGTGTGCTGTGGAGAGGTGTGCTCAGGCTGTAAATTCAGTCAACAAGCAGTTATTAAGCACCTATTTTGTGCTAGGGACTGGTCTAAGCATTGGGAATACAATTAAAAAGGCAAAAAACTAACCAAACTAACACACCACCACCACCACTACCAAACTCCCTGCTCTCAAGGAGTTCCAGTTCAATAAAATACGAAAGTATGGTTCAAAAAGGTGAGATAAACCATGTAATTTCAAATGACATGATCAGGGAGGTCATGGATCTAGAGGATGTCCAAGAGAAAGAGATTCCCTCAAGGTCATCTGGTGATGGATACCTCATCCAAAGAGTGAGAACAAGGCAGTCAGGTCCATCCACCCACTGTTGCCAAGAAATGTTTCCTGTCAATTGAAACAATCCGGCTATCAAGTCCCTAGGATGGACAGTGGGAAGAAAGAAGAGGAGACTCCACTCAGCAGTAATATTCTACAGCTGTGCACTATTCCACTCTGCTACCAGCCTGGGACAAAACCAAGTTGAAAGCCAAAGTAGAAGAGAACAGGGCCTATTCAACTTATCACTAGCTTAGGTTTTTTAGCCAGCTGGAGATGTTACAGTTTCTGATTATCAAATAGCACAATGATGGGATGCCATGTTCCCTTAAGTTGTTAAGCCTTGAATACAGATTATCAACAAATCTGTTGCAGGTGATGTAATTCAGTGTGGTTGAGCCTCACTTCATAGAGTATATAGGAACAGGTGGAAAAGGGATAAAATCTTTAATGTTATCAATAATTATGATGTGTATGTCAAGCTCCCAAAGGCAAACTATTTTGATAAAGTTTTGGTACTAGTTTGGTAGCTCTAGGCTGGGCTTGGGCAAGGGAGTTTTCAAGGACAGTCAACAGGGCGGTGGTGTGCCAGTGGGGCTAGGAGCTAAAGGTCATTTGCTTGAAATGGCAGGTGATATAGAATATAGCATAATATAAGCTCTTTGAGGGCAAGGACTGTTTCATTTTTATCTTTGTATTCAACCATGTATGTAGAAGATGTTTAATAAATGTCTATTGAGTATATAGCAGTTCTAACCAATGGATTTTATGTAACAGCAGGAACAGGGAAGACACTAGCAAAGATTAGGGATTAAAGTTTCTTAATATCTCACTCAAACCTGTAGCAAGTGGATCTTTTGAGTTACTAGGCCAAAATGAAGCATATACATGTCTATGGTCTCGATCAGTGTAGTAGCTGCTTTACCCTGGGACAATATAAGGCAGCAGTTCTCAACCTGTGGGTTATGTTCAATTTGTAACAATGGAAATACATCCTGCATAACAGATATTTACATTACGATTCATAACAGCAGCAAAATTACAGTTATGAAGTAGCAACAAAAATAATTTTATGGTTGGAGGTCACCACATGAGGAACTGTATTAAAGGGTCGCAGCATTAGGACGGTTGAGAACCACTGGTATAAGTTCTATAAAGTTGCTCAAGTTGCATTAACGTAGGGTCAATATTTGGCAAACGGTTGGGGACTATTAGCTTGACCAGTTGAATCAGACAGCTCACTGAGCTGTGTCTGAGGGATGGGGCCTGGGCAATGGGTCAATCCGAGTCACTCCTCACCAAACTGGTATTGGCTTTTCTAGATCTTGTATAGGAGGCCACTTTTACAAATGTATCCAAGGTACGTGGCCTGGGGCAAAATCAGAGAGAGATTAATCTCTATGTCAAAGCTCTGGAAGGCTAGGGTCACTTAAACCCTGAATAGAGTGTATAAATTCTTCCCCAAATTGGTTCATGAGGGCATCCTGAAGGTGCTAACATATTCTACTGTCGAGCCATGCTTTTCCTGCACTTGACCAATTTGTTGGTGGAAGTCCTGTGCTATAGTGAGGTTTCAAAAATGTGCTAATGCTCTGACATTTACTAGCAAAAGCTGTGTGTAGTAATGAATATTATCTCCCAGATAACCTTTGATATCAAGAATCTTGTTTGATCAATAGCAGAACTTCATTTCTAAGTGTATATTTGTACAACTGTATAATAGAAACTGGTCAAGTCTGAGGATAAGCACTGATGATTCCTTAGGGGAGCGCATTCATGTGGGGTATGGGAAAGTGCCAACTCATCTATTGTTGTAGCCTGTGGGGATGCTCCTTCATTGTCACAACCTGCCTCCACAAGTCGGTCTTTTCTAGTTATGATTCACTTCCTCTATGCCATAAGTATAGCAAACAAGCTCTCGGGGCCTGAGATCAGGGAAAGGGAAGTTTATTGGAATTGAGGAAACCAGGTGTCACAGTTAGAGGCAATATCAGCTTCTTAAAGTCTTCATAGTTCAGAACCTTAACACAAAAGTGTAAAGAGATTAATCCTGAAGCCTTCTGAGGACAGACCAGGGTCAGGAACACAGAAAAAGCCGAAGGTAAGCCATGCAAAGCTCAAAAGAGCTACAGACAAAGAGTTTTTGGAAACTATTTTTAAATATACCTTCCTACAAACCACGAGTGACTCTTAGCCCCTTCTCTTGGTGCACCCACTGTTTAGACATAGTCCAGTATGTCCAAATGCCTTGGGCTACCTTCCCAGATGCTGGGACAGTCAAGTTTCAATGCCAAGTTCAAGTTTACTGGTGAAATGGGAGTCACTTAGAGGTCACAGGTTTTCCCAGAACCCCATAAGCAGAGCATTTCACTAATCTGAAAAACCTAATGTTATCTGCTAATTTGAAGGTTTCCCTATCACTTTCCCTTCCAGTCCATTTATAAAAATTAAAAATTCTAAGTAAGGCTGACCTCAGCACTGATCCCTTGGGTAATCTCACTGTATACACTATTTCAGGTATACACCTGCTTTCCCCTCTTTATTTCCTGTCTCTATAACAAAGGCAGCATGACTTGGCAGAGAAAGGGAGTTAGTCTCAAAGCCAGGAATGTCTGGATCTAGATCTCATCTCTGATATATCCTAGTGTATGTATTTGATACATGCTGCCCATGTGGCCCTGGACAAGTCACATAACTGCTCAGTGCTCTTGATAACTAAGACTATACAGAGAAGGTATCAACCTGAATAGGTAGAAGGAGTTTCTTCACTGGGTAATTCACCATCCCTCTTCTATCCTTTCCTATCTCTAAGAAAATTCCCTACAATCCTAGGATGACTCAATTATTTTAAGAGTCTGAATTAACTTTATGAAAGGCCATTTGAAAAGCAATGGACATCATTTCCACAAGTTATCTTCATCTATGTCTTTACTCTAGTAGTGAGTGATCAGACATGATTTTCTCTCATAGAAATAGGCTTCTTTTCTCACAAAAGTTGTTTGCTGAAGTATTCAGTAACACCATTCCTTTTTTCAGATTTTGACAGCTTATTTCGAGGAAAGTGGCACTCACTGTGTACAGTTCCCAGGGTTCCTTCTTCTTTATTATTGTCCTTTTATGTTTTATAGGTAGGGAAATTAAGATAAATAAAAGTAGATGATAATCACAACATAAGGAATAAATAAAACACGTCATTTCAGGGAATTTGCCAAAAGAAATCCTTCTCCTGCACCAAAGTACTAATCAGCTCATAGTTTTAGGGGAAAGAAGGTTTGGGGCAACATTACATGGGATAAAAATAAAGTAAAGTAAAGCAACAGCCAGCCCCTTAGAGAGGATACTCTCTACACTGTGGATGCCTGGGGTAGTAACAAGAGGAAAGAGCACACAGAAAAGGAGAGAAGGGCTTAAGAACATTACAGTATAGTATAGGTCTACAGGATGATGGTCCCAAACCATGAGTCAAGACAAGTCTGAGAGATATACTGCAGTTAGGTTCAGTGATTCTGTCAGCTTAATCATTTAAATTGGCAGGAAGACAAAAGCTAAGGTAAGGTGTTTAATAATAAAATCCAAGAAATTAACTTATAGTTATAATTCAATACTCTAAGAATTTGTCGTTTTGTCAATATGGGCACTCCCTACATTGACAAAGTCATTATGCTTTAGTAGAAGTCTTTGTGAGTTACTGCATCCCAATAATCACCTCAAAACAAATAGGATAATTCTTCTCCCACCCTGGCTAGGCAGGTGCTCTTACAACAGGCATACAGTCTGTCATAGCGCCTAAACCCAAAGCTTTTCTGGTGGTGTACACAGCTAGAGGTTGTAGCCTGCTAGTATACCTGTGGTAAACCCAGAGTCACCATAATGATGCAATGAAGGAATAACTCAATGCAAATCCACGGAATACCTTAATAAAATATCTTTAACTGAAAGTAGTTTAAAATACCATTATTACATTGTTTAGAGTTGCGAAATCTCTTCTTTCTGTCTACTTTGAGACATAATTTTTCATAGTCTCATGACCACTACCTCAGATGACAAACTGTCCTCATAAAAAAAAGTTCAGTAATTTGCTGTGTTTGATGAATGACACCAAATGAATAGCAATTAAGCAATACTGGAAGGGAAATTTAGAATGACACAAATATAGTTTGATATTAAGTAGGTTCTTTCGATAACAAATTTTTAAATAAAAAATGGTTTTTAAAAGAATAAATGTTCAAACATTTGAAGTGAAAAGAAATTCCACTTTTCCTGGGTGTTAATTAAGCCTTGGATGGAAAAACTGATCATTTCAGGCCCAAAGAATATCTTCAGGTAGGATGGAGTTCTGGTACTGAGCACTATAGAAACGTATCTATATACATTCCCCACTAGTCACCAACTGCAGATATATTCACTTTTAAGCAGGCTGTGAGGTAGACACATAGGCTGAAAAAAACTGGAACAAACCAAACTGTGGCCTACTGATCTTCAGTTTATGGCAATATCTATGAAGACCAGTATAGTCAACTGTATGATCCAACCTCTCTGAATTTAGATCAGAAAATACGCACTTCATTGTTGGATGTGTACAACTACAAATGTCTAAGCACCTAAGGGAACGACCAATAACAGCACAAGGGGGTTGAATATGAAGACATAACGAAGTTCAAGGACACCCCGAACAACAGTAAGGCAGAATGGCATCAAGTATACTAGATAAAAACTGCCCACAGCAGGGAGACTTTGCCTTGAAATCATAAGAAGTCGGGTCACTTTACTTCATGCCTTAGAAAAAAATATACTAGAGGTGAGCAGATGAGGCAGAACAAAGATATCACAGGTAGCAGATATCAAACTAAAGAATATATTAATTAATTAATATTAATTCGCTGGATCCAACACAGAGTGGTTGCTCAAGGTACACTTAAATGGGAGATCAGCAGCAACAGATTTCTTGGGCCATAAACCACATGAATTAGATCATGTATAAGGAAAAAGCCAATCTCTTTAATCCTCTTGGCCAGCAAAAAGAGGCCAAACTACATTATTATTCAAGTGAACATCAACTTGTATCCTGGAAGGGCAACAAAACAGGGTTTGCTAAGGGGAGGGTGGAAGACATTCTGGATCATATCAACTAGAAGAGTCAAAGAAAGAAGTCAATTTTAAGACAGTTTAACTTTAAGGAAGTCAATTATAAGACCAAAAACACATAAGCCTTTATGTACTAAATTCAATGATGCATTGAAATGTGACACTAATAATTCTGATCACAGAGGATATAGACCTTTTGCTCTAGTGGCTCTCAATAACATTTATGGTCAATGCTGGTTTTTCTGCCTCAAATAGTAGATACACTAGAAAGTATGTGAGAAAAATTCTATATCTACTTTGAAGGTATTTGTTTTTTAGCACAGAAGGAAGGAAAGATAAGTACTGAGCAAGAAACTTTAAAGAAGAAACTTTCTAAAGAGATGCTCTTAGTCCATTTTAGAAATTATGGTGACATGGAAATTGTAATAAAAGTCTTATAACATTTTAATATTTGGGGGATGTCTTTCCTAAGACTTTTCTTTGGAGAAGCACAGCACACTGAATATACCCAAGATTTCTTATCCTCTAGGCATTTCACTGGTATCAAGGGGAACTGTGGGATGGACAAAAAGGGATCTGTTTTAGGTTGCTGGCCAAAACCTTTACTCGAAGTCTACTTCTCCAAAAATGTTCTTACCACAGGGCTGTTGAAAGGTCTATTTTATATGAAAAGCTGCATCATACAGTCACGAAGAACAACTTTTACCTAGTAGGTCTGCACCTTCATCCACATCCCCAATGACTTCAGAACCTGCTGTAGATAGCTCATGATATAGAGAATCAGTGTTGATACCAAAAGCCTTGTTGACAATTCCTTGAGTTGGACTGTAAGGAGAAAAAAATGCACGTGCACACACACATATGTGCACACACACAGAGAGTAGGGTTAGTCTGCAATATTGGTATGGAACACTATTATAGGTTTATTAAATGCCTTGTGTAACGTCCATTAAATGACCAACATTGCTCTTTCAGGTTACAGACATAAAATGGAAGATGTCTCCCACTCAGAGACAGTGGTTCGAAAACTAATTAGCGCATTAGGCAAAGAAAAGCTAAAACATAGGAGGGGAATAGCTTTGACTGAGTTCACTAAGGTAGTTAGAAGTAGTAGCCAATTCTCAGTCTATTTATCTAATTCATTAGAACATGCAGTTTCTCATGGAGAAAGTACAAATAAAAAGCCAGCCCTCTTAAGACTGGAAAAAGGGAGAGATCTAGAAGTGATTATTGTACCTATTTCCAGTACGTTCCAATCGAGGTTCCTGGCACATGTCTAGCTCTGGTGTGGAATCTATGATGTCTTGGACATCAGACCATTCATCACTACTGCCCATACCTGTAAGAGACAAAAGGAAAATTTGTGATTCATATTTAATTACTGAGATAAAGGACTCTTACCACAGGATTATTCTAAGAAATTTCAAGAGACAAGGTCCTGGATCACTTGCTAGGACAGGAATTGTCAGGAAAGAATTTTTCCAAGTTGGCCAAGAGGATAGAAAAACCTAATAGACATATATGTGTATGGAAGAGACAGGAATGAGAGAAATGTTATTTGCATTACTAGATGTCACAGAGCAAGGGAAAATGTTTGCACTTATGATGCATGCAAAGATATTCAAATGTATATTGCTAGATACTGCTGGATAACCAATAAAGATTGGATTGAGCAACTGAGTGAATTGTGTCATTATTTTTATAGTTAAATTTTAGTAGAAAATGCCCCATCTTCCTTTTTGCTTATTAATTAGATTGCAGTCTTGTATGAAAATGAAAGATGCCTATTGAATAAGAGTAGTCCACACAAGCCAAAACCTGAACAAAGACTCTAAGCTATCCTTCAGTATTGGGCTTCTAAAGAAAACAGACTAGAAGATGCCTGTTGCTTATGCACTTCCCCAGGTTGCACATGGCTGAGGCAGGAGACTACAGTACCTATGCTGACATTCCTCATTTCTTGGGTGACTTGCACTTCCATGTTGCGACTGTTGCGTTTCTCTCTTGCACGTTTGCTGTTCTTTGCTCCAAGACCATAGTCCCCTAAGGGCTGTAGACTCTCATTCAGGGGGGTGACAGCAGCAGAGGGCACTGAGGATGTTGGTGTATTGGATTTGGTGCCAGTGGTGCTAGGTGTGGCAGCAGCAGAAGACTGGCCTGATTCAGACATCTCATCATGTGGACACTAGGATAGAGGACAGAGGAGGAAGACAGGAAGTACTTCTATGTGTTTCCATTAATCTCCAGTTCTATGATCTGGTCACTGCCTTTGAGTACCACAGTTAGCATCAGACCTCACAGTCACCAAAGACTACATAACAGACAGCTGCAGTGGCTATGTGGGGCCCTAAATTTGGCTGAATTACCAAGTTCTCTTCATGGTGAGTCCCAAACCCCCCATGTTTCTTGTCGACTATTAGGAGAGCAATTAAAGATTTTGAGGTCTAACATGACATAAAAAAAGCTTTATTTGATCTAGGAAGAGACATTCCTTGGGAAGGAATACAAGGATATCTTCAGTCCCACATCACCATGGAATATAAGCTATTTTATGTCTTACTTAAGACATTATATATCTTTATTTCCCTGGGTTAACTATACTTGGGTGGTTCAAAGGGAGTAATATCTGCTTTTGCTTGGTTAATGCCTCTCAGAAATGAGAAGATTGCAAGTATCAAAAAATAGTTTTTCTTAGTTATGCCATCTGCATTTTGGTGGTTTGGGACTTGGCATTCAATGTCACTATTCCACAATACAATCAAACAATTCAGAATGTGATGAAGATGAACACTGCATGAAAAATGGCAATGCAACCCTTTGCAGCCAGGTATCAGAATTAAATTGTAGTCCAGTATGGGAGAAGAGTAACCAAACTGAGGGGTTAGGGGAGAAGGCTGACCTGAGTAGATAAATGGTTTTTCTGGAAACCAAATTACCATAGCACTATAACCACTGAAGCAGGAAGAATATTATTAGGTTATTACATAAAGACTAGTTAAGTTTCACCTCCTTAACTAGAGTAACTATAAATACTTGAGAGACTTCTACAATTTCCCAATAGGAAAAGAACCTTTCTTCATTTTCAGCCAGTATCATGGGATATGATATAACCTAGCAACATCAAAATGTGTACCTTAGTCTTTTGGTCATGCTATATGCTAACGCAAAAAGTATTCCATAAAGTCAAAAAGCTAATTAATATCTAAGATGTATCTAAATACTAGGCCTCAAAAATCACTGCTGATTTAAATATGGTACAATTCTACTTTTATGGGATGAGACACGACTAAAATTGTTATGAAAAAACCCAAACTGTAATTAGCAGTTTATCCTAAGAATTTTATTTTCTAAATGCCATTTGAATTGAGAGATAAAAATGTGTCAATTTCTTAATGAATTTAAGATAGAGGAAAACTTCAATACCATATACAGGCTCGTAAGTCAAATTTTTGCTCATCATTATAATTTTTAAAAATCCCACATCTGTTAACTAGTATTATATACAATCTGGACACAATCTCTTTATTCTTACAGTAACTGACTTCATTCTCTCAATAGGGACCTTTTAGGATCCTGCACACCTTCCATTCTTCCTTGTCAGTATCTATAAAGTATCCTCCAATTCAAGTTTATAAGGAAAGCAGCTGCTTGCCTCTTGGGCAGAATAATAAAATACATAACTGACCTAAGTATGTGGACTCATGTTACTGTCATTTCTGGGAGAGAGGTGAGATATCATTTATAAGATAAGACATTAAGGAGAATTTCCTAAAAAGTAAAAGTTTCTATAAATTGGGAGAGGTAAAAAGATGGTAATCTCCTTTAGAAGTTTTAAATAACATAATAAATTCTTGTCTAGGCATTTCTTGGGTAAAAGTTCTGAGTGAACTTCCAGCTTCAGATGATCTTTAGTGGTAGAGTTATTTCTTTAAAAGTGAACAACCCTGCATTCTTCTCTAGCTATCTGAAAGCTACCAGAACTTGTCAAGTAGTAAATAAGAGTCAGGACAAATGTTCCTCCTAAGATTTCACTTGTTGGCTTTGTCTAACAAGTATGTTTGATCTATGTTTAGGAGACCTCCATTAAAATTCTGAACTCTGTCCACTCCCTTTGAATTAGTTTTGTGTTAATATTTTAGATCTGCTTTCTGTGGTCTTAGTACCATATGAAAAAAAAATGCTCTTTCTGCAAAATGGAAAGAAAAATAAATCACCAGCACAAAAACAATTAATGGATGACTAAATTTTCACATCAACCTCACCTACTCCCATACTTCCTGGCCACCCCATGTTCTGCGGCTGATAATGGGATGGGAACATCTCTCCTCCCACTCCTTCTGCCATTCTTGCTGCAGCTGCTGATATATGGGGGAGATAAGAATGTAGGAGGTAGGACAATGAGGAACTCCACTGAATAGGGTGAGAGAAGTGATGCATGTGATGGAAAGTATGCATATTCGGTCAAGTTTCTCTTTATCAGCTTTGTCCCCAAAGGAGACATTTTACACAGCCTCTTCATAATAACTCAGCAATTTACACTGCAGAAAATCAAGGAACTCCTGGCAAATGTGGTTTACCATATTAGTAAAATGTAGGGATTCTTGTTTACAAAGAAACCTCCCAGACGCCATTGAAACTCACTATTACCCTAAAGAGCCACCACTTACCCAAATGACACTCTCCTTGGCTACCACTTACCTAAAGTCAAACCTCTCAACCTCCTAAACATCAATGTGTGTAGCAGTGGCCTCCAAAATGCATTGCAAAGGACCAAAATTCTTAGCAGTCATTTCTCACCATGAGTAGTCACAACTGTTTGGTTAAAACACTGAAAATACAGTACATAAAGAACAACAAAACACATTAAGGAGTTAAAAAAACAAAACAAAACAAAAAATATTAAAACCTAATGCATGAAACCAAAAGAACAAATAAAACTTAAACATAGTAACATTGAAAAAAAAATCAAAATTAAATAAAACAAATCTGTGGAGCCAAACTTAAAGACTAAATAATGAACGGAAGACTATTTAAGGTGAAAATTCAGGACAAAGAAAGGATGCCAGAGGACAAAAAAGCAATGAGAAGTGTCTAAGAGACATGAAGTGGATCCTTGTTGCCATTGCAGGGGAAAGCATGCAAACCACAAAGCTTTCTAGCTACTTTGCTGACTGCTACTCCAATATACCTTCAATTCAATTCAATTCACCACACCTCTGTCTATTACATGAGTCACCTCCATGAAGCCCATTTTAACAATGAGGTACACAAAGAAAAAAACAATAAGCCTGAAATGACTAATCAAGTCCACGACACAACCAGTATTAAACTTAGGATACTAAAATTGTTTCATTCCCTTATTTTGCTGCCCTCTCTGCCTGAATGCCAGTATCACATCAGTGTGATACACATTACTCTGAGTGTGTATGTGTGTGTGTGTGTGTGTGTACATTATCAAACCCACAAAAATCTCAGAGACATGCTCACCACCTAGCACAAAGCAGAAACAGAAGAAAATAATGCAATAGCTTTTCTAAAAAATTTGCAGGGTGCAGAAACAGTCCAGAGCCAAACTGAAAACTAAGAGGATAAATGGACAGTCAAAAAGGAGACTGACATAAGCTCTCCTCACCTCAAACTCATCAGCTATCAGCCTTGCCCTACTCATTCAAAGGGAGAATCTATCTGTTCTTGGTTTTTAAAAGATGCCCCAGATGTAACTTCTAAGAAACCTGCTTCACCAGGGTTTCTATAACCTTGTCTCAGTGCCATCTGCTACAAGCCAGCACCTACTATAAAATAACATCCTTCACTATGATGAAGATGGCACAAAGCATGCTTTGCAACTCAATTCTCAAAGGTGAAATCAGCTTATAGATCAAAACTAGCAACCACTGAATGACTAGTGTTACTCAGTAACACAACTTAGCCATTTTTATATAGTGAAAAGTTAAAAGGTTTGGTTTTATTGAAGTATAGATTGTTATCTACATTCAGAAATGGGTTCAACAGGTACCTCACTAGGGGGATTCCAGTCTCCCAATTCCAGGTTATAGCATGGGAAGTTAGCATAGCGAGAGTAGGAAAGAGATAATGTCTTTCCTTATTCTGAGCTCAAACGCCAGCTCCAGATGCATGCAATATATCTGATTAGAAAATGAGTTACTGGAATCTGCCAGAAAGAAGGTAAAATGCTCTCCAAGCTGTAGTTCAAATTGGAATATACAATGACCTGCTCCATAGGAGCACAGACTTGACTCTATCCTTCTCTTAGTCATCAAACACAGGTTGGCTGCCAAAAATTCATACTATAACACCAGCTGCAATAATCCAACCTCAGGAAAGCAGCTCTAAATAGAAGCCACCAAAAGGAAAAGAATCAGAGGAAAGCAGTGATTAGGGCAACAACATCCTCCCTCCTTTCTTTTATCTTCACACTCTGGTCCTTCCCCTCCCCTTTTTGCTATGGTTCAGCTCAGGAGTCTAATCCAACCTGAAAAAGGGAGAAGCTGCAAAGGGTTATAGACACAAGTTGGTCTCCGTCATTATGAACATGTGGATGCCACTGACAGTGGGAAAGAGGAGACCCTTATTCCACGACATGTGTATAAAACCTTGTAGCTGGAGTTGGACTGCAGCTGGCCGAGGTCACTCAGGTGCCAGTGGTCCACTGTGGGGATGATCTTGCCCCCTATCTGTCCACGTACCATTCCATCTGCAAGGGGGAAGACATTCAGAGAGGTTGGGCGCTCCTTCCTGCTGAAACAGGGGAGAAGAGAAAAAAACAAATGGGCTGGTGGTTAGATTGCTGGTTTATAAAGCAGAAAATAATAATTAAAAATGTAAATTTTCTTTTCCACATATGTACACAATGTTGCCACAAATAATGAATAGTAATAATAGCTGACATTCTTACAAAGTTTTAGGCTTTATAAAGTATCATATAAATTAACAAGTTTCCCCTATGCCCATAAATAAGAAACAGCTCTGTTAACTCAGGGAGTAAGAAATTGGCTACAAAGACTTGTAAAATCTTTTATGTCTATGTTCTGCCAGCTTCACCCAACTTTAAGAATTATTCACTGCTTCTAAACTTCTCATCTTCTGGGAAAGTTACTTCTTCCTGTTTATCAACCCTTTTAAACTAGAGTGAATTCACTTAAAAATGATGAATGAAGAACTACTAATATATCAATAGCTGCCATTTATTTAGCACTTTAAGGGTTACAAAGTCTTTTACATACTTTATTTCACTTAAGCCTCACTTACAATAAATCTGTGGAGTAGGCACTAGAAGTATTGCTATCCTCACTTTGCAGATGCAGACACAGATGCAGGAAGAGGTTAAGTGACTTGCCATGGTCACACAAGTAGTGTGGAAAGAGGTATCTGAACCCAGGTCTTCCCGAATCTAAATCCAGCTATACCACCCTAGCCTTCCCTAGCATATCAATGTCACTGCTCATTCTTTTTATTGTAACATTCCTATCTTTCAAATTCTATCAAAGGCATTATTTTCTTGCTCTTATGTCTACTCACTGCTTGCTCTATTATCACAAAATATTAATACCAAAAACTGGGCAACTTTATTCTAACTATACCTTCAGTGAGGTAGGAAGGCCCAGGAAGTACAGTTCACAGAAAATGCTATAGTGAAAAAAAAAAGAATCTCTTTGTTCTGTGGAGCATGATGCCAAATCCACACAAAACTCCTCAATCCTTTTCATCCCCACCTACCAACCCTGTGGTTTGGTGACTTCAGCAGAGGCAGCAGCGGCAGCAGCCAGAGGCCTGGATGAGGTCACCTCAGTCTGAGCCCTAGCTCTAGCACCATCTTGGGACAAAAAAGAAGCCATTTCATCTCTCCAACTTGATTTCCACCCCAGGGAATTTAGCTTCCTAAAAAATAATGATAATTCTTAAATATGTTCAAGACAGTAATGCTTTAGATGCTACTTAGGCACTGAATTAAAAACAATCTTGTATGCTAGACTCAACAATGCTGAAGCCAAGTCTACTCCTTCAGAAACACAGTGTGTGTGATCTCAAGAAGTGAATTTCCTTCTAATCCCTTGATATTTACTGAAAGGTGCTGACCAGAGGTCAAAAGCATAAAAGGAGCACTTTCTACATGCGAGTGCTAAATAAATGTTTTTAAATTTAACTGAAGAGAGACTTGTGAATGAAGGCCTGGATGGTCAAGTTCCATTCTGGTGAATATAATAAAGGCGAGAGTTTGGGAGCCTTAAGGAATAGAATAGTTCAACTGGATTCTGGAAGGAAATGGAGGGAAAGACTGTCTTAGAAGCTATAAGAAGGGTGAATTGAGGAAAGTAAACCGTAGGCAGTTTGCTATAAGTAGTCCATGATTCAGGGGCCTGACAGATTAGAAGAGGCACCATGTGTATATGTGAATATAAGAAATAGTGAGATGTTAGGCTATTATAACCATTTAGAGTTGGTAGAAAGGATAAATGATAATTCAGGATACTAAGATTAAAATGTAAAATTTTATTCACAATGAATCTAATTTGGTTGGGCTGTTCAGGCCTTCATTCAAGGAAAAAGTATTCTCTTGAAACAGTTTCTCCTGTGATGGCTGGGGTCATCCCAATTGTTACTGCATGGCAAGAATGGAACTCTAAATATAGCCTCCTCTAATGTTTTTATACTGCCATAATTCTTTGTCCTTCCACATTTCCCCATGTGTCACTCCTAAAGATCCTGTGGTCCCTTAATCCCTCTCTGTTCTCCTAGTACATCACATCTCTTGTAGCTTCACTTCCTCTCCACCCGCCCCTTAACAGCTGCAACATGATGAACCATTTCAATAATAGCCTCTCCATTTATGATTAGCTCATTCCCCTGACCTTCCCACTCTTAAATTTCCAGCTCTAGGTAACAGTCACCATTCTATGTTTTCTGTAGCTATTTCAAAGGCATTAAGTGTTGCTGGACGGAGTTATGAGAACATAATAGGTCCACTATAAATGTGTGTGACCTAATCTCATCTAGGACCCTGTAGGTACAGAGCAATTCTTTTACTCATCATCTATTAATAATTCCTTCAGAGGCTGTTCCAAACTTTCTCCTCCTCTTTCCTTTCTCCCTTCTCAGTCTTCCAACTCTAGACCTATCCCCAGAAAGTGACCTCATCTCCTATCCTTCACATATCAAAGTCCCTCCAGGTCTTAACCCATTTTCTCCTTCCCTTTGATCTCAAGATGAGGTGACTTTCCTCCTTGTCAAGACTATTTCTTCCAACAGTGTCCTTAATGCTATCTCTCCTCATGTCCTTTGGGATCTTGCTCCATTGATCCCCATTCTCTTTCATCTTCTCTGGATCTACTGGTTATTTTCCCATAGCTTACAAACATGTCTGTCATGTTTTGCATGACTGCATATGTATAATCTCTACAAATTGCTTACTGTTTCAGGTAGGGTAGAAGGGGGGGAGAGAGAATTTGGAACTCAATTTTTAAAAAGGAATGTTAAAAAAACAGGATAATAGATTTAGAGTTATAAAGGATCTCAGAGGCCATCATGTCCAACACTCTCATTTTCTAGGTGAGGTCCAGAGAAGCTGAGTCTTTAGTCCTGGGGCAAAAAGAAACTAAGTATCATAAGCAGGATTCAAAGTCAAGTCTTCCTGCCTCCAAGTCTAGTGTGCTAGCTACCATAATATGCTGCCTCCTCATACTAGTCCAACTCCTCATTACCTCTTACTTTCTTGGTCCGTTGTAATAGCCTCCTCATTGGCCCCTCTGCTTTTGGTCTCCCCCCTCACCAATCCACTTTTCACTGTGCTTTCAAAACAATTTGAATGAAACTGAAATGAAAGCTAAATTTTTCAGCAGCTCACTTACTTTAGTAGCAGCACTTCTACAGGATTAAAAACAGATCCATTGCACTGTCACTCTTGCTAGCCCTATTTCAAACTACTTTTCTGCACATTAGGAACCAGTCCTCAATCCTGTTCTAGGCTACTATCTACTTACCTCTGTTTGTGCTTTCCTCATTTCTGAACAGGACTCACTCGCTGAAATCATTCCTTCAGTCCTCAGTCTAATGTAGATTCTCCTTTTCCCCTAAGGCCTTCCCTAATAAGATTCACTTAAAGGATAACCTTCCCTTCTGAATCTCTCATGCTTCTGTTAAACCTTCCTTATTTTAAAAATCTTATATAAATGCTGAATGAACGAATGTTTTCTTAGCAAAGAGATTTTTCAAGTGTATTTTTCTATTCACATTGTAACATTTTCTGTGGACAATCTCATAGGTTTTCTTTACTGGTTTTGGGAAGAGGAATAAGTGAGCGTTTGTTAGCTGAGTGACATGTGGCAGATCATTTAAACTTTCTATGCCTCAGTTTCATTTTATTTAACAATTGAAAAAGGAACAGCACCCACTAATAAGCTGATGTGAAAATCAGATGAGACAATGTATGTAAAGCACTTAACAGTCTTAAAGGATAATATGAAGAATAACTCATTATTATTTAAGTAACTAATATTCTTCATTCTATATACTTCTTCACTCTCAAATCTCTCCTTTGTCAAGGTTAAGGAAACAGATAATATAAGTCCCAAAGCAGTATAACTGCAGAATCATAAAAAGGTCAGGAAGGTCCAAGCTTTTGAGACCTCACTCTACAAATAAACTATTCCTGACAAAAATCAGGCATAACTATTCAGCTATCACTGAGACAGTTGAACCCCACTGTAAATCAGCAAAATTCTGAGAGGCTAGGTGGAGACAACACGAAAATACACATAGCAGTTAACTTATCCTGGAAGATAAATAAAACCAGCCATCAGCATGTTAGAAGTATTACCCGAAAAGCAGAGAAAACAGGTCCGACATTTCCTGTCTGCTCCATTTGGGATTCCCTTACACAACTCTCTATTACATACAATCCTTTCTCCATTAGGCTCCAAGTAGAATGTATAGAACACAGTTCCTGTACATGGAATAGCTCTCCAATGGCCCTCATCAGAGATATTAGAAATATTTCCTTCAGTAACCTTGTGTGAAATTAATATAATGGAATCTAAAGCCTTAGGGACAAAAGCAAATGTAACCCAGGGCTGTTAGCGGTGGTGATGGAAAGCTGGGGATTGGTGGTAGAGGCTCATTTCTACAAATAGCAGAAACAGCCAAAACATCTTCATTTGAGTGCAATCAGAGTGAGAGTAGGAATTGTCTTTTTCTTTCTTTGGATTTCTCTATACAGCCTAGGCCAGGGTCCAAGTTGTGTATTTAATAAATATTATTCATTGACAGGATCACTGAGAGTCAGGCAACAAACACTAGGAGAGATCAATCAAGACTGCAGTCCAATCAACAGTGAGTAGATAATTCTATTACCTGTTTAAGGTCTAGTACACATTGTTGGCAAAATGTTTTATGAGCAGCAATAACCATCAATGGTTTCTGACTTTAAGAAAAGGAAAATCTTGGGGTGGAGTCAAGATGGCGGCATAGAAGCAGGAGAACTCCATAATCCCCCCATAAATACCTTAAATACCTATAAAATATGGCTCTAAACAAATTTTAGAGCTTCAGAATCGACAAAAGTACAGAGAAACAAGGCTCCCACTGAAGGCAGTCCGACAGGTGGACAGGAAGGGTCCATTGCAGCACTTTGTGAGCTGAGACCAGCCACAGAGACCAGTTAACCCCAGGGTGGCCAGGACAAGCCACGGCTGGAACACTCAGGGGAGTGGATCACAGGCAGCTGTGGCAGTTTCCAGAATTATCAACCCATAAGAAACAAGGACAAGGTGAAAGGCCAGTGGAAATCGCTAAATTTGGGTGAGAGAAGCAGGTCAGATCTCCAGCCCCCAGGGCAAGAAAGCAGGGGAAGCAGCCCCTGCAGCCGCCTCCACAGGGCTGCTTCAGAGCTCCCGGCCTGCAGATTGCAGGGGGACCAAGTGATCATTCAGAGGCTAAGTGCTCTTGCCTTACCCTGCCTGGATTGGGATAGTGGTCTTGGGTGGTGGTCCTGAGGTATGTGACCTGTGAGTCAAAGCTGGTGGGGGCTGCAGAGAAGGTGGCCTCCTAATAGCTCTGGCAGCTACAAAAACCCCAGTGATTTGGGACAAAGCTCTTCTCCCAGGAAGGAGAGATCTACTGTGGGTCAAAAATCAAGTAAATTGACTGACAACACGCTCAACAAAATTGAGCAGGCAAAGGAAGCAAACCAAGTTCAGCAATCCAACTTTAGATTCCTTTTTTGGGGACAAAAAGGATTAAAGCATGAAATAGGAAGAAGACAACACAGTCAGAACTCCTGCACCAAAAGCTTCCAAGAAAAATGTAAATTGGTTACAGGCCACAGAAGAGCTTAAGAAGGATTTTGAAAACCAAATAAGAGAAGTAGAGGAAAAATTGGGAAGAGAAATAAAAATGATGCAAGAAAATCCTGAAAAGAGAGTCAACAACATGACTGAAGAAAATAACACCTTAAAAAAGAGATTAATTAACTCAAATGGCAAAAGAGGTCCAAAAAGCCAATGAGGAGAAGAATGCCTTAAAAAGTCCAATTTGCCAGATGGAAAAAGGATCTCAAAAGCTCACTGAAGAGAATAATTCCTTCAGAATTAGAGTGGA
>CM053590.1:102898109-102941194 GCA_028646515.1 Pseudochirops corinnae
CTGGAATATGATATTCCAAAGATCAAGGGAGCTAGGATTAAAACCAAGAATCACCTACCAAGCAAAATGAGTATAACGTTTCAAGGGAAAATACAGCCATTCAATGAGGTGGAGGACTTTCAAGCATTCTTGCTAAAAAAAACCAGAACTGAATAGAAAATTTGACTTTCAAATACAAGAAGCATGAGAAGGTAAACATGGAAAAGAAATCATAAGGAACTTATTAAGCTGAACTATTTACATGCCAACATGGAAAAACTTGTAATTGTAACATATGAAATTTTTCTCAGTATGAGGATAGGTGAAGGGAATATAAATGTATATATATGTATACATACACATGTCTATATAGGAGGGCATATATATGCATATGAATACATGTGAATGTGTGTATATATGTGTATATAGACAGAGGGCACAGGATCAACTGAATAGGAAGGGATGAAATTTAAAAGGTGAAATTGAGAGGTAGGAGAAGAACAGAATGAGAGGAGACAGGGAAAGACAGAATGGGGTTAATCATCTCATATAGAAGAGGCAAGGGTTAACTGTTACAATGGAGGGAAGGCAAAAGGGAATGGGTCAACCTTACTCTCACTGAATTTGGCTTAGGGAGGGAATGACATACACTCTAAATTGGGTATCTTGCCCTCCAGGAGAGTAAGGGGGATGGGGATGAGAGGGGGGATGATGGAGGGGAGGGCAGGGTGGGAGGAAGGATTGTTAGAAGCACACACTTCTATAAAAGGACAGCAACAAAGCAGAGAATAGAACAAGGGGGGGAGCAGGATAAGAAGAAGGGAAATATAGTCAGTCTTTCACAATTATGTCCATTGTGGAGATGTTCTGCATAACTACACATGTACAGCCTCTATCAAATTGCTTGTCTTTCCAGTGGGGGTGGGTGATGAGGGAGGAAGGAAAAGAAACTAGAATTCAAAATTCTATAATCAAATGTCAATATATATATGTATCCATATGTATGCATATGTATGTATTTATATATATCCATATATATATATATATATATATACGTATATATATAAATATATATAATTATTATTATTTACATGCTACTGGGAATTAAGATACACAGGCACTGGGGTAAGGAAATCCATCTTGCCCTACCGGAAAGTGAGAGGGGTGATGGGGGAGGACATAGGAGAGAGCAGATTGGGGAGGTGGTACATAGTGGAATCGCTGTTTCGGGGTGGTGGGTAGCGGAAAGATGGGGAGAAAATTTGTAAATCAAAATCTCGTGGAAATGAATGATGTAAACTAAAAATAAACAAAAGTTAATTAAAAAAAGAAAAGGAAAAACTCTTGGTTTATTCCTTACGTAAATTAAGAACCAGAATTTCATGTCCAGTCTCTACTTTGTAAACAGTGCACCTGCTGAAAAAGCAGGAAGCAGGGATTCTCTTTGTGTAAAGCAACAAAGAGTTCAACATAATTTGGGACTGCTTAACCACGCTGCTATTTCGTATACCTTTCAGAAGGTGTGATTACTATGTTCTAGCTCCACAAAGATCAAGAAACTGCTGTCATGATCTGATCCATTCAGAGAGTAATGGTCCATCTGTATTCAAGAAGGATTATCCAACAGAACTCCATGCCATAGTCAATATGAAAGACAATCCCTCATCTCCATTCCCCAGAGCTGTAGTAAATAAATACTGTTATGGGCTTTACCTTTTCCTCCATGACTGGCGAGGACTGCAGCGAAGTGACAAAAAAAACAGCCAACATATAGCAGCAAGGCACAGAAAGCAAGACAAGAAAATAATCATTAGAGAGCTAAAGGCATGCAAACACATTTAAACATGTGTTCACAGTGACAAACAACTGTTCAGCGATGTTTCCAAGCCCAGGTACCCTACTCTGGGCAACCAACCCTCTACGCAAATGGACATACGCTAAGACAAGACAAACATACTCAGAAGGACAAATGTAAACTCTGTGCACACTCTCTTAATGTATCCAGGAAGCTTTCAAATGTTTCTCTCACATACACACTCAAAGCAGGTGAAAATATATAAAAGTACTCATGTGAGTGAGCACTTAGGCAAAACACATGTTGATAAGAATATGTAGTAATACAGTCACACGTGTAGATCAGACACACACACACACACACACACACACACACACATACACACACACACACACAGCCCAGGAAAAGGAAGCCCACATTCTTCAAATACAAATGTTCTGATAAAACACAGTCCTAGCTCACATGAACTTTTATTCTATAGCTCCATCATGCCGTAAACATAAAGCAAAGTATGGAGTAAGAAAAAAAAGCTCTTGTCCTATTAAACATACAGCTTCAGCAGTGGACCACTACAAAGGATGTGGGCCCCTGTAGTGGTGGGCAGAAGAGCTAAGAGTGAGAATATAGTGGAAGACCATACATTTAATTTCCAAGGTACAAAATGTCAAGAAGAAAATAATAATAAATACTAATGTATGAAAAGTCATTGAAGATTTTGGGGAAAAAATTTCTACCTTAGTCACGACCTCCTCAATTCCTAGCAGTAAACTTGACCCCAACACATGTTTACCTTCCATGAATTTTAAAAACTAATCTGCCAACAAAATGAAAAAAGCTGATGTTTTCTGAATCTCAATCCCTATTCCAGGGAGCTTGCATGCAGGTCTGTTCTTCTTATTGTTCCGTCATTTCAGTCATGTCCAACTCTTTGTAACCCATTTGGGGTTTTCTTGGCAAAAATACTGGAGTGGCCTGCCATTCTGTTCTCCAGTAGATTTTACAGATGAGGAAATTGAGGCAAACAGGGTTAAGTGACTTGCCCAGAGTCATACAGCTAGGAAGTGTATGAGGTCAGATTTGAACTCAAGAAGATGAATTTTCATGACTCCAGGACCAGCACTCTATCCACTTCATCACCCAGCTGCCTTAGGTCTGCTCTTAAACTGGGTGTAATCCTACCTCCTTTGTCATCCAGAATATCATATTCCAAGCCCTCCACTCCTTTAATGTGGAAGCTGCTAAATCTTGTGTAATTTGTATGACTGTGTGATTGACTGTGGCTCCATGATATCTGAATTATCTTCTTCTGGCTGCATGATATTTTCTCCTTGATCTGGGAGTTCTGGAATGTGGCTACAATATTCCTTGGAGTTTTCATTTTGGGCTCTCTTTCAGGAGATGATCAGTGGATTCGTTAAATTTCTATTTTACCCTTTGGATCTAAGATTATCAGGGCAGTTTCTCTTGATATTTTCTTGAAATATGACGTCTAGGTTATTTTTTTGCTCATGGCTTTCAGGTAGTCCAATAATTCTTAAATTATCTCTCCTGGATCTATATTCCAGGTCAGTTGCTTTTCCAATGAGATATTTCCATTTTCTTCTATTTTTTTATTTTTTTGACTTTGTTTACTTCTTGAAGTCTCATGGCGTCATTAGTTTCCATTTGCCCCCCCTTTTAAGATACCTTTTTTTAAACCTCTTTTTCCACTTGACTAATTCTGCTTTTTAAGGAGTTCTTTTCTCCAGTGGATTTTTGCACCTCTTTTGCCATTAAGCCACCTTTGCTTTTTAAGGTGATACTTTCTTCAGTAATTTTTTGTGCCTTTTTTACCAAGCTGTTAATGCTCTTTTTATAATTTTCTTTTATCACTCTCATTTCTTTACCCCAATTTTTCCTCTACTACTCATCTATTTCCTGAACTCTTCTAGGAATTCTTACTGGCATTCAGTCCAATTAGCATTTTCCTTTGAGGCTCGGCTTGTAGCTGTTTTTACACTGTTTTCTTCTTAGTTTATGTCTTGACCTTTCCTGCTACTGTAGTAGCTTTTTATGATCAAGTTCCTTTTTTTATTGTTTGCTCATTTTCCCAGTCTATTTCTTGACTTTGAACTTAATATTAAAATTGGGTTCTGCTCATCTGGGGTTGGGGAGGAGTTGTGCCAAGCTTCAAGCTTTTTCATGCTGCTGTTTTCAGAGGTACTTCTGGGGATCTGCAAGCTTTCGGCGCTCCCAAGGCAGTGTGATGCCGGGAGAGAAATGGTCACTGTTCTTCTGGTCTGTGCTCTGGTCTTTACCCAAGAATGGCCTTTGATCCCCTGGCAGCCACAAGTACTAGTGCAACTCTGCCTTGGAACTGTGACCAGGGCCCCTGCTCCCTTGTCATTGATCATAAGTCTTCCTCTACACCCTGGAATTTGTGACCCAGAACTGTGTATAGGCAAGAGAGTTGCCAATCAGTGGTGACTATTCCCAGTGTCAGCAAAGGGTCTCCTGTAATCTCTTTCTAACTAGTTATCAGACTCCCTTACTGTCTCTGAGCTCCTGAGGCTAATGCTGCTATTGAAACCATCTCTATTTAATCTTTAAAGCACCATACAATCTAGTCCTATCCTCTTTGCAGCTCCATTTGACATTACTTCCCCTCATGATTCAGCTGAACTATATATGACACTCATATACACTACATTCATCTTCCATCTCTCATCTCTGCTTTTGCACTAGATGTTCATCATCTCTGAAGTGCACATTTTTCTCACCTACACTTCAGAGAATCTCATTCTTCCATCAATGACAGCACCAGCACTGCCTTTCTCAAGAAGCCTTTCTTGGTCCCCCTTACTGCCAGTACCCTCCAGGCAGATTCTTGGGCCTCCTAAAACTCCATAGCAGTTGCTTTGCTTCCATCTGCCCAGGAAGGAAAGGAGCTTTCTAGCCTCCCTAAGCATTCCATCATGCTACAAGAACCTTCTCAGGACTCCTACAATTCCATATCAGCTGCTGTGCCCCACCCAGCCTGCTTTCCAGTTACACTCAACTGTCTGATGTCCTGGCACAACTTAATCTCAGGCTAAACCCCTAAGGACAATGATAATCTACTTAAACTCATTTCTCAGTGATTAACATACTCTTACCTTGTCATATCCTTCTCCTAGCAGTAAATCTAAACCCCTAGCTGCCAATGTTTAAACACATTCTCCTCCCACCTATGGCCCCCTACCTCCAATCACCCTGAATCCAACCTCTCCAATGTCTCACTCAATAGCTAACCATTCCTTCCACCGTGTCCTGTGAATTGCCTGTTTAATAGGTAACAAACCAGCTTTCATCTAAAACCAAGAGAACAGAAAGAATTGGCACTGCTTAGGTTTCCAATATCTTTACCTTGACTAGTCTATATGAAATATACCAGTGCAACAGGGCCCTGGAGTAGAACCTGTTTTCAAATTCTATACACTCCTACAGCAGCAAGGCTCAAGGACAATCTCTTAACAATGCAAGCCTTATCCTGCAGTAAATAATACCATTTTGGCCCAGAAAGGAATGAACTGAGAGACTAAAGCTTCCCAGAAATTGATGAGTGACATTTCAGAGAATGGGCTTTGGTCCAAGTCAATTCTGATAGAGAGGCAGCATGGCAAATTGGAAAAATCAATGAATTTGGAATTAAGAATACCAGAGTCCAAACCCACTTTTGCTACTTGTTATCTATGTGACCTTGGGCAAGTGTTTCACCTCTGGGGGGCTCAATTTCCTCAAATGCAGAAAGAGGAGGCTGAATTTGATGGCATTGATGGGTGGCCCTTTCTAGCTCTAAATCTACGATCTTACGATTTTGATGTTTCTTGGCTGTCTGATATTTTGAGGGGAGCAGTGACTAACTCAGAACACCTTAATACCATATAGCCCTGCCTGTAGTGCCTGAGGTTGTAGATCAACCCTGCCTGACTACTGAGCTAAATTAGGAAAAATCTGCTTCAGGCAATACTTGGCTCTCTTTTTTCAGTCTCCAAGGTCTTTTTCTCTCCTGGGAGCATTGGCAGGGAAAGAACATGTTTGATGGAGATGGAATGTCACAGCTCCCAGGAAGCTGGCCAGAAGCCCAGCACACACTCACAAGATATTGAAAGCAATAAAACTCCATCAGTGTCATTTTGGACTGTCCTTGTTCAGCTTTTCTACACAAAATTTGCATAAAGACTTCTACTTTGGTTTAGAACTGAAATTCAGTTAACTGGATATTAGCTAGGTAATTTATTACAAACAAAACTTGATCAGAAAGATAACATGAAATACCTATCTTCTCTCAGTCTCTCTGTTTAGATAGACCTACTACAACCAGATAACAAAAAGTACTCTGCTCTATTATACTAATTAAAAGCATCAATTCTCCATCCTCTGCAATGAAGAGTAAAACTATATCTCAATATAAATACCAATCCCGAATTTTCCTATAGATATTTCTCAAACACTGGTTACTTATTTATACCAGCTCTGCTGCATGTTATCTGCATGACCTTGGGCAAATCATTTCCCTTTTCTGAGCTTTACTTTCCTCCTCTGTAAAATGAGAGTAGTACTAGATGACTCTGGTTTTCTCTTTTAGCTCTAATTCCTATGATCTGGACAGCGTGCTGATTTTTCTTGTTTGTCTGTGCTTATTTGTTACAAGAGAAAATTTTACTGCATTGTAAGGGAGTCACTAGGAAGTGACAATGATGTAAAAAAAAGAACATCAATAAAACATCTAAGCAGAAAAATAGTATTAAGTAAAAAAATAAGAGGACCCTAAATTTCAGTTATACAGTGTGAAGCACAGGCATCTAAGCAATCTGTTTCCAACTTTTCGGGGTGACACAAAAGCTACATCTGTATAAAATATAGGACCACAACTTAAATTGGAGGTCTTAATTTAAGGGGCCTATATATAAAGCTTAGGACAAGTCTTCCATGTGTAGTCAAACCAAGGAAATTTGTAGAGAAGGGAACTCTTAAAAGTCCTTTGGTCATCCACAGGGCTACTCCATTGCTTTGGCAAATACCTAGATGAAGCCCATGAACTATTTTTGGGGCGGTTAGGAGGCACAGTGAATAGAGTACTGGCCTTGGAGTCAGGAGAACCACAGTTCAAATCCAGCCTCAGACACTTAACACTTACTAGTCATGTAACCTTGGATAAGTCACTTAACCCCAACTGCCCTGCCTTCCCCCTCCAAAATGCAAAAAAAACAAAAAAACAAAAAAAAAACTAAACCAAAAAACTATTTTTTACTTTGGGGGTCAATTTTCTAGCTTCACTAATAAAGCAAAGAAGATGAAGCCAAATCTCAGATTGGCTTCTACTTCCCAAGTAATATCGGCACTTATAGGCTAAGGCAGGGGTGGGGAAATTGCAGACTTGAGCTTACATGTATGTGACCTTCTAAATCCTCAAGTGTAGCCCTCTGAATGAACACAAACTTCACAGAACAAATCCTCTTAATAAAAGGATTCTGTGAAGTTTGGATTCAGGCAAAGGGCTGTGAAGACCTAGAGGGCCACATGTGGCCTCAAGGTCCAAGATTTCCCACCTCTGGTAATGAGTATTAAACTGATCAAGACTCAGGACTCAAAAATATGAAACTACTGAAATCAGAGTGTCATAGTTGACCATTTCTAGCCTTACAAGCTTTTCAACTTAATATTCATAATGGTAGCAAAAGTCTTTTTCCTTCATGTTAACTTTTACCTGGTTAGCAAAGGTCTTTTTCCTTTATGTTAACTTTTACCTGGTCTTCCACACTCAAATGGAAAGCCTTCCTAACATGTAAAAGCAAAGAGAAGTAAACAGATCTGCATACAGTATTTTTTAGAGAACATGTCTATTGTCCATCCATGACCATATCATTCAAGTAAGTTCTATTCTCCTTGATTTGGAAGAACACAGAACTTTTTAAATAGTTTTCTTGTTTTTTTGTTTGTAATTCTCTACATGGTGCCTACTATGATAAAAAATGAGATTATACTAATATTCAATCTTCTCATCATACCTTCTCCCAGGTAGATTGCCCTCTGTTTGGCTATTTCCCCCAACCTGTTGCATCTTGGATCGTTCAATGTGTTCTACATACGTCTGGATCATCTGTGGAAAAGTAAATACTCATAAATACAAACAGTACCTCAGTAAATTAATCTGTTTCTCTATCTTTCCTTCCTCTAACTAACTGAATTTCTGGGTTCTGTGTGGTCTGTGGTGCTTCTGGTAGGAATGCAGTGAAAATATAGTATAAGTATAACTGAAAAGTGGGGTGAAAAAACTTTTAAGGACAACAACATAATACCCATATAAACTCTGGTAAAGACATTGAAAATTCAATTGCAATGAAGATCATAGCAGACTGGAAGGGACGAAAGGAGATCATCCTACTTCGAAGATTTTAACCTCTTTTGCCTCTTATTCTTCATTGAACAGAACAGAATGGGGCACATACCTCTGTGTGTCTCTGGTGCAGGGCATTATATTCCTTCTTCATCTCTGACTCACGCTCCTCCAGTCGAGAAACTAGACAACATAACCATTGTTGGTCAATCACATAATCTGTTTATTACTTGCTCCATTCTCCCCTTTTGATAACCTCCCAAAGCTGGTACCTAAAGCCAAGGGCTACTGAAGCCAGGCATAAATGTTCAAGCCTAACAGTAATTAGAAAGGTCTTAAGTAAGGCCTTTTCACTGACTAGCAATATCATAAGCAATTCCTAGGCACATAAGTAGTCTTGTAAGTAATTCTTGAGAAAGCTCTCATTATTTAGCAAGGGGTTCTAATAGTCTCAAGAAGGCAGTTAACTTTCTCCAAGGGGATGATCCTACTGACAGGACTTTGGTTATGGGCATCTCAGTCTTCGTTTTAATTCAACAACTAACAGAAAGTTAATATACCAGTCTAAGTTACTTAGCAGACCCCTTTCATAAACAAGAAAAAGAGATGGACGGGGAATGTATATGGACATTACAGGGCAGTGGTATCAAACTTAAATAGAAAGGAATTCCTTCAAGACACATATTGACTTAGAAAACCACAAATTAACATTATTCTATGTTGTATTATATTTTTATTTATTTTGTTAAATATTTTCCAATTACATTTTAATCTGATTTGGCAGTCTGAGTTTGACACCTCTGATCCAGGGAGCAGAGACTTTTATTTCATTTGACTTCAGTTACTTAAAAAACAAAAACAAAAAACTATGAACACAGTAACAGTTTGAGCTTTTCCTTAACAAATTCCTTAACAACTGCTCATCTTTATATATTCTTTACAATTTACAAGGCATTTTCCTCAAATGAAATAGTGCTTCATGATTTAGGAAGCTCTTCCTCATAATAAACCTATAAGACGGGTAGTACTAACATTATTTTCACATTCTGAAATAGCCACTGGAATGACTATAAAAAAAATCTGTGGTCACTTCCATTCTAGAGTGCAACACTGAATTAAGACATTGGTGAAGGAGTTATTAACTCTATGTAATGGAGGAGCTAAGAAAGTGAAATGATCTACACTGGATCACAAAGCTGGTAAGTGGCAGAACCAGGTCTTCTGATTCCAAGTCCTGGTCTAAGTTTTTTATATCATGTTGTAATCAATAATCTCTTTATCCCTGAGTGGCACTAGTTCTGAGAAATGCCCATGAATGATCATAACAAACTGGATGAAGAAGAAGAAAAGGGAATACAGGTGAGAAAGAGAAAGAGTAGGGGGATAGTCAAGAAGAGGGTTCAACAAAACAGGGGGTGAGGCAAATTCTTCCTTCCCTCAACTGACCCGAAAATGTCCCCTTCCCCACCCTGGCCAGACAAGAACTCTTCCCACTTAACCATGAGCCTACTCTCAGTTACCACTCACCATTCCCAACAGTTAGAGGTCGGGTCTCTATTATAAGGAAGCACACACGACCTGCATAAGTGGGAACAGTCATCTTCCTCGTAAGATGGAAGATCCTGGAGCCTTACCACCTGTGCTACAACCACTCCCTCCCATCAATGGACACTAAGCCGTGCCATCCATTCTGTCCCTGTACTCTAAAGACAGATGGGCCTTTTCATCTATGCTGCAGCTAAGCCCCCACCTCTCCCACATATGTGCTGTATCTATTACAACACAAGCTCCTTGAGGGTAGGGGCTGCCTCATTTTTCTATTTGTATCCACAGTGCTCAGGATGGTACTTGGAGCATGTTAAGTCCTTTAATAAATTTTTTTTTAATTTACAAGAAAGAATGAGAGAAAAAATAAGGTTACCACACAAGGGCAGGAGTTACACTGTCTTAGACTTATCTTAGTTACATTGTCTTAGTCATAAGCCACTGGTTTATGAATATATCTATTTCTCAACAGCATTCTAGGTGAGATATTTAGGAGGACTGATGGATAAAGGGCAAAAAATTCTAGAGATGAAGAACCATATGAAACAAAATAAGCAACCTTTACAGATATAGAAAAAATGTACCCCCCCCCAAAAAAAGAAGAGAAGGATACTCCAGTAGATGAAAAGCACATCTAAACAGTAAATCAGTACTACATGGACCTAAGACTCTATATAACTGAGAAAAACAGTGGTATGTACATGGGCAAAAATGGGTCTTATTTTAAATGTTATGTACTTAGGCTTTAAAAATAGTAATGCTTTCTGAGGGAATATCCAGGCTGTCCCTACATTCTGATTACAATTCCACTAGCACCGCCAATCTCTATTACCCTATTAATCAAGATCCCATTTAGTTAGTTCTCTGAGCCACTAGCATTTGCACTTGCACATAACCTTGGTTTGGGGAACCATGAGGGAGCTGTCAATACCAAAAAAATCCCCAAACTACTGTACCACCAATCTGATTTCAACTTTTCAAAGAAATAAACCACTACATGTGCTTTCCAAAATTATATGACAAAGTAACAAAGAATGTTCCAATCATAGCACCATCTATTTATAGCAACCTCCCCCTGTTCTTTAAAATATTTAGTTTTATATACAGTAAGAATAACTTGATAAGAATGAATAACTTTTAACAGAAATTTTTAAAACAAAGGAAAATAATTTTTCTTACTGCTGAAATATCTTTGCTGCTAATTCCCTTTACTAAGGGAGCTGTATTCTCCTTGACCAGGGGTTAACTTTTTTGTGTCACAGATCCTTTTGGCAGTCTGGGGACCCTTATAACACATTCTCAAAATAATACATATTTTAAAAAATTTCTAATTGAAGGAAATAAAATACTAAATAAATTTTAGTTAGAAGTTACAGAAAATAAGGATGAATATTTTTCTCCTCTAAATTTACAGTTCTTCTGAAATTCATCAAATCTGTCTTCAGGTCCTACCCTGAATCAGGCAGGATTGCCTTCTCCGAAATCACTAAAACCTAATAGCTGGTTACATTTGAAATCAAGAAAGAGTAAACATTTCTTAATCTCATTACTGAAGAGGCTAGGTAATCCACTGAAAAGAACATAAAAACAAGACAATGTTCAGTTATCTTTCAACTATGTCTGAGTCTTCATGACCCCATTTGGAATTTTCTTGGCAAAGCTACTTGGATTAGTATGCCATGTCCTTCTCCAGCTCATTTTACAGAGGAGGAAACTGAGGCAATGTTTTGGGAATCTGAAAATCTTCCCTGCCCCTTGGCCCTCTGATAGGCTTAAGTGACTCTGAGAACCTTCCTTGATTTGAAAATAGACTCTGCCCACTCTGCCCCCAATAGGCTGAATGTGGTCACATGGAGCCTGTGGCAGGAAGCCCACACCTTATTGCTTTGTGATTGGGCAGTGGGTCAAGAGGGCTGTGACATTCTCTGATCCAGGAGAAGGCTTTATATACCCTGATGTGAGTTTTTGCTTTGGGGTTCATTTTGTGAAGAGTTACGTGATTTGGCCAGATGAAACTCTGGGGCAGCCATTGAACGCCGCCCCCCCCCCCCCCCATCTTTGAAAACCCAGATGTTGGTGCTTCCCTCTCTGGTAACTAACTAGGTATGGATGTAATGGTCAGATAACTGGAAGCCCATCTGCTGATCTGTTTCTTTGTCTGCTTGTAACTTCTGTCTGTATTCTCTAAAGTTCAGGGTGTTGACTTTTCCTCCTGAACTAAGTAAATGATATATGTTTGATTAAAGTAAGATTGTTAAGCCATTTTGAGTTGCTTTTCTTTGGAAAAGCAGATCTAAGAACCTGTGCTAGCGGCCATCCTGGGTATTCTAGAGTTCTTGCTGCTACAGGCAAACAGCATTAAGTGACCTGCTCAGGGTTACAAAGCTAATAAGTGTCTGAGGCCAGATTTGAACTCAGGAAAAAGAATCTTCCTAATGCCAGGCCTTGGCACTCTATCCACTGAGCCACCTAGCTGCTCCCATTTAAAAAGGTAGCAAGGGCTTCAGTAGGTAATACACTTTGCAAACACAGAAACTAATCTAAACCAGAAGACTGCAACAGTATCTAAATTAAAAGATGCTGCCTGAATTAAGAACATAATTTATTCTTCTCCAGTTATTTCTCCCCCAAAGATCTCAACACATTATCTATCAGGCAATCTGAGTTACACATACTAGGTTACACTCACTTTGATCTGCATAGTTTTTGGCTTTTAGCTCTAGCTGTCGAGTCTGGAACTCATAGTGTTCAACCTGGATTTGTAGATCTTTCTTTTCTTGTTCCAAGGCATCTTCGAACTCAATGAACTTCTACAAGTGAAATATACAGAAAAGCATGTAAGCAGGCATAGGTAACAATGCATAGATAACAGAATCACCTACACTTACAACTAGAAGGCACTCAGATTTCACAGGATTTACAACTGTAAGAGACATTACATATCATCTAAGCCAACCTCCTCATGGTAAAGTTAGGGAAAAGTAGGCCCAGAGAGGACAAGTGACTTTCATAGCTGTTTCACAGCTAATAAATAAACAGGTTGGCTTCCACATTAAAGGAGTAGAAGGATTGGAATATGATATTTTGGAGGGCAACAGAGCTAGGATTATAACCAAGGGGGGAAAATGGTTATTTAATGAAATAAAGGACTTTCAAACATTCCCAATGAAAATATCAAAGCCAAATAGCTCCGATTTCTAACTCTGAAACAAAAGACTCAAGAGAAGCAGAAAATGGTAAACAGGAAAGAGTAATCATAAGGGTCTCAATAAAGTTAACCTGTTTACGTTCCTCTAAGGCAGTGGTTCTCAACTTTCCTAATGCCTCAACCCTTTAATACTTGTATTTGGGCGTATCTGCATGTGGGTGGACCTGCCTGGAGGTGGACAGAAGAGCGGTGTCTCGGTTCCAAGACCATCGGAAATATGTTTTCCTACGGTCTTAGGCAACCCCTGTGAAAGGCTCGTTCTACCCCCAAAGGGGTCTCAACCCACAGGTTGAAAACCGCTGCTGTAAGGGAAGAAGATAAATTTCTAAGAACTTTACCATTATTAGGCCAGTTAAAGGGACTTTACATAGACAGAGGGCATGGAAGTAAGTTGATTATGTTGGAATGATCTTTTTTTAAAAATGAAGGGATAAGAAAGAGGGATACACTGGGAGAAGGGAGAAGAGAGAAACAGAATGGGGAAATTTTTCTCACAAAGAAAAATCACACAAGGAAGAGCTTTTATAATGGAGGGGAAAATAAGGGCAGAGGTGGTGGGCAATGCTTCAATCTCACTTACCAGAACTGGTTCATAGAGTGAAGACTATATATACACACTTAGCTGTATACAGAAATGTAACTTACCCAACAGGAAAATAGGAGGGGAAGGAAATAAGAGGAAACAGGGGATGGAAGGGAAGATAATAAAAGGGAGGGCAGATTAAGGGAGGTAGTAGTTGGAAGCAAAATAAGACTTGAGAAGGGACAGGATAAAAAGAGAAAAAACAAAAGAAAATGAGAAAGAGGGAAATACATAGTAACTGTAACGGTGAATGTGAATGGAATGAACTTATCCACAAACCAAAAGTAAATAGCAGAATGGATTAGAAACCAGAATCCAATAATATAGTTTACAAGAAATGCACTTGAAACAGAAAAAAACACAAACGAGTTAAAGGGCTAGAGGAGAATTTGTTTTAGCTGGACTAAAAAAAAAAAAGCAGTGGTAGCAATCATGATCTCAGACAAAGGAAAAACAAAAATAGACCTAATTAAAACAGATAATCAAGGAAATTACAGTTTGCTAAAAGGTACTATAAAAATGAATATAAAAAAATTAGTTCCTCTGATAAAAGGCCTCATGTCTCAAGTATGTACTAAATATAGAACTGAGTCAAATTTATAAAAATATGAGCCATTTCCCAATTGATCAATGGTCAAAAACATATGAACAGGTAGTTTTCAGAAGAAGAAATCAAAGCTGTCTATAGTCACATGAAAAAATGCTCTAAATCACTATTGATTAGGGAAAGGTAAATTAAAACAACTCTGAGGTACTACACCTCACGCCCATCAGAGGGAGGACAAGAGAAAATAGATACATTAACAAATTGTTGATGGAGTAGTGAACTGGTCCAACCATTCTGGAGAACAATTTGGAACTAGGACCAAAGGTACTATAAAACCATACATAACCTTTGACCAAGCAATCCCACTACTAGGCCTGTGTCCCAAAGAGATCAAAAAAAAAGGAAAAGGACCTATCTGTACAAAAATATTCAGCTCTTTTTGTGGTGGCAAAGAATTGGAAATTGAGGGGATGCTCATCAATTGGGGAATGACTGAACATGCTGTGGCATATGTTTGTGATGGAGTACTACTGAACTGTGGAAAATGAAGATGGAGACATGTCTGTTTCAGAAAAACAAGGCATGATCTGTAAGAAGTGAGAAGAAAGGGGAGATCATTGTGCAATAGCAATGTCGTAATAATGATCGACTACAAAAGACTTGGTTACTATGACAAATACAGTGATCCAAAACAATTCCAAAGGGCTCAGTATGGGAAAAAAGCTATCCATCTCTAGAGAGAGAACTGACAAACTCTGAGTGCAAACTGAAATATGATTTTCTCACTTTAATTTTTCCTTGCCTTTTTTTGGGAACACAGCTAATCTGGAAATATGTTTTGCATGATTAGTTATACTAATATATTGCTTGTCATCTCAGTGGATGAAGAAAGAGGGGCCAGAATTTGGAACTCAAAATTTAAAAATAAAAGAATGTTAAAAATAAATAATAATAAATTTAAATAAATAAGCCGGTTGCAAGACTTCAGATTCTAGGCTCTATTACAACAACTTGACCACTTAAGAAATCATCTATTACAACCTCAACATTTTACAGATGAGGAAATTAAGCTAGGAAAGCCTGACTGGCTTAATGTCACATTTAAGAAGTTAACACCAGAGCTACAACTAATACTCAAGCATTACAATTTAGGAATTATTAAGAGTTGAATACTTTTCTCACTCTACTGTACTATATCTTATTCTCTATAATAAAATTTTCATGGCAATAATACAAGAGCATACAGCAGCTGTCCTCAAAAGGAGAAAAATGACTTTATACACAGCGTATTAAGATGGAATACCCTTAATATTTTCTAATCAGGCAAAACAATGTCCTAAGAGACTTTGAGAACATGTTGCCTTCTGCCTATCCAGTGAAACTGGTTATGAGGAGTCTCTAATTTTCCTGAAATACTCATGTTATCTCACTGTATAGAACATCTGAATTAGGTACTACCTACTTTCGTCCTAATCAAAATATCAAGTACTACCCAATTCAGAATTAATGGAAAAAGCAAAAATACAAAGAACACTTAGGTTCTACTGTACTAAGAAATGTATCATTTCTGTTCTTCAGAAATCAAAGTAAGAGAAATTTCAGTGAAATTTGTAGTTTAAATGTATAAAACGTATTTCTGAGTAAAAGTAAAGCAATGTTAAGCAACGTTAAAGTTAAAGCAATGTAAAATGTTAAGTAATGTTAAAAATAAAACACTTTCAAAATTGAAAATGTACTAATGAATAGTCCTAAATTAAAACTTAAAGAAAACAATGATATAGTCTAAAAGACAGAACCTTTAGAAATGAGGCAGAAGAATTTCTGGAACAATAAAGAGTTAAATAAATGGTTTACTTTTTCTTTCCTTTTCTTTCTTTGCTTTTTGGAGAGGGGAAGGTAGGGCAATTGGGGTTAAGTGACTTGCCCAAAGTCACACGGTTAGTTTTTTGTGTTAAGTGTCTGAGGTCATATTTGAATTCAGGTCCTCCTGACTCCAGGGCCAGTGCTCTATTCACTGCCCCACCTAGCCATCCCAAAGAAATGTTTTGAGGTCATACTTTTTTTTTTAAATCAAGGACATCTGCCTCAATCACCCACTTCTATGTATATGTACATACATATATACATGTAGTATGAATTGTCATATATGACATGTAATATAAATTAAGACACAAGTATGTGTATTTGTGTGTATCTATCTCTCTATTCCCCCACTCTCCAAAGATCTTTCCTGTATTAGCCTCTGAAAGACCCTCATGATGAAATGACTTTTTTGGCTCTCACCTGATGACCCATACAGCATAAGATATGGAAGGCAAAAAAAAAAAATCCTAAAGGGGGCAAGAGAGGGAATAAAAAAGGCTGAGGAACAGATAAGGAAACAAAGGGGTATTCAGAAAGAAAAAAATAAATCCTATACTCATTACATCAGATAAAACTAAAGTCAGAAGTTGGGTAGACTGATGGGGAAATACCTCCATAACCAAGGAAAATCATACAAATGGTGACATGAAGGAAAAGTTTTGAAAAATAGCTTCTTTCAAGAATCAGCTGAAGAGGGGCGGCTAATTGGTGCAGTGAATAGAGCACAGGTCCTGGAGTCAGGACGACCTGCGTTCAAATCTGACCTCAGACACTTAACACAAAAAACTAGCCATGTGACCTTGGGCAAGTCACTTAACCCCAATTGTCCTACCTTTCCCTCCTCCAAAAAAAAAAAAAAGAATCAACTGAAGAATCAACCTTCAGCAGAAGGCCTCTTCTAGACTCACCAGGTATTAGTGTCTTCCCAATAAAAGTAACCTGGTGTCTGTTTTCCATGCCATGTTATCTACCTAGTTAAAAGAGAGAGTTCCCTGAAGGCCAGATCTATTTTATTTTTGTCTTTTATCCTGGGTACTCAGCACAAAAAATGCTTAATAATGCAAGTTGACTGAATGATTTTGGATTAGGACATTAAGATGAACATATGTAATTTTCTTCAAATCCTGAGCTCTACTCCAATCACATGTTATCTTAGACCTACGTTCATACTCCCATCACCAGAAATTTTGTTTGCCCCTTTCCTTTTGCAAGTATATTTGATCTCAAAATATGACATTTGATAGCAGGAGTCAACTGAGAGGCATGTCCAAAAAGTCAAGTCAAGAACAATATATGACAATGCAGAAAAACTTGAATCCAGACATGCAGAGAATCAGAGAATCCCAGGACCTGAGTTAGAAAGAATGTCAAAAGTCACTGTAGTCTGTTCCAAACCTGAACAAGAACTTCCTGTACAACAAACTTGATAAGTGGTCATCAAAACTGCTTGAAAAGCTCTAGAAAAGTCCATATGTGCCAAGGTAGCCCATTTCAACTTGGGACAATTCTAATGGTTGGAAATTTTCCCTTACATTCAGCCCTCAGCATTGTGCCTGGTACACACTAAGTGCTTAATGAATGGTTGTTGATTGACTGACATTCAGCTGAAATCTACTCTGCTGCAACTCCACACATTGTTTCTAGTCCAGTCTTCTGGGGCCAAGCACAGTAAGTCCAGTGGCTCTTTGGTAGAACAGTCCTTCAAACATCTGAAGACAGCTATCCAATCCTTCTCCAGGCTAAACATCTTCATTTTCATTAACCAAACTTTCTATGAGATCATGAAGAGAACCTTCCGCAATCTAGTCACTGCCTCTACTCATTTTTCAGACTGTCTGTGGTCTTTCTAAAATGTGCCCTTGAACAGACAAATATAGAACAAAAGGCTCCCTGGTTGTTTTCATTGTTGTTGTTTGTCCTTTGTTTTCAAAGAGGACCAGGAAGTCAGGGAGGTGATGTCATAACATGCAAATGAATTGGATTTAAGTGAGGCAAGGCTGTGCAAAGTCACCAGCCTCATTTTCTCCTCCAGAACCATCTGGGTCCAGAGGCCAAATCCTTTCAATCTAAGGTCTCAGTCTGACTGAGGCAATTCAGTGATTAAAGCTTAATAAGAATTGAGGCAGAGAAAGGCCCCCTTACCTACATGAAAATTTAAAACAAACAATGAAGGAATGAACAGATAGATAGATAATCCATTGTGGGGGAAGGGAAACCCTCAGGGTTTCTGCGCAAAACAGAAACAATTGCTATTTATATTCATTCTGAGCTAAACAGGCCCAAACAATGTCCAAATAGGACCTGACCTGGGAGAAGGAGAAAGCCCACTACATCAACTGAGAGAGGGGTTGTATGGGATGAGTGAAAACTTCTCAATTTGGGGTGGTTAACTTTTCAAATTGCTTCTGTCAATCACTTTTATCTTCCTTTGTCTGTTTTTCCTGCCTTAAGTCAGAAAAATATCTCACCCTGATCTTTTGTTGGCTCTGCTGCTTCAAAATTTGACTTGAAATGTTACTTTAAAGTTGTCTAGATGGGAATGTTGAGAGTTTAGCTGCCCCGTATCTAATCTACCACCTTCCTGTCAACATTTTTATAACAAAATTCTCTTATGTTGCTCTGTTCTCTTTTGAAAAAAATTCTTTTGTCCATTATTGAGACAACTCTAATGAGAACTCTAATATCAAAGTCCACAATGTGCCACATGAGGAGATTAGAATGGCACTAAAGAAAATAAAAATGGGAAGAACAATAGACAAGAAAAAGTACAAACAGAGGAGGTCTGCTGAAAGTGATACACTTTTGAGGCATATGGAGGTATCTTGTCTCAAGGTATCTGAGATGGGAAAGGATGTGAAACACTAGGGAAAAATTATTTACAAAAATTATTATCAACCAAGAGGAACTTATTAATTGACTAAGTTCAAAGTGCTAGGGATAGAAAAACAAAAATCCAACAGTTCCTTCACTCGAGGAGCTCATATACTATTAGGGGGACAGGAAGTATAAAAAAATTACATACAAAATATATACAAAATGAACATAAGGTAATTTCCGGATAGTATCTCAGGGATAGTATCTTAGGGGATCAGGAAATGTCTCAAGTAGTCACTGGCACTTGAGCACAGCATTGAAGGAAACTAGAAATTCTGAGGAGCAAAAGGTGAGGAGAGAGTGCTTTCCTCAAAGAAACAAGAGCTGGAGAACATATGTAGGGAACAACAAGCGGAGCAGTTTGGCTAGACTATAGTGTTTATGAATAGAAATACTATATAATGAGTCTAAAAAGGTAGAATCTCAGTCTAGAAAGTTTGTAAAAGGCTTTAAATGACAAATAGAGAAGTTCGCATTTTATCTTACATGTAAAAGGGAATCACTGGAATTTACTGAGTAGGAACATGACATCATCAGATCTATGCTTTAGGAATGTCACTTTGGAGGCTGTGTGAGGGATGGATATGAGAGGGCAGAGATTTGAACCAGGAAATCCAATGAAGGATTGCAATAGTCAAGGTGAGAGATGATAAGAGTTTAAATTAGGGTCACAGCTGTCCGAATAAAGAGAAAGGGATCATAGCAAGAGATGTCATGGAAGCAAAACCAACAAGGTTTGGTAAGTGCATGGCTATGTGGGGAGACAGACACTGAAGATTTAAAGATGACTTTATGCTTGTAAACCTAGGTGACTGGGAGGATGGCAGTGCCCTTGATAGAAACAGCAACGATAGAATAAGAGGTGAGGTTTAGGGAGAAAGATAATGAATACTGTTTTGGAGATAAATGAGCTAGAAATAACTACAGACAGCTTATCCAAAATGTCCAAGCAGTTGGTGCTACGAGACTGGTTAGAGTTCTGGACAGAGACAATAGCTAGATATATAGATAATTAATATCCATTGATATTCATGTGATTTCAAGAGATTTCAAGAGATCTAGAGGAAAGACTCCCTTATTGAGGATTTATGGGAGGACATGAATAAGCACTGAAGATAAGTTTAAATTTGTAGGGTTGGATTTTTTTTTTTGGACTAGGTAAAGGAGGCCATTCTCTGCATTTCTTCCCTAGCCTTAATCACTGAATGGTGAGGTGCTGCCTCAGTCAAACTGAGACCTGTTAAAGACCTAAGCTTAAAAAGGCCAAGGTCTCCTACTTGCATCCAGGGTCATCTTCAGTCCTCCTGATCTATATCTTGCCATTGGACCGAGACAGCTCTGGAGGAGAAAGTGAGGCTGGTGACTTTGCACAGCTTTCCCTCATTTAAACCCAATTCATCTGTAAATCATGGCATCACTTTCCTGATGTCATGGTCCTCTTTGAGAATGAAGGACAAGTAACAACAATAACAAATCTGCAGGTTTAAGCTAGTAAAAGGAGTACCCACAGTAATAAAATCATACATACATTTGAGCAGAAGTCAGAAGCAGAAAAAGATTTAAGTTCAAAAGACTTTTTTTCTGGTGTAGATTCAGTTTAAAATGTGCCAAGAAATAGAACTTACATTGATTTCCATGAAAAACTATTCTCAAAATAAATGAAATAAACTAAACAATCTATACTGGCCTATCTCAATATCCTTTATATAATATGATCTATATAGAAAGAAACTGAAAGAACCATGGTCTTTTGCCCTATAGAATTCATGTTCTTAAAATAGAAAGCCATGCTGATGTAAATAGACATGTAGAAAAAAGCAAGCTTCATGATCCCACCCACAGGAGCACAGATGGAATCTCATTTCTTAGGGAAGCACAGTTAGGAAGAAAAAGAAAGCTGCTTGTTGCTAGAAATAGGATAATAAGGGATTCTATACTTTCCATTTGGTAAGGGAAGACATCATTAAATAAGACTGAAGTCAAGCAGAGTAGTCTACCTCTGAAAGTAAAAGATAATGTAGGAAAAGGTTTAGAATTTTCAGAGATTTGTTTAGCTCAAGCACAATGGCCAGAAAACCAAAGTGATCGGCATCATAAAAGTTAGTTTTGGTGTAATTAATTACCTGTTGTCTTGTGACACTACTGCTAATATATGTCTTCAACGATTATTTAGCTATTAAAATGGCATGTTCATCCCCAGAAAGTTGGCCACTAGATGGTATATCTTTTTCTTTATATAAATAGATGGTCTAAAGAGAAATGGGCATAATCTTTGACAGTGGAAGTACCTACCTCAATTAAATCAGATAACTCAGTATAAAGAAATAATTGTTCATGAAATCTTCTCAACCAGACTATAAGCTCCTTGAAAACATGGAGCATGTCTTGTTCAGCTTTATAGTCTCCTAATGTCCATCAGTAAGCTATGTACATATCACTTGACTCAAGAAACACATATTTGTTGAAGTTATAAAAGATTCAACAGTTACTTCCGTTCTAATTTCTAACCAATAGGGCTCTAAGGACCTCTCTCTCAACTCACTAACAGTAGTAATGGCCAACAACACTTTTAAGCCTCTCTGGACTCAAGAATAAAAACAGACACTTTCCACTTGTATAGTTTTTCTAAAAATCTTGTCTGATGACCATATTGAGAAAAATATACTAATAATAAGAGAAATGTAAATGAAAACAACTCAGAGATTTCATTGCATACCCAGGAAATTGTCAAAAACAATAAAAGATAGAAATCAATGCTGTAAGAACTGTAGAATTAGACAAGAAAAATCACTAAAACTCTCACATGTTGACCCAAGATTTCACACCTAAGCATATATCCCAAAGAAGATCAATGGTAGAAAGGTCTCATAAATAGCCAAAGATTCACAGTAATAGCAAAAAACTATAATCAAAGTAGGTGCCTATCAATTGGGGAATGGTTAAAAAAATTGTTATATGAATATAATGAATAATATTGAACCACAAGAAATGAATAAAATTCAGAGAAACAGTAGAAGACTTTTATGAGCTGATGCAGGACAAAGAAAGAATAATATTCTAGAATGACTACCAAAATGCATATGTATGTGTCTATGTATATATATGTACAAAAAAAAATTTGTTTTTCAAAGGCCATATTCTGTTTAACCACAGAACCAATACAACTTCTGATAGCAAAATTAATATGTATATATGTATGTATGTTGTATGAATGAAAACAGAATTCTGAAAAAAAAAATACAGTGACCAATGTGGGTTCCAAATGACTGATTATAAAATATAAAGCTTTCAGAGATCTTAGGCCTTCCTCTCTTGTTAGAGATGGAGTAGATTATGTATATAATTATATTTAATACTGGTTGTTACACTAAAAATGTTCAGATAATCTGAAATATAGATGATCTAAGCCTTAAAAAGGCTGGATAGGCTCTATGAAAATGTTATCATTGTATCATTTTTTTAGTGCATATAGATTGGATCGTTCACATGTGAGCTCTAATCATCAAGCACTCAGTGAATTGAAATTTAAGGAGAAAGGATTATATATGATAGGCAAGCTTCCTTAGTACAAGAGTAGTAAAATACTTGAGTACAAGAATTCATAAATAAATAATAAAATAATAATTAATAATAATAAAATTGTTTGCATTTTCAGAAAAAAGGTCTTGTCTATGCACTAATGATTTAGGGGCTTTTCTGTTTTAGTTTTCTAAAGAAATTCACTTTTCTGTAACCTTGATGATTGTGGCACAACTACAGTGTGCTAATTTGAAGAGACAAATGGCAAAAACTCTAGTCAACACATCCCAATGGTTTAATCCAAGAATAGCCAATTTTTAAAATGCTCAGTGTAACAATGTCAAAAGAGAAAATTGCATCTTGTATATGTATACTCAAAAGTTGTGAAATTACTGTTTTTACCAAGGAAGCAGTGAGTGCATAATATCTTTCAAAGCACATACAAAGTTCATTTAAATTTGTAAGCCTTTGTACTGTTTTTCAGTTATTGGTGTACTCAGTTTAGAGGAATAAAAACTGAGGATATGGATAGAGTACAAACAATTCCACCTAAATGCTAAGTACTTCTTACTAACCTGTCCCTTAGATGGCAGATCAATCTCTGAATTCCTTTAGTTGTACTTACTAAAGGTGGAAGGTAGAGAATAAATAGGGCTATTTGCTTGTACTGTCCAAGGCTTAGTTCTGAAAAACTGAAGTATCTTCACAGCTCAGGAACTTGCAGGCAGCTCAAGTTACCCATCTCTGACTAAGCTTTCTTGAGCATTACCATTAGGGGAGGGTACCTACAGCATTGGTTTAGAGATTGTATGAGTCTGAGGAGGTAGCAAAAAAATTTCCCCTTCAAGTCTTTCTGCACAAGAAGCTGGTTGACCATCTTTAGCCTAGGAGATGATTGGTCCCCACTAGTATTTTCCCAGGGACCACATTTACACATATGCCGCAATCTGGGAATGATTATAAGAACAAAGCATTAAGTTTGTTTGCATGAGAAATAACTATAGTTGATTCAGGGCTGGGCTCTGATTCAGAAATCTGCACTCCACCATCTACACCATCATCATTTGCATCGCGCCGGCACACACACACACCCACACACACCCATATATCACTTTAAGGTTTGTAAAATGTTTTATAAATATGGCCACAACCCCCGTAGGGGGCTAGATGGTATTATTATTCTCTTTTTTTACAGATGAGGAAATAGAGAAGGAAAGAGGCTAAATGACACACACTTAACTGTGTGTCTGAGACTGCATTTGAACTTGGATCTCCCTGACTCCAAACCTGGTTGTTCCATTAACTGATTCTTCCACCCTAGGCAAGTCACTTGACCTTTTAGGGTCGCAGGTAACTCTCCTTAGGTTGTAAAAGAGTTGCAGATTTAGTGAAAAGAGTTTTTAAGGTATTGACTCCACCCTCCACCCCTCAAAAAATTACATATAATGTGAAAGACTACTCAGTCTATTTATTGAAAAGTCTGACAATAGAATGCTAATTCCTGAGGCAGGCCTGTGGCCCATGGAGCGCTGGGCCCGGAGCTAGGAAGACCTAAGTTCAGGTCCAGCCTCAAGAACTCACTGGCCATGTGACCCTGGGAACATGACTTCACCTCTATCTGCCTCAGGTTTCTCAATTATAAGATGAGGATATTAGCACCTACTTCATAGGGTTATTGTAAGGATTAAATGAGATGATATTTACAAAGCGCTGCGCATAGTATGCAATATAACATAGCATAGTATGGTTCTTCTCTTAATTCTTATCTTTAAAGTTAGGAATTTTCTTGAATTAGATCTTAAATGAATAATTTCTTTTCTTCTCTAATACAGGGGTGGTGGTGAAATACCGAGGGTACCAGGTTTACTGGAGAACAGTGGTTTATAGTTACCTACAATTATGAAGGAGACAGAAACAAACAAAAGATTTTGGTACAACAGGTATCAGGTACACAGAACCAAAAGTTCGCCGTTGTGTTCAAAGACAACTCTTCCTTTGACTAGAGGCACGGTGATATAAGAGAAGCAGCTTGGATTTGGAATCAGAAGACTTAAGGTTCTAGTTCTGGCTTAGCCACTAACTAGTGATAACCTTGGGTTGGTTACATAAACTTTTTAGGTCTCCCATTCCCCCCCCCCCCGTAAAATGAAAGAAATGGTCCCATTTTATGATGTGTGCAATCTTTCGTATCTCTCTACCTGTAAAGAATGAGTTCGATGCTTTATCAGCTATTGTCATTGGGTCTGAGTATCAGCATCAATTTTAGAGAAATATGGTGGATATCACCATCAACTAAGGAATACCTGCTTGACTGAAGGATGAAAAGGCCTATCATTATTACTATGGCAAACATTAAGTTCATTCAGAGGGTTGTTTTATGGTTTTAGTTTATCAAAACATTCCTTGAATCACACTAAGAATACATCCTAGCTATGGTTTTAAGAAATTCACAATTTCTTTCTCTTATTTCTGCTTAAAATCAGGATCATGTGGACAAATAAGAAAATGGAAGACAAAATTTATAGAGGAGTTTTGAAGCTTCCTATTTCTCAGCCAAACAGTTTGATAAAGAACCTTACTTCTGTCTATAACACCTAAGTATATATGTATGTAAGCAGAGTATATGTAAATATATATGTACAGGGCAAGAGTAGTGGCATTCTACATAATATACTGCTTTCTGATGCTTGAATGTCAGTTTAAAGTGGTTCACATGCAGTTTTCCAACTTACAGAGTAAAAATATTTCCAGGTCAGAAAAATCCTATTTCTGCCTTCTCCAAACTCACACAGTAATTTTCCAGGCTTTTCTACAAATGCCCACAACCTGACCACTGTAATGACTTAAAGGGCAAAAGAGTTACCAACAAGGCATGAACTCAGCAGTAACCTTAAACACACAGAAACCAAAAGCAGTTTTACCTAACAAATGCGACAGAAGCTTCTGAGCTTTTGGCTCTCGTTACGTGTTAGAAGCAATTACCAACTGATTCTTCTGCACGAAACCATAAAAAACTTGGGCAAGAGGACACAAGGGAAAAAAAAAGCCTTTCCCAACGACGGCTTCATGCCGCAAAGAGGCTGTGTTTAGGGGGAAGGTTGACTGCAGGGGTTAGAGGAAGCTCAAGGGAAGGGATCAGGGCTTTGGGCAACAGTCTGAACAAACAAAAACCAATCTCAAGTCAGGATCAGATTTAGGCAGAGAAAAGACGCAAGGCTTTTAAAGATGGGGGTTCTCTTTAGGCATCATAGCCCAACGAGCAGCTGCCACTAAGATATGTGTGACCTTGGGCATCCCCCGTGGGGCTGGGCTAAGTGTTCGGGACATTCCGAGTGACCTCTGGCTTCTCACAGGGAATCTTTCGGCCAGGGACACCCAAAGAGATGCTTCTCCCTTTCCTTCTGTGGGTGTGGCCGTAGGGAAGAAGGGAAGGCTGCAGGAGCTCTCTGAGATTGAGTTTTGGGGTTGGGGGAGAGGAAGCGGGGGTGAGCGTAGTTCCTGGAAATGAAATAAGATGGAGGGAGGGAGGGGGAGGCCTACAGGGGGGCCAGGCAGGGAGATGGGAAGAGAAAGCAGGCCCGCAGAGACTGAGGCCGGCCCAGGGGTCAGAGGCAGAGTTTCCGGGGCGGGGCGGGGAGAAGGCCCATCCCGCCCCGCTCGCGCCGGGCCTGGCCGCCCGCTCAGCCCAGGGCTCGCTCCGGCTCGCTGCCTACCTCCTCGGCCTGCTTGCGCAGCGCCTTCTCCCGCTCGTACTGGGTGAGCAGCTGCTCGTTGTCCTCACGCAGCAGCTCGAGCTCCACCTCGTGCTCCTGGTTCTCGCTGAGCACCGAGTCCAGGTTCTCGAGCACGTTCACCACCAGCGGCATTAGCTCCTTCACCACCTCCTCGTCGTAGCAGCTGATGAGCCGTTCGAACTCGCGGTAGATGGAGCCCGCTAGGCCCGACACTCGCTCCGACATCACCGAGCCGGAGCAGTAGTCGTCCTGGTACACCACCACCCCGCCACCCTCGTCCATCTGGATCTCCATCATCGTGGCTACCGCTGCCGCCGCCAGCGCGGCCTGATGCCTTCCCGGCCGGGCCTGGCTGAACTGCTTTTCGGGCTGTCTGCTCCCAGCTCCCCTGCTTCCCCAAGGCCGCCGCAGCCGCTCTGCTCTGCCTGTCACTGCCGCGGCTCTGCCAGTCATTCACCTGCCGGAAGTCCCGCCCCGCCTCCCGGAAGCCCCTGCTGTCCCTCTGAAGAAAGGGGAAACGAATGTCTCCCCGGCAACCGCCTGTGGGTGTGCTTACACATCCTCGCTAGGGGGAGCCCAAGTCGTGAGGGAAAAGGGAGCGTGCTCACTGTCGTTTCCCTCGGATCATAGCCTGAGGTCTTTTCGGAGCACTTCCCAAGTCACTTTAGAAACGTTATTCCCATTCACTGAATCTGGATCAGACTCTTCTGAGCACAGAATCGATGAGACATAGAGCGACGAGGTGGAATGAGAGGCAAGGAGGGGTTAAGACAAGACACAGAAAGAAGGGAGAGAGAAGAGACAGGGAAGAGAGAGACGGGGGTGTGAGGGGGCGGGGGAGAGACAGAATGGATAGGGGGCGCAATACTTAAGTTTGCAGTTCAACAATTTATTAAGGTGAAGAGCAGTATATGTGTGTGCACAAAGTCTAGGTAGACTAGGAGGAGGAGGAGGATGTAGAATAGGAAAAGCGGGTTGCAGCCAAAGAAGTGAAGGGCTCTTTTATGCTAATACATTTGATCCTAAAGGTAGTAAGAAGCTCCTGGAGTTTACTGGGGAGGTACGTCAGAGAAAGTGCTGTGCTCCATGTGCAAAGCAGAACAGAAGTAGCCCAAAAGAGAGGCCAGCTGCTCAGATTTAGAGAATCCACTTCAAACGTTCACATGGACTATTTGTCTCCAACATCCAAGCTCCTATTGATCTGATCAGCCACACTGGGACACACTCTAAGCATAGTGATGGCATTCAGCCAAGGGACTTGGTTAGATCTGTTTTAGGAAAGTTGTTTGGAAGATTGGTTTAAAAAAAAAAAAGTGCAGGGAAGAAACTAGACAATGGAGGGTTCAATTCTGAGGCTATTGCAGTAGTCCAGATAAGAGGTAATGAATGTCTGAACTAGGATAGTGGTCATATGAGTCAAAGAGATGACAGATTTAAGAGGTAAAACACCGTGGAAGCAGAATAATTGTTGCCAACTGTTGAATCAATAGGCTGAAGGAGAAGAAAGAGTTGAGGGCAACTCTCCTTTCAAACCAGGATGACTGGATAGGTGGAGATGTCCATCCAGGAAAGCTAGGAATAAGTGTAAGTTTTTCTAGAAAAAATTATGTTTTGGGTAAGTTGAGTTTGAAATACCTACAGGACATCTAGTTTAAATGTGTTTGATAGGCAGTTAGCAATGCAAGATTGGAGTTCAGGAGATTAGGGCCAGATGTATAAATTTAGGAGTCATCTGAATTGAGGTCATAATTAAACCCATGGAAGCTGATGAGGTCACAAGAGAAAATGAACCTGGAAGGAGGTACCTCTCAAATCTATGATTAGTGTGAGACTTCATAACCCAAGAAGGATAGATCACAGAAAATACAAAATAAAAGTTTTCAAAAAAATCGCAAACTAACCACTTAAGGAAAAAATGTTCCAAGTCAGTAATAAAAGAAATGTAAATAAAAAGGCTGAGGTTTCACCTCACACTCATCAAGTTTGCAAAGACAAACATATCTGTATTGTAAAGGTAGTGAGAAGCCAGGCACAGTAACATACAGATGGCAGAGCTGTAAATGGTAAAAACTCTTCTTGAAAAGTCTTTCTTGTGGTTGTGATTTGTCCTTCATTCCCAAAGAGGAGCATGACATCAGGAAAATAATATTTAAGTGAGGCAGGGCTGTGCAAGGTCACCAGCCTCACTTTCTCCCCTTGATCCATCTCGGTCCAGTGGCATGCTAAAGATCAGGAAGATAACTGGAGATGGCCCCTGAAAACTCTTTATAATTATTCAAGAAAAGTTACTCAACTATTCATGTCCTTTGATTCATACACAGATTATAATACTGGGCATATAACCTAAGGAGGACAGTGGCAAAAATAAAAGTCCCATATATGAAAATATTCATAGTAGTACTTTATGTAGTAGCAAAAAAATCTGGAAACTAGTAGGGGGGCCTATCAACTGGAGAACAGCTGAAAAATGTGTCAGAGGAATATAATAGCATACTAAGGAATCATAAGAAATGAGGAATATGATGGAATATGAGGAATTCAGAGAAACATGAAGGCTTGCATGGACTGATACTGAGTGGAGAAAGAAAAATTAGGAAAATATCCACAATAACTACCCAGCAACCACAAAACTAACTGGAAAACAATTTGGTAACAATTCAGTGACTATTGTGGAGTCCAGATTACATATAATTAAAGTCTGTTCTTCCTGGAGAGGTGCATTGTCACCTGCCTGGGGACAATACTGCTGTTCCCTGATTGGGCCCATGGGGAACAAGTGACTACCTATTCTGCTATGCTGCTACCACCTACTCCCTGCCTAGGCTTTTTTGGAAAAAAAGAAATTCCTTTTTATCTAACTTCCTTCAATTATCTGGTACTTCTTCTCACCTCCTCCATCCTCCCCTTTCTAGCTACACATGCTGTATGTCTTGAAGTCTCAATCCTAAAGTGAACTCCTAGGGCAATGATACTAATTTATCTAAACTCATTCCTCTGTGATTTACAAAACTCCCGGTCACCCACGCTTGCAAACTAGGTGTCAGCCTCAACTCCTTTTTCTTACTCCTATACAATTGGTTGTCAAGTCATCTTGATTACATGTCTTCAGTATCTCTTATACACCCCCTTCTCTCTTCTGACATTGCTACCATCCCAGTGTGGGCCTTAGAGCATCACCTCATTTGTGGAGGCGATGGCAATAGCCTCCAGCTTAGTCTTCCTGCCTCGGATCTCTCTCTACTCCAATCCATCCTCCATTCAACTGCCAACCTGATCTTCCTAAAGCCTAGGTCTGCCTATGTAACCCCCTATTCAATAAACTCCAGAGACTCCAATTAACCCTAGGCTCAAACATAAAATTCTGGCAAAGACTCCTTCATAATATGGCCTCTTCCTACCTTTCCAATATTATTATGCCTCATTTCTTTCCCTCCCACCCCCATAATACTTTGTGATCCAGTGATACTGGCCTCCATACCATCCTTCAACAAGACACCCATCTTGACTCCAGACATTTTCTGTCTCCATGCTGGAATGTTCTCCCTCCTCTTTTATCATCTGCCCTCCTAGCCTTTCTTCAAGTCCCAGTTAAAATTCCATCTTCTGCAGGGAAGACTTGCCTGATCTCCTTTAATATTAGCTCCTCTCTATCTCCAATTTACTACATATATGTGTATTTGTGTGTGTATAGATACACACACACACACACACACCTTTGTACAGTTGTTTGCATGTTGTCTCTTCCCCCTTAGCTAATGACTTCTTTAGGAGCTAGGATTGGGTCTTTTTTTGTTTTGTTTTGCGTTTTTCATATCTTGTCCAGTGCAGGGCAGTAGTAAGCACTTAAGCACTACCCAGACCACATCAAGTATCTTACTCAAACTCCAGTGTCCATTGCCTTTAACAAAAATCATATTCCTTTGTTTGGTTTTTAAAGCCCTTCACAATTAGCTGCAGTCTATCCACATTACTGTTCTTCCTGCATTTCAGAGTCCAACCAAACTGGCCTTCTGTTTCTCACATATGGTACTGCAACTTCTCTGTCTTGCATCACCTGTCCCCCACACCTGGATCATATTCCCTTCTTGACTGTCTCAGAACCCTTCCTTTATTCAAGAAGCAAACACCACCTAGCAGAAACCTTTCCTGACCGTCCCACTAGTGCCCTCTTGCCCTAACAACTGTCTTTATTCTTTTTATGTATACATATATTTTCCCCAATAAATGTTAATGCCTTGGGAGTAAGGACTGTTTTCAGCACTTAGCAAAGTGCCTGGCACATAATAAGTCATTGTTCGTGGACAATGGGAGTGGATGAAATTGCCAAGGGAGATGATTCAATTCTAAGAAGTCACTTTACACATTTAAAAAAAATTTTTTTAAATTTTACTACTTTAGCTCACCCTGCCTCCCCCTCCTTTAAAAAGGAATGGAAACTGGGCTCCTTTTACTTGTAGTCAGTGACCAGCACCATGTCTGACTCACAGAATGTATTTAATGTATTCATTCATGTAGAGAATAAAAAGAAAAACTGGACCAAGGATGAAACTTTTGGCAACACACTTTGAAAAACATACTCGCTGTTGAATAAATATGGACAAATATTTCCTAAACTTTTCTTTGCTGCATAGAGGACCATAAGTAAGAGACAAAAGAATGGAGTAGAGAATTAGTTTTAGTAGTGCAACCTTTAGTGTGTCAGGTGTGTGTGTGTGTGTGTGTGTGTGTGTGTGTGTGTGTGTGTGTGTGTGTGTGTATGGCAATGGTGTCAAACTCAGAAACGGGACAGGGCAGTGAGGCCCACTAATCAGGAATCAGGACCTGGCTTACTTTTAAAATGTCATGTTATCTATGTTTTGTTGTATTTTTATTTATTTTGTTAATTCCCAATTACATTTTATTCTGGTTGGGTTTCACTGGGAGTATTGTGAATCTCATGTTTAACACTTCTGGTGGAAGAGGTAAACTTTACCAAGATGCCAGCGAACACTAATTTTAAAAATACCTTACCTTAGCTTATCTCCTGCTCTCTCCTCTCCCCTCCTCCCTCCAACTTTTCTAAGAGGAAATACGGCCATTTCAAACTTTGATCCTCAATGTTGTTACCTAACTCCCCAAATGTGGATGTGCATTACTAAATTGTTTATCATTTAACTTTTAAACATTTAACAATATTAGCAAGATCATAGCAGATACATACAACTCACTTGAGTTGATCAACGGTAGAAATAGTAGTATCTTGAGATTTTGAGGAGGAATAACTAGAGGACAATTCTCAAAAGCCAGTTATACTGCAAGGAATTCAATTATGAAATATAATTTAACAATTCAGAAAACTAAATTCAGAAAGCTAATTCCTGAGGGGAAATTAAATGTTCAATCTGACCTGTGCTTGTTAAAACACTTAAGTACCAAGGAGGGTGGGGATCAATATTAAATACCCACCTTTTCTCCACACACAAAATTCACTTCAGCTTCAATAAATGCCTTCTCATTTTCTTGCAGAACTGAATTTTATATAGTACCACTCTGATGTTATACATAAAATAAGAGCCATACTTCACTAAGAGTCTACTGGAAAGAATACTTGGGCTCAATAAGAAGCATGAGGTAAATATTTTTAAAAAGTACATGATTAAATAGGAAGAGATGTGCTTATTTAAATTTTGCCTAATTCAGCATAACAAAAATAAAAGGACTGGATAGAAGTCATACCCTATGAATCACTGTATACTTGAACAAAGCACAATAATCTGAGCAAGTACTCATCCTTTGATTTTTGTTATACAATAGCTAATTAGGCAGCATTGAATGCCTCAGTGAATTCCTCTGAACCTAGATAGTGCTAGTTTTGTGTAGGTGAGAGCTGGACTTGAGTCATTCAAGACGTGTTCAAAACCTACTTCTGGCACTTAGTAGACTGTGTGATGGTGTGCAAGTCTCTTAACTTCTCTATGCCCGTTCCTCACCTGTAAAAGGGGATCATACCAGTGGCTCCTAGCCTCTCAGGGAGGTTTCAAAGGATCAAATGAAAAGGAATAGGAAGCACTCTGCAAACCTTAAAGAGTAATATAAATGCCAGCTATTACTAAAAAAGGATTTGTACAAATTGTATGTGTACAAAAATGAATTATTTAATAAGTGCAGTGATACCAGGCAGATACAAAAAAATTTATATAAATTAGATACCTCTTTCAGGTAATCCATTGTACCTAAATTTTTTTCCTGCAAAGAAGAAAGGAGTAGACTCCCTTTCTCTAAGTTCTCAAGTGGCTGAGGAACAAACTAAGGATCATACTTAAATGTCATTCCAGACTAAATACTTCCAAAGTAAGCATGTGGGCAAATTCAATAGTTTCTGTTACCAAGAGGTTAAACAGAATAATAAACAGATTACACTCTTAAAGTAAAGATGAAAATGGGAAAGCAATTGTAACTAACTAAAAATACCAGTTGAAATAACATTGGCCTGCTCATCCTACTCAAAAGTTAAGGTGTTTAATAAATGTACAGTTTGTGGGAAAAAAAAAGTGAAACTTAACAATTTCCTCTGAAAGAAAAATATGCACCTGCTAGTAAGTTGAAAGTGTCAACCCCCATTTTACCAAAAAAAAAAAAAGAAAAAGGTTGAATTCAGAAATTTAAGGAGGGTCTAGCAAGGAAAACACAAAAACAGATTTTGACTATGATTGCCAGGTTTAATGTAACTGTTATTCTCATTTCTGCCCTGCAAAAGTTAAGAAAATGCCCCCATCAAAATGACACTGTAAAATATAAGCACAAAGTTTCTTGACATAGTTTTAGAGAAAATGTTGGCACCAACTGCATTTAAAGAACAAGTTTTAAGGCATAATAAAAAAATACAAGGACAATTAATTTCTTAATGCATCTTAGAAAAGACTGAGAGTAGGATGCTAAGAGTCTTTGGATCTTCCAAATACAGACAGTTCAATAATCAAATGCCAGATATATATACCTCCTTTACATACAAATGAGCACAGATGCATTAACACTTCTTCCTGCTAGCCAATCTCATTCTTGTGGGTTATTTTCATTCCCCACCCTTCCAGAGCTCCTCTATACCCAGTTTCAAGGCCCACAGCAACAAGATACAACAGGAAACAAGGAAGAAAAAGTTAGAAGGTGAGGGAGAACATTATCCCACAGCTGCTGTTTAGAACACTTCTGCTCATCCTCCTCACTGGATACTTTATTCCTGTCACTCACTACCCCAATCTACTTGAATTCTTGTTCTTGGAATCATCACTAGTGGTTTAGAGTATCGGAATTCGGGTGGAAAAAGGGAATTATCATTGCCAAGGATGCAGCTAATGAGGTATGTTTTGGCCACCACAAGCTAGCATCCAAAACACACAGACACACTGTTATAAATGGTCATTAGGTTTCCTAGTTAAGCAACACTCTGGATTAAGTAGACTTCTGTTATCTATCCTAAGAATTCACCATTTTACAACATTGTTGCTACATAAAAATGATTTTCTAGTTTCAAATAACTGACTTTCAAAATCCCGGAACACAATCCATTAGTTAAATTGGGTATTGCCTGTACTTTACAGGCATAGGAAACAGCAAGCTTATCTTGGCTGTAAAGCAATTTCCAAAATCATCAGGGAATCCTCAAGACGTAAAATCTTTGGCTAACAAATCCCATATACCAGTTCCCCTTAATTTGCCAAATAAGAAGTGTTTAACAGCAATTTCCTACAGGCACTTAAATATTGAGGACAATGGGTGCATATTAATACAAGGTTTCAGTTTGCTAAATATTCTTAGAATAGTATTTCCAGAATTTGGTGCTCACTTTGTAGATATCCATCATGAAATCCACCATCATGAAACCTCATCTGCTCTACTTGCATGGTAACAACATGTTCCAAAATGCAAGAGGTATGTAATTGTAAAACATAGTGTTATTTGGTCTGACTGAGGAACATCTCCCTAAATGGATCAAAGGGACATGATTCTATAGTTAAATGTGATCAAGAAAATTGTAGTCTATTATCTCCACTTGAAAAACTCATATTTTATCCACTGATATTAGATCTAGTTAATTTCCATATCTAAAGATTCCAGAAGATTGAAGAGATTCCCCAAAATGAGTAATCACTCATACAAGGGAATTTTCTGCTTACTTTTTAGTGTACCTATGTAATTAGGGTATCATAAATGCTTCAAAGTTATCAGTTTGTGAAACTGGTATTTGAACAGCATCAAAAATGGCTCTTTAAATATTGCCCAAAATGTTTATTTTGAAGAACTAAAGATTTGCTTTCCTCCCCCATCAACTGATTACAGTAAAGTCTTAGAAAAATATGAATAACCAAAATATCAAAAGGATATCAGATAGGTTAATAAGGCCTTTACAAAACACTGGAAGGCCCTACTTCCCCCCTTTAGAAAAGAACTGTGGTTTGTGAAAGTAGTATGTTCACAGCCCTGGTGAACTGAAGAGGCAGTCAAAGGCATTTAAGGCTTATGAGAATGGCAGGGAGAAATTATTCACTTTAAAATTCAGTTAATAAGAGAACCAACTTACTCTCCTACTTAAGGCAGGCCCTTTGATCTAAGATCAGGCCAAGGGCTTCTAAACGACAGAAGGTACAGAGGCCCCTGGAAGATCTGGGTGCAAAAATCTGCCATTAAGAATAGGTCTATAAACAAGGGAAAAGGAAAATTGGCTTGACTGATAAGCACTTGCAAGAGTCAAATCAAGTCCAATACCCTTTTCAAGTTGCAGCTTAGTGAGTGGGAAAGAGGTCAAAAAGCCTCATAGGATGTCTGCAGAACATTGCATCATGGAGGCAAAGTTAAAAGGACACAGATTTGACACCTGTTTTCTTAAATATTAGTAGTGCCCCCAGAAAAAGCAAAGGTCCTGTATCGTCACTCTATATAATTTAATAGCTCTATGAGCTAATGAACTATTACCCTTCTAAAACACAAGTTGTATCCCTTTACCAGACAAAGGAGGGGGAGCATTCCTCGGGCAGAGGTCCAACACAATCATTCACGTGGGTTTTTAGTCCTCTAGTGACACTGTCAATAGCTACTGCTGCAAGACCATCCCTAGATGTACATTTCCCACCAAAACACATATGTTCCTAGTACCCATGAAGATTCTACTCTTCCCCATTTTCTTTCATTCCATCAAAGACTCTCATACTTGGAACTAATTCTTGGATGCAAACCTGGGGAATTCCTTAATGCTCCCTTAAGATCTGTTTTCTCTATTCCCTGAAAGGCTGAGTCCCCTGGTCCTATGTAGCCCTAGCTGTTTCTAGAACACAAGTTTGAGCAGCAAGCTACATGAAAATCTTCACATAAATCATCCACCCCTCCCCTTCCCGCCCCACCCCAACTTGTACTAATTAGAAACTATAAACCTTGGCACCCTAACAGAAGAGTTTCTAGTCTGAAGATGCTGGTATTAGTTTCCTTTAGTAGAAAGAGATGCTGGATTTGCCTCCTGGTGGGTTGAGGACTTTGTTGTGTGAGCGAGGCCTGGGGCCCAATCTGGGTTCATGGTTGTCAATCTTGAGTTTAGACTCGGCTTCCTTTGCTCGTTCCTCCTTTCCTTTGTCACATTTCTCATCATGTCCTTCTCTTGAAGATTGTGTATTCTCTGTAGCTGTGTAATAAAGTCAAAATGTCATTAGTTAGCTGAATACTTATATACAGAATTCAAGAATTCAGACTAGATTCAGGTGAGAATAAGAATTAGTTCTAAGAGGTCTGGCATTGAGGAAAAGATAGCAGACTGATTTTCAGATACTACCTGTCCCTTTCTGGAGCTGCTCAAAGTACTTTCCTGAGATCTTATTCATCTCTAAGGAACAGATGAACTAGAATAACCAGGAAGTTTATTTAAGGAACTCAGTTTAAAGAGATGTTCCCCCAGGTACTACTACATTTACCTATCCTGGTGATTTTTGTGTTGAAGGTACTTGATAAAATCTTGCCTGTAACAGCTTCCTACTCTAAACAGACCAGTTCTCTGAGTCTAATGACTTGGCAGAAACAGAGGAACAGTTTCTTTCATGTTCAAGGCATATACCCAGAGTCATCTATAGTAGAGTAAGAGTACTTTTAAGTACAACAGTAGGACCTGCTCATTAGCCTAGCAGGCATCCTCATGTAGGTTCTAACTAACTGATTTTAGCACCTCTGGCTAAGGTTATCCCTCCCCTGGTATGGTGCCAAAAGGCAAACAATGATAACAATTACAACAGCAACAATAAAATAATATAAAAACACTAAACAGAAGCACTAGAAAATACAGTATAAACATGTACTGAATTCATCTTTTATGTTACAGAGAGGGAATAGAATTTATCTTCTCACCTTTGAGTTGCAATTTTGTGTCCTCACCTTCACACAAAACAATATGATCCTGCAATAAGGCAAGCACAGTCATGTCAAGACTTCATCCAAGGATCCAGAGTCTATTCTTCAACGCCAAGCAGGAACTACTATGCTTCTGCTTATTCCACACACATTCATACCAATCTGCTTTACCCTTCACACAGCTATTAAGAGTAGAAGGACTAGTGAAGGGCTTCAGCAGGGATCTTTCCATCAGACCTAAGCTAACTCAAATTTTCCCTCCTAGTACAATGTATTTTGGAATGCTAACCTGGCTCCTTCTGGCAAGCTCCATTCTTTTCTGACAAGTCATCTCTGGGCTGTCAAATCACCAAGATGTAAAGACTGCCCAGACAACAACCAATTTAGGCAATGGCAGTGAGCTTGTTGCTCTAGGCACTCAGATTACAGAATACACCTTGCTGGCTGGATAAGGTATGTAGGAGTGTCCTATGTAAAATAATTTGTTAACATCAAAGATTTTCTCTAAGTTTCTACAGGATTGTCTGAGTTTCAGCTGCCTTACCTAACACAGAGAAATTGGAACAAAGAACCAAAAGGAAGTCTAAGTCAATTTATCACAGGCTGGTGGACTTCATAAAACCTTCAGTGACTTCAATTGACTTGATCTCTCACTAAAGGAAGGACATATACATAGATTCAATCAGCATCTTCAAAGTCAAAAGTCATTTTCAAAGTTTAGATTTCCAAGATGATATATGAGGCAGAAGGACCCATCGATACCAGCAACTTAATGGGGAACAGACTTAATTTAGGATACTGTAGTAAAAAATATATGGCTCGTATTACTTCCTACTTCAGATAGCTAGTACTCAAGCTGGCCTTTCTTTAAGAAACAGATATAATAGGTGCAGCTAGGTGGCGCAGTGAACAGAGCACCAGCCCTGGAATCAGGAGGACCTGAGTTCAAATTTGACCTAAGGAATTTAGCACTTACTAGCCTTGTGGCCTTGGGCAAGTCACTCAACCCCAACTGTCCTACCTTCCCCCCTGAAAAAAAAAAGAAACAGATATAATATAAAGAGCAGAGAGAAAGAATTCTTAGGTTACAGACTTGGTGGAAAGGAAAAAGTTGCTTCAATTTTATGTTTTTGGAATTGACTTTCTCTACTGCAAACTCAATTTTTATTTGTTAACTTTATGATTATTCTGACTACAGTTAGAACTAAAAGACTGACCATATTTTGAGGTCCCTCTGTGGTCAAAGTTAAGGTTCTACTAAGACTTCTTTTTAGAGACTCATTGTTTTCAAGATTCTTTCTTTGATATCAAAAGAAAGAAGACTAATGATGGAAGATGCACAACTTTATATAACTGACAGCTACATCTTGGAAAATATTAAACTTTGTGCTTCCCAGTAGTTCAATCCTCCATGTCTGAGAGCTCATTAATGAATCTGCTGGGAGAAACTTTAATTTTTTAGCTCTGGCCCCAGCTATCTGAATGCTAGAAGTCCATACCTTGGGCTTGTTTGGGTGTGCTAAGGGCGCAGTAATGGTGACTGGAGACCCAAAGATGTCACTGGTCTTCCCACCAGGGGGATTCAAACGACATCGAGCCTGCACAGGAGTAGGCTCTTCAAAGATACCACTTCCTTTGCCTCCTGTAGATTTAATGACATCAGAACAGCTCATGTTTAAATGGTGTTTTATAGCTGCAAAGCACTTTACTGAAAACCAGTTTCTAAGGTAGAAAGCAAAACAGCTATTATCCCCATTCCAAAGATCACAAGATGATGGGGGGTTTATAGTTTGAAGGGGAAACTGGGGTTCAAAGAGACAAGGTCACGAAGTTAGTAGCACTGAAAGCTGAGACATACCTAAAATTCCTGACTCAGTCTGGAGCTCTTTCCACTAACTCTCTACCTTTCCAGACTATCAATATAATTTATCTGGTTATGTCCTATATAACTGAACATTTCAGAAAACAGTCTCAAACAGATGTTATAACTTCTGAACTGGAGTGAGGATGGTTCTAAAGAACCTAATGCCAAACTACAACTCTAGAGATAAAGGTGAAGAGGGAGTGAGTTCCAGACAAAAAGAACCTGTGCCAAAGGATATAGAAGGAAGGTGAGATCTTATATGTACAAGGCACAGCAAAAAGGTCTGTTTGCCCAGACCGGAGGGCACAAAAGGGAGCAATATATAATAAAAGTGAACAAATAAGTGAAAACCAGGCTTTAAATGTTAAACAGAGTAGTTTGTACTTTATTCTACAGTTAACTGAAACACTGTGGTCTTCTGAGAAATGACTTCTCTGTGTAAAAGGATGCTGCTGAGAAGTAATTGGGACAGCAAACAGAAAATAGCAACTGGAGAGGAAGAATGAGGCTTGAGATGCCTCCTTAACTATATGCCTATTAGAGTCATCTACAGCCAAAAGTTACATGATCACTCTCACATGAACGTAGTTCTATAAATGTAAATTTATGCTGGTTAGGTCTATCATCCTGATCTCAAAGAGAAAGAAACAAAGCAAAAATAGAATTCAACAGCTTGGGAGGAAGGGAGGAAGAAAAGACTAAAAGAAATTTTGGGATATGGAATTCAGGGAAGATACAGAACTAGCTAAGGAAAACTAAGAACTGTCTGGTTGTGGATTTTAGTCTAAACCCCAGGGAGCTGTATTTTCCATCAGAGACAAACGTTTCTTCAGAGACTAAGAGATTAAGAGAACAAGTTTACCTAGTCTGGAAATGAAGGGTAAAAAGAATAAAAACAAGAAATATATTGTTTCCCTAAACTAGACTCTGTACCTATAATGTGCCTCCCTTTACATTATGTGTCCTAAGATTCCGTACACTGTGGTAAAATAGAAAACATGTCCTGTGTGTGTGAGGATCTAGATGATGCATTACAGAGGATGGATACTGAACAAGAGTAAGAGATAAAACTACAGCCCCAAGGTCAAAGTTAAAGAGAGGAAACCCCACTTTAATGTCTTAAAGGAATGGTGGCTAAGTCCCAAAGCAATTTTTTTTTTGAGGGAGGTTTGGCAATCTATAGGAAAAAAATTCAAATGGAGACTTTAAGAAGTAATAAATTTGCAGAGATGATCCCTGGATACAACTAAATCTTCCAATTATGAACAAAACAAAGTCTTCCAATCCCTAGCCATGATGATTCCTACATTCATTTTTCTCAGGCTATGAAGCTGAAGCTCCACTCTCGAGATACAGAAGCTACTGCAATGGAGATCTTTCTTTATCACAAGTTTTGTTTTTTACTGAATCTTGTGTCATAATGACTGTTAGCTGTCATGCTTTGCAAGGCAACTCAGAACAGTCTCCCAGGAGTACACTTAACAATAATCCTATTAAATCAGTGTTAAATGAGCTGGGTACATTCACCTTGAAGTGGCTTAAATTTTGTTGCATTGTTCAATGAAATGTACTATTCTGTGATCTTTTCATATAAACAATCTGTAAGGCCAATCCTACTACTACTAAATCTCTACATTTATGAGTGTTTTAGTGCTGATTCCATTACCAGTACAGACAGGGACAAAAACATTTTTTATTATATATTTATTCAAGAAACTCAAGGCAGGTTATATAAGTAACACTTCCTTCTCAAAACCTTTCTATATTCCAAAATGACCTTCAGCCCACTGAATCTTTAATTTCATATTCTTAAAGAAAGAATCTGGGCTCAGTTTTAGAGGGGCTCCTAGTACTGGTTCTACTTGATATGCTGTATTATCTAATTCATTCCCAGGCCCCACCTCTAAAATCTGTAACAGTGGGATAATTCTAATTTCTGGTTATTGGGAAACACTTTAGGGTGACTAACACTTCAAGTATCTAGGCACTGGGACAAGAATCAAACTAAGATAAAGATTTCTCCTAGTTCCTTTCTTCATCTGTAGGTATTCAAGAAGACCAGACTTTCAAGCTCCCAGGTCAAAGAAGAAACAAGAAACAAAGTGAGACCTTTCTTCCTGAGGAACCTGAAAAGTAAGACCTATCCTATATCAGAAGACCAAATTAAAAAAAAAAAAAAAGAAAATGTTGGCAAGGGACTCAGTGAAGGGGATGGGGGAAAGAGAAGATGAGAGCTGAAAAGAGAATCCCACCTGGAGGATTTGACCTTTTGGGTGTATTCTGAGGTTCCTCGGATGCTCCAAAGATATTAGACGCCATTCTGTTTGGTCTACTTGAAGGAATAACTTCTTCTGGAGTTCCAAATAGATTGCTTGAGTCTCCTCCAGGGGGCTTCATTACCCTGTGTAAAGATAAGAAATATGAGTTACAGTAAAGCTTCTAGCCTTATCAGAAAGTCCAGTATTATATAACATTTTGGATCTTAAATGAATCTAGAAGACAAAATTCATCACCTTTTCCCCCCCAAAACTTTTATCGTTCTTCCCAATTCCCTATTACTACTGAGGGCTATCATCACACTCCCAATCACCCAGGTCTACAAAATCAGTGTTATTATCCTTTACTCTTTTCTTTCACCTTTTGTCATTTCTACTTTCTGGTACGTGTCCCATACTTTCCACTCACAACAAGTCTTCATCACCTCTCCTGGATTACACTGATAGTTTCCTACTTGGTCTTCTTGCCTAAAGACTCCACCCTCCCAATCTATGCCAAAGTGATTTTTGGAAAACAGTTTTGATCATATTACCCAGTCCCTCCTCAGTGAACTCCAATGGCTCCTTATGACCTCCAGGACCAAACATAAACTGTTTGCTATTTAAAGCTCTTCTTAACCTGCTCCTCTTTCTACCTTTTTTAGCCTTCTTAAACATGGCCCTGCCAAAAACTGACTAAATTTCCACTTACAGTTTCTCAAACACAACATTCCATCTCTCATCTTCCTGGCCTTTTCAACAGTAGTGTCCCATACCTGGAATGGTCTACATCCTCCCCTTCATCTCTTAATTTCCCTGGCTTCACTCAAGACTCACTCCACATCCCAACTCCCCTTTCCCCCCCTATGCTTTCTTCTTTCAGATACCTTCTATTCTGTATATATTCTGAATGTTCCTCTTTACCTAGTTATTTAAATGTCATCTCTCCCCATTAGAATGTACAGTTCTTGAGGGTAGAGACTGATTTTTGCCTTTCTATATGCTTGTTGACTACGTACTCAGTTTTAAGCAGAGCTGCTATTAAAACCTAGTTCCTATGACTCCCAAATCCAGTGCTCTTTCCACTATGTTTCTGCCAATTCTGGTTTTAAATGCCTCACATGATATTTAGAATCACTCAACATATTTTTATAAGGGTAAAATCTAAATCTTGTTTCACATTTATTATAACTTTAAGGAACTAAGTCACTGCAACAGTTTTTTTCCTCATGCAATCTAGCAGTTGACAACAAAGTGAACGAGAAATCCCATACTTTCCCCCTTTAATATCCTTACTATTTGTCTTTACAAAACAGCAGAAAGGAAGCTAATTTGCTATAATTCAAAGAAATATGAAGTTCTCAGATTATCTGTAGAACAAGGATACATAGTATGGCAGACTCATTTCTTTGCAAAGAGGAGATAAGGCTGCCAGACACCACAACTTGACAATACACATGGGTCAGGCAGCAAACACTATAAAAGCCAAGTACAACAGCTGGTAGTGCCAGGGTTTTTGATATGATGCCAATGTATCCCTGATCGCTTGAGTGAAAGAACAGGCAAGAGTATAAGCTGAAGTTTACAATTCAGCAGTTAACATTTCCTGGAGAAGGATTTGTTGGGGGCATCAGGGGATGGGGAAACTTTTGGGTTGATTTAATTTCCTGTTACAAACAAGGCTTGCAAGATACAAAGTACTTTGGTAAATATGTTATTTTGAATCCAACAAACATTTATAAGTCACTACAGTTCTAGTTTTAACTAGAGTTTATGTATTTTTCTTGGCTAGTTGCAGCAAATCTAACATTCCTAGGCCTAGACGGTTCTCTTTCTAAAGGGAAGGGAGTTAAATTCATCAAGTTCAACTGAATTTGATACTATTTCAGTATATATAGAGAGCATCAGGTTTGGGGCATTTGAAATTAATGGAGGCCATCTGTAAAATTAACAATTAAGTTTATACTACATTTTTAACCTAACCCTTCTTATTCATCTGTATAACCAAGTAACTATTCAGGCACTTTCATCTCATGCCAGAATTACTGCAATCTTTTTATAGTTCTCTTCACTTTTAATTTTCTCTTTTTCAACCCATAACTCAAAATCAGGGATTAAAGTCACATTATATTTACCCACTATGTGGACCATCTAACATGTTCATCAATTCTAGTGGTTCCCCATTGCCTTTCACATCAAATGCAGTTTATATGATGCTTGGCTTGAAAGTAATCTGGTGATGTTCAGTGACACACACACAACGTATATTAAAAAAGAGATTCTGTATATACATGTGTATATGTATATATATATTTATATACTGTGTATGTAATCCTCTAACACAGTGGTTCTCAACCTTCCTAATGCCACAACCCTTTAATACTCATATGTAGGCGGACCCACCTGGAGACAGAGGAGCAAGACCATCGGAAATACATGTTTTCTGGGGCAGAGCCAACATGGCGGTGTAGCAGCAGCAACATATCGCAGCTCTCACATAGCCACCCCAAAATACCCATAAAATAGGACTCTAAACCAATCCTAGAACTCCAAAACGCACACAAAGATACTTCCCACTAAAGTCAGCTTGGCTACG
>CM053590.1:102941694-102992052 GCA_028646515.1 Pseudochirops corinnae
GTGGAGGGTTTGTGTGGTTTTCTAATGACTGTATTTGTGATCAAGATATTTAGTAATTGTGAATCTAGATTAGTGACTGATTAAGTTAATGGTTGCCCCATGAGTGGAAGCTTGATTATTCTATTGTGAATTGATTGAATGACTAATGATTGAGTTGCCCCATGAGTGGAAGTTTGAGTATTCTATTGTTTCTTGTTAATGATTGAGTTGCCCCATGAGTGGAAGTTTAAGTATTCTATTGTTCCTTGTTTGAATACTGTGGCCACTGTAGTGAAAATGTGTGGCCATTTTCTGTGATAAGATGTAATGTTGTGAATATTATAATGTTTTGAATGTTTGTCTTGATTTGTAATGGAATAAACAGAGTGTTCCCTATATTTTGTAATCTGAACTCTAAAAGCTGTTCACAGTAGCATTCCTTTGGGAATCTGCTGGTGCATGGCATTACAAGGGGAGAGGAAGGAAGAAAGGGAATGGACTTTGCACAGGGTGTGACAAGTCATCAGCCAGCCTAGTCATTTGTAGTCCAGTGGTAAGACATAGATCAAGATGACTGGCAATGTCATAAGGTAGGACTCCCCATGTGAACAGAGGGAGAGAAGAAAAGGAGGAGGATTTATTAAATGCCTATGTGTGGCGAGGTGCTAAGCACTTAAAGATTATCTCACTTGATCTTCACAAGTTCCCTAAGAAAAGTTTAGGTGTAATTTTCCTTTAGCAGCTGGCTATCTCTTTCAGAAATCTAAATTTTAAGTAATAAAGATAATTTATAGCCATTGCAGATGGAAAACGCAAATCAAAACAGAAAAACCAAGCAGAAAAGGACAATTATTAGATCAAGTATTAGTATGTATTTATGCACAATAATAAAAACAGATTTACAAGTAGAACTGGAAATTTAAACATAGGAAGTTTAACAGTTTTTGTTTATTATATTAAATAGCCAAAACACCTTTTTTTTCCAAAATTGGTAAAGAATAAATAATATAATTTACAATATGGTACAAAAAATAATCAGGAAGGACAGGCAATCTGCTTTATACATACACTGCATATGTATATTTATAATCTATAAAACAAATTCACATCTCAAACAAGCCAAAAACCTTAGATGATATGGCTTAACTATTTTTCAAAGAAACAGCAATAAATTCTGCTGCCAAACCATAAGCTCTAAAGCCAGTTATCCTGTTCCAGTAATGTATGATAACAGGTTGCTGTAGTGCTTCCAAGGTTTAATTTACTTAACATTACTTACAAATTATTGTGGAATTAGGAGAGCTATAAAGGTTTGGGAAGCTGTTTAAAAAAAAAAGACAGAGAAGAAAAATCACCAAAGTGCAGTATTCCCTTAGAAATGCATCCGAATATTTAAATTTCTTCCTCAGGGGTTTCCAGCATCAGCATTCAAGACATCTCTTTACAAAACAAGTTTGAGCTCAGTAATGTGATTTGGTTTTAAAATGAGTAAAGGCCATCCCTCTAGAAGTTATATCGTGGGGTAGCCTCATAAACAACAGTAATTCCTATACTTAGGACCCGGAGACTTAGGGGTACTGAGGAAATACTGGTAAATTAATTGTTTTCAATTAACTCTTCTCCTTGAACAATTAATTCTACAGTTAGCAGACTCATATTACAGCATATCTCATTGTAAGCACTATATTAAAGGATGAGCATTCAGTTGCCTCTGAATTCACTGAAAGATAAAACAGGAGATGCCCATCATTGTATACTCCACAAAAGGATGAGGGGCCAAGAATATCAATCAATTTTGTAAGATCTAGAGGTTCTTACTCAGTCCTGAATTTTTTAAAGGAACTGATCTGCTTTCAGCTCAAATGCACATAGTAAGCCATAAGTTCATACTGAAAGGCCAAGAGACATCCACTTGAATGGAAACAAAAGAATTCTCCTACTTTCTGACATATGCTGGTCTACTTTTGATTCTCTGAAAGATTTCTATTTTTATACATATATTTATAAGGCTAGGAGAAATATATTAATTTTCTGCTACCAATTATGAAATTTCCCTTAATCTTGTTAAGTAAAAGCATCCACATGACCTGTTGCCAAAGGGAAAAACAAAGGTCTGCAAAGGTTTGTCACAGGTAAGGAGGAGGAGACTTATATGCAGTTGACAAATCACTTTCTCCTTCCATCCTGTTCTAGCTGCCCTAACCCAACTACCTAATATATTACTCGCAGCAACAAGATATTTACTTGAGTTCCACATATGGCAAGTAGAGTCTGTTCCAAAGACCCAAAACAGGAACTTAAGATTTTTAAAGTCTTTGAATATGCTTATTGCAATATTTTTCTTTCCCTTTGTCTTTAATTTAAAACCAACTAGTTCCCACTTGTTGCCCTAACACTAGAGCTCCTGTTAGGTAACTAGGTCAGAAGTATTATCAGTTGGCCACATGGTCACGACACAATTGGTCCTTAATCCCAGCAATACTCCTGAAAGACACCTTGGTTTCTACAGCGTTAAGAGTGCAGAGTTCAGGAAGACTAATACTGCTGCAAACTCAGCCAGCAGAGGCTAAGTTAGACATCAAAGGCAAGATCCTCATCAGTTCTATTAAGCACGGAGGACTGATGAATCAACTCAGAAAATAGCCAGGTTAGCTTAAAGACTGTACAACCAAGTTGCTCACATTGCTTGATTTAACTGTGCCATATTCCTCCACTCCTTTATTTTTAATTATGTGCTGCTACTTTCTTAAGATCCAGGAAAAATTTTATTCATAAGTGTTTCAGGGTCAAGGGAGTGAAACTACCACATGAAAACCAGATGTTCTCCATCCAGTAACCCTGAATATCTCCCTTGTCTTAGGTATCAGAATGTCTGCCCTTTATTATTGAAATGAAACAATCTCAATTTGTGGGATTCCACAATTCTCTATATGGAGTAGAAAAACATTCCCTGAAGAAGCCTAACAGTTATAGCCTTGAAGGCTACTTGCCCTCCCTAAGAATATTACTGAGAGGAAGAAATGCTGTTCTTACTTTCAACAAAGGCGGGAGTTAATGGCACAGTAGATAGAAAAGCATTGGACAACAGGCTAAGTAGGTAATAACCTAAAGTATGTCAGGTGGATAAAACCACAGATGACACTGTGGCCAAGGCTGAACTTCCTCACATGGATGCCTAAATAGATTGTGCAAGCAGAGTTGGCTGTTAAGACTCAGCTGCAGAAGGATTTAATGGGTTTACCTGCTATGTAAAGAACTGACTATACAGTTTATGAGACCTCTCTCTACAAAGCACATGGCTTTTGTATACTAAGGAGCTACCACATATGAATTTAAGCCCTTGTTCTTGAATTCTCTGAAAAGAGATGCTGGGCAGGAGTGAGAGGTGCTCGATGGTCCCAGAAAAGTGAGGACCAAGAGTATATATAAGGGAACAACATATGCTGAAGGTCTATCAAATTTTCCTGCTTTTGGTTACGAGAAAAATCACTTCATCTAAACTACCCAATTATTAAGGATCACTGATTTCTTTTCAGATGTCAAACAAAATTCCACCAAATGTGTAAGAATTTATAGGCAGAGGTCTTCCTCTATAACTGATGCCTTGAACCACCCACCCTTAAAGAATCTAGGCAAATAGGAGGGGGAAGGAAATCAAACTTAATTGGGTTTTCTTCTTTAATGGTCCCTAATTCACAAAATAAAAGAAAGATCTTTTTCTCCCTCAAAAGTTTTAAAAAAATCAATGTTATCTGCATAAGACATGATTCTTTTACCTGTCCTGTTAAGTCAGCCAAAACCTACAATTAAGGAACTAGGGGAGGTTTGGTATTTCAATAGAGTTGGTGATAGGAAAAATCTTTGAAACAAAGTGACATCTATTAAGACCAACATTTCTCCCTCTGCTACCCCAGGTACTATAAGGCCTTTATCTGCACTATTATCTGCCCTGGAATGCAATTATAATTACAGAGAGCCCAAGAGATGCTGTGCTGTCTTTCCCAGGGAAGAAGGAATGCATCATGGATTATCAAACTCCCATTACTTTACAGACATAGTAACAGAATGTCAAAGAATTGATAGGAGGAAGGCAGTAGTGACTTGGGCCCTCCCACCAGTGAGTGTGGCTTAAAATTCTCCAGGACTTAATGGCTATTCCAAGGCACTCTCAACTTCTTCCCTTTAAAAAAGAAAACTTGTAGTAGTTTCTCCTTCAACTGGAATGTTCAGTACAACAAATTTAGGCTTAACTTTAAGACTAATCTTCATCTGGACCCCAATCTTGACATGGAACTAAAAATATTACATATGGGCACGAAGTGCCTCAGAAGGGGGTTCTCTTACCAACAATCTTAACTCATGCCATTCCAGAGAATTAATTCTGATTCTTTCCAACCATATCACTAACTCTAGCTCCTGTCATGGGAATTCTTCTTTAATACTGTTCAGTGATCACTTCCTGGTGTACTACAGATTCCAGGATGCACAGTTGTTCAAATGTTAGAAGATGCTGCCTTTATTGAGAGTGGACACTGGGATTTCCCACCCCCTTAACAATCAGAACAACCATATGATGTCCATTTGTAATATCAGTCCATCTTAATTGTGGCCACCATGGTGCTCATTGCTAAGCATGATCACTGTGAGAGGTCACCCACTGGAGGGCCACCTCCACCTCCATCAAAAAGGACCTCCCGTCGACTTGACTCAGTGATGGACAATTCCTGGGCAAGGTCATTGAAACGGGAGATGTAATCAATGCTGTTTTCATTCATCATGCATACCAGTTGGGAATCCACAACCTAGAGGATATAGCAAGGAAGGGAAATATTACAAGTTAGATAAATGGGAATCACTTAATTCTAAGCAATATAAGGCCTTCCTAAATTATGGGAGACCTGAAAGTGGGAGCATTGGGTGAATATAAAAATTTCTTTCGTGGCTTTCTTTACATATCTAGTCATGGAACTAGACTGCTGCCAAGTCTGGTGGGAGAAAATAACGAAGATTTCTATGATATATGAAAAATAGGATTGTGTCCCAAGCATCCCAACTGAACTCAGTCCCATTTTGTTACCAATATATGGAGATGATAAAAGTCATATAATATCATTTCCCCTTCCCTCAAAGTTCTACAAAGTCAACAAGAATTTATTAGATGCTTACTACGTGCCAGGCAGGCACAGCATATATTTTAACCTTCTGCATAGTTTCTTGTTAGTTAGGATGTACTACTAGCTGGAAAGTGACCTGGTAACTGGCATATGAAGTGATATGAATATAGACTGCCAAATGCTTCAATACATGACTATCAATGAGTAGAGGAAGAATGAACCCTAAATGGAAGTCCTTGCTTTTGTTCATATTACTCAATGTTGCCACTGGCAACTATAGTTATTTGTGTGTCTGACTTACCTCTTAAACTGAGTTATAAACTCTTGAGGGGAAGGGAATGGACTTGATATTACTGTGAAGACCCTAACTCCTAGCACAGGTCCAAGTATTTGTTGGAAAGCTGAGCATCAAGCTTCCAGAGTTCTGATGGACCAATTTAGGATCATTTTAGGATATGAACTCAGAGCAAGAGCTAGGTGGGCATCTCTACAGTATTTATATATCTTTATAGCTAGCCTCAGCCCCACTGAACTCTATGGCAAAAGAGAGTACTACAACAGGAAATCTCACCTCTGCAAAACCAGATACATTTTAAAATAAGGTGAACCCACTGTCACCCAGCCAGCTCTTTCAGAGCTGAAGGAGATCCTGACAGTCATCTATTCTTTTTCCTTAATTTTATATAGATGGGAGACTGAAATCCAGATTAATGAACTTGTAAGAGCACACCCAAGTTTTAAGTAGCAGAACCCATCAGTGAACCCAGGTCTTCATATATTAAATTCAGGGATTTTTTCCCACTATGCCACAATGCTGCTCAATTATTCCAAAGGCAGTGAACATGCTTTTTCTTAAAGCCTGTCATTTGGAAAATAAAGGGGTTGTACTAGTGATCATTAAAGTGTCTTTTAGTTCTACCATTCTGCTCCATCTGTGAGGACTTTCATGTTGCTCAACTGTAAGATTTGTCCAACAAAGGAAGATATATGGAGTTTCAAGAGTAGATAAAACTTGCTACAAACTGAAAAAAAAAATTTATTGAAACAGTGGTCTCCAAACTTTTTTGAACATATACCCACCCCATCAGTAAAAAATTTGACTATGCATCACCACAATTATTTATAAATTAGATGATTTGTCGTATTAATGGTTATGCTATGAAAATTATGCCAAAAATAGACATTTAAAAAGGATGAGATGGAGATGAAATAATATTTGTTCCTATAGTCAAGAGGGGGTCACTGGAGTCTGAGTTGGAAAGTATGTTGGGCCCTGCACTTCAGGGAATTCACTTTGGTCACCATTTTGAAGACACTCCAGGGAACAGACTTGAATCATGGAAACTAATTAGGAGGCTACTGCAATAGTCCATATAAGAGATAATGAGTGTTTGAACTAGGGTGGGGCTGTGTGAGTAGAGAAAAGAGAAAAGATGCAAGAAATGGGGAGGCAGAAACTATAAAATCTGGTAACAGATCAACTATGTTGGATGAGGAAAAGTGAGGTGTCAAAGATGACCCCAAGATGGAGAACTTCTGTCTATGCCTCTCACATCAAGAGTCTGGAGAAGGGGTGAGTTTAGAGGAAGATAGAGTGTAACATCTGCCATCTGTAGAGTCCTTTCCAAAACAAACAGGAGGCAGGCAAGTTGTTAGTCACTGAGAAGAGGCTAAGAGGAGATTTGGGGAGGGGGAGGGGGGGAAGAGAATTGTTAGAGGGCAGGGCAGAGGCAGGAATTTTCTCAGTGACAAATAGTCCAGTCAGGACTAGTAAAGAGTTGTAACTACTCTCTGTAGACTTCCCCCACTCAGAAATGGGGAAGGCAGAAGCTTAAAGAGTAGAAGGGGCTATAGATTCAAGTGGGGGGTAGGTGGAGGTAAGGGAGTGTTGAAGATAAGTGTAGGTGTGGTGGCTAGAGATAAAACCCTTAATTTATAAATCCCTATTTTGGGGAGGGTGGGATGTAAACTAGCCTCCCACTCTCCAGCAGATTAATCACACACCTTGGGGCAGTCCCTGCTTGGGAAACTTAATTAAAGGACTTGAAATGGTGGATGATTACATGCCTTTTATCCCTAAAATTACTCAAATATTGGGGAAAAAAGAACAAGTAAAAAAGTATTCACAATCAGGGCAAAGCTAATGAATAAAATGCCCAACGTGGGAAAATATACCTCTGCAACATCAGCCAGTGAACGGGAGACAAACGAGTCCCGGGAGTTTCCATCCAGCAAGCTGGGGCCCAGTAGGGAAGTACCACTGGCAGTCCCAACAGGAGTTGGCAGCATCTTCCGGCCCTTCTCTGGTGAGATGAAACTTGCTATATAGTGGAGAGAAGAAAATAAAAATGATTAAACTTTTATTTTTTTCTAAAACAATGCTAAAAATTAAGAGTATATTTGAGGAGGTACAGGCTCTGGAAACTCCCTTGAGCTCTCCTTAAATCTTCCCACTGGATGGGGCATTTGCCTGAGGCCATAAGCCTTTCATAATTACTATGCCCAAATCTGTGACCCTAGAATTAGCCTAGCCATTCATGGTCAGTCATCTCCTGGTAGCCTCCAGCTATTTCCCACCCTTAATTTCTCATTACTGGAATATGACCTCATTTGACTCCTCTTGAAGACCCTCCCCAATCTCCTCCTCTAGACCACTCCTAAATCCTCTCACAATCTTTCTGAATATAAATTCCATCCTGCCTCCACGAAGGAGCCAGGAATTATCTAGCACAGACTCACTCTGTGTCAGATTATTCTGGCCTACTTGTCCAATACAAGCATCACAGATACCCAGGCTCCTTAAGAGTCTACCCATTATGGCAAACCTTTAATAAACTTTGCTTTTCTTTGGCTGAGAAAACTTGGAATTCATTTGGCAGGACCTGGCATGTTGGTATTTTGGGGTCTTGCGCACCCCTAAACCTTAAACCTCACACCTCACCATCTTATGGTTCCCTGACCTCAACATATTGACACAATATATTGGTACATTTGATTCCTGACTTGATTAATTACCTTCATATATGGCTCAGATTCAGGACCATTCTCATCACCACATGTCAGTACAGTCAGTGGAACAAGGAGAGTAGGTGTAATTCCAAATTAATCTTGAATACTAGCAGTTCCTACTCATCATTCAGAACTTTCTATTTAAGAATTGCAAAGCAAAGACTGACATGGATGCTAATTCTCATCAATGTCATCAAAAAGGAAGGGGGAGGGAGAAAGGGGAAAGTGAGAACTAACAAAGAAGCACTTAAGCACTCCACAATGTGCCAAGCACTGTGCTAAGAACTTTGCAAATATTTTTTCATTTGTCATAACCACCCTGTAAAGTGGGTGCTATTAATATTCTTATAACTCCTGATACAGCTGAGGAAAATGAGGCAAACAGAAATTAAGAGGCAGAATCACATTTATACACCTAAGCCTTATTTTATGCTCAAGGTAAAGTACAGGACTAGAACAGGAAATTCCATTTGTGTTGTGTTAGTCCTATATATTGGAATATTGTGCATTCTACCATCTAATTTGATAGACTGGGGTAGAAGAGAGCAAGCTCTGCTGATTGACATACTATTTAAAACATACCAAGAACTGCATACAGCTGACAAATAACAGTTCCAGCTATGCAGAGGACTACTTGTAAGTAAAATGACCTACTTATTCAGTTATTATATTTTTATAAATAAATGAGATGGCTCATTTCAGAAAAAAAAAATCACTGCAAATCATTCAAGAAAAAAAGAAATACAAAATGGAGACTAAAGTCACACTCTATCTGTCAAAATTGCCATCAATGGGGCTGCAAGGGGAAGGTCTTTGGAAAGAACAGGAACCTTTGGGCCTTGCTTCACAACAAATTCTCTACGGAGTAAAAGCATGAACCACAAATCACTAAGCAGCTCACTAGGTTCTAGGGAAAAGGTCTTAAAATACAACGTAGAGCACAGGCTATAACATGAAATACTTATCCTGAGCCATTCAAAATTTCTAGAGAATCAATGTCAAATGATCATTCATCAACTAAATGACCTACATAAGACAAGGGAAGCCTCTGGCTCAGATGCTGGTTCCTAAAGAAGAATGTTCTCCTGGGGTCGAGGGTCTGAGTTTATTGTAGCCTATTAGAGAAACTCACCAAACAGGCTACTGAGAGAAGAGTCTGTGGAATCATTGGGGTACCACTGGGGATCATGAGTGGGAGAGGCAATCCAATTCTGCTGAGGGCTGCTGGATGGGGATGGAAGACTTTTGGAGCTGTCACTGCCATTCAGTTTTGCTGGAGAAAGAGAGACTCCTTCATCTATAAAAAGAATATTTGTGATCACTAAAATTTCAGTTAGAGAAAAAAAAAATCTGACCTAACCTTTATTATGCTAATCATAGTCACTGCAGTCTAATAATGTAAAATAACATAAACTTCCACATCAAGATGAACAGTATTAATAGAATCAGTAGCACAAACTTCCAAAGGGAAGTTGCAAGATGTAAGAGTTACTCTCACTCTGAAGATATCATTTGGTTATTTCAGCAAATACTGCTCTCTAGCTAATCCATCTAAGAACATAGGTAAGTCGAGTAGAAATCATCCCCCCTGACATCAGAGGGGGATGAAATGGATTAAGTATTTATTAAGCAACTCCTGTGTGCCAGGTACTGTGCTAAGGCCTTTACAAAGATCATCTCATTCAATCTCCATAATAACCCTGGAGGTAGGTGCTGTTATGATCCCCACTTTACAGATGAAGAAACTGGGGCAGACAGAGTGATTTGGCCAGGGCCACACAGCTAATAAGTGTCTGAGATGGAATTTGAACTCAAGTCTTCCTGACTCCAGGCCCAGCACTCCATCCATAGCACCTCCTAGTTACCTCTAAATCCATCTCTTAATTCCTTTCCCAAGTAAAGACAAAGTAATCAGGTTAAATACATTTAAGCATTGACAATTCTGTCTTCTAGTGCCACTGCAACACAAGCTCACTGGTTGCCACATTTTCTAGCCGGAATGCTTCCCTAAGGGATTCTAGCAGGATTTTCTCTTTTAATTTTAACTACTGGCTTCCCAAGAACAAACATCTTTTCAATAAATCTGTTAAAGACCCAGGAAAGAAGGTAGAGACTTACCTGCTGTTAAATAATAATATTCTTTTTTTTTTTTTGACTTTTTGGAGAGGGAAAGGTAGGACAATTGGGGTTAAGTGACTTGCCCAAGGTCACAAGGCTGGTTTTGTGTTAAGTGTCTGAGGCTGAATTTGAACTCAGGGCCTCCTGACTCCAGGGCTGGTGCTCTATTTACTGCACCACCTAGCCACCCCAATAATATTCTTTTTTAATGAGGAGCAAGGGTTTTCCTGATTCCAAGAACAGAAGTGTTACTTACTGTACTGGCCAGAACTGATAGCAATCTCAATGATGGAGTCACTGATCTGAGTCGAGGGTTCTCCCTGAGATAATACATCCTCAGGGGGTCCAGGAAGGGAAATGTCTAGCAGAGCAGAGACATTGGGTGGAGAAAGCCGAGTACTGGATCCCTCAGATGTAGGAAGGGGATTTGAGAGGCCATTCTGGAGAGGGGCTTTGGACATTTCAGACAAGGACAGAACAGGTGAACTCTGAGGGAAGAAAAACACAAAAATTATCACAGAAATGGATCAGACAGAACTAAAGAATGTGCAACATGGAGAAAAAAATATTCATAATTCTCAGGTATAAAACTAAAAATACTTCAGATATCCTGAAAAAACCTCCAGCCTATGTTGTGGTAATTTATCAATTTCAAGACCAATAGGAAAAGCAAAATTATACCTAGACTCACTTGCTTCTCTCCACTAAAGTAAATTCATGTTCACAGGATCTAGAGTTAAAAGGGAAAGGTCTTTTTATACAAAGTGATCTTACAGATGGAGACACTGAGGTCTAGAGAAGCTGAGTGACTTGCCCACGACTTGCCCACACTCACAATGGCAGTAAAACTGTGGAGTCAGCATATGGACTCAAGGCTTGTGGTTCTCTCTACAGAATCACACTGACTCTGAGAGAGGGCTTGCTTTGTCTGAAGCCACCAGTGAAAGCAAATAAGTCAAAAAGGTAAGGCTGGAACACTTAGGCTCCCAGAAAACTGTGCTAATAAAAAGGTCTGCATCTGTAATCAGCATTCCAATGTCAACCAATCCTAGGCCTTCTACCAGTGTCACCAAGAAAGGAGGTAACTTCACTGGCAAAAGGGGGGGTTCTAAGATGGGAGTGAGGCGTTAAGTCTACAACTCTATTTGGAGAAGAGAAGGAAATATCAAAAGAAAAGAAAGCAGGCCAATGAAGACAATTCCAAATGAGACAAACACTGACAGGCTGTGTGAACTCTGTTCTATAATTATCCAGGAGATGATAAAACTAGGACCATTAGCCAGACAAAGGTCGTGGAAGTATTTGAAAGATGAAGACTACAGGTCTGATGTACTTGGGGAGATGAACTCTGGTTTAGTGGTGTTGGTTCAGCAGTTACACAATGCTTGGACTCTACCTGGAAACCCTGCGTTACAGATTCCTGTTCAGGCCTTGTGGGGATACTGATGAAAGGAACACGGCACCCATTGCTTGTGCCCTAGAAATAGAAAAGGAATAGCAGACAGTGTCTCAATTATATTTAATAGCAATTCACATATATAGGACACTACAGCTCAAAAAGCACAAAAAGCTACAGCTATTTTCACAACCACTCTGTGTGAGGTCCATATTGTATCTTCCTTATCTTACAGATGAAGAAACTTATTCTGAGAGATAAAACAAGAGAGCCAGTCATAGAACTAGCAAGTGATGAAGTCAATGCTCTAACTCATAGCTTAGTTGGATCTATGTGTTGCTACAAACCAGAAATCAGAACTCCAAGCAAACATTGGTAAATACACTAATTCCTACATAGTAGAAGTTGTTTCCTATTTAAGTGACTTCTAAAAACTAAAGTCAGAGAAAGATAAACTTCTATAGTCTAGAGGGGTAGCTCCTAAAACTGCTTTCAAAGTCAGACACTGTCAGGTTCCTTCATGTTTTACTCTGATTGTTTAGATGAAAGAATTCTTCTCTAGCACCAAAAGTCAGCTCATTCACAGCATGGTTCAGACCTTAGACTCTGCAGGGAAGTTGGGGCTCCTGAGCCTCTTAAAGGTTTTACCTTTACCAGAAGCTAATGCCTGGATCCTGTATAGCAGGCAATGACAGTCTTAGGAGTTTTATAGCTTTACTCCTCCAAAAGAGGAAGTAGGGTGAAAAATCGAGTAATTTTATGACGCGGACAAGACCTCAGAAGTTATACAGTCTAACTTCCTGTCTACATAGGAATACATTCTGCAACATTCCTGATGGGTGGTCATTCAGATTATGCTCTAATACTTTAAAGTACTAGAATACTAAAAAGGCTGTACAGCTCCACTGGTTCCAACCTATTCGTTAATGCAACATTTATAAAGTGTATCTTTTCCAAAGGACTATTTCAAATATTTCAAGAAAATATGACCTCTTCTCCAGATCAAACATTTCTAATTCCTTCAAATGAACCTTGAACCTTGGAGTTGGAAAGAACCCTATAAGATACATAAATCTCCTCTATGATATAATTTGTCTTTGCTTAAATGCCTACAGTTATAAAGAACTCATCGACACACAGTTCTAATCATTCATTGTTTTGTTTTTTTTAACACTCTAATTGTGAATTTTTTTCCCTTATGCTGAAGAAAAATGCCTCCTTATAATCACTTTCCTCTAGACCTGTGACTAGAATATGAATCTTCCCCCATTTAATCTCTTTGAATAAACTATCATCTTGCCTCTCTATCTCATCTTCTTGAAGGTAAAAACATCCCTTGCTCCTTTAACCAACCCTTAAGACACTGAGTATCTCTTTATATTTTAGGTATGTTCCAATTTATCAAATCCATCTTAAGACATGGCGTCCTTTGGTTCTCAACCTGTGGGTAGCGACCCCTTTGGGGGCCGAACAACCCTTTCACAGGGGTCGCCTAAGACCATTGGAAAACATATTTCCGATGGTTTTAGGAATGGAGACACCGGATTCTCTATCCTTCTCCAGGCGGATCCGCCCATAGGCAGATATGCTCACATACAAGTATTAAAGGGTCTCGGAATTAGGAAGGTTGAGAACCACTGCTGTAGTAGGAAGCTTAGATATGGAGCAGAGTGGAGAAAATGTATCTTTTTCTCCTTTACCACAGAGGTTAGGGACTATGAGAATGTATATAATATTCCATATGCCATAATATAGAATGGGGATGAGCAAACTAAAGCTAGAGAGTCAAATCTAGTCAGCCTCTTGAGTTAAGAAAGGCATTTACATTTTAAAATATACTAAAATTTCATAAGGGCCATACTTTGCTGACCCCTTAATACAGACGATTTGTGTTAATGGACCTAAGATCACTTTGGCTTTTGATGGTCACATCATATTACTGACTTATATTTTGTTTTCAGTCAAGTATTTAAATATGTTTCTCACAGAAGCACAGATAAATAATTCCTATTAAGTCATATCTGTATACTTGGCTGAGTATTCCAACTGGATGTATATAGATTCTCAATATTTTATTACTCAATGTACTGCTATCCCTCCTAGCTTTGTGTGTTTTAGAAATTTGATAAGCATAACATTTAGTTTTTATGTCAGTGGCAAAAATACTAGGCAGAATAGAGTAAACGATAGAACCCAAACCATTCCATACTTTTAATGACCTATAATTACACCCAGGCTGACATCTATATGTTTAATCAACATCTGAATACAGTTGTTGAACTAGTGACAAATCAACATATTTAAAGCATTTATAACATACTTATACCATCATCCAGCTCAAATTTCACCATATTGTCCACAAGAATTCCATGGTCTACATTATGTTGGTTTTTAGTTTTCTCAGTGTCATAGGTGCCTACTTGGTCAAATTCTGGTTTGTCAATATCTCTTAAAATATGGTATACAAAATTAAATGCAATACAATCATTATATCATAGGGTTTAATATATGTTCTATCACCTTAAGGAAAATGGCAATACTTTCCATAATTTTTGTGACAAAGATACATTACTGATACAAACCCCCATAGCTGACATGGCATCCCCATTCTGATGTGAGCTAGTCAAGTTATGCCCTGTCACTGTGGCTGTCACTTCCTCCGAAGGCAACTGTGTTATCCCAGGCAAACCCTCAGTATCCAGGACAGGTAGTGGGCTCCCAGGGATAATACCAGCACTTTTAGCTGCCAAGTCAATGGCACCTAGAGACAAAGAGACAGAGGATGATAACAATAAGGCTTCTCCTAAATAAGTAGTTGCATTCCCATGAATAAAAATATCTTAGCTATCTCAAAGGTCCCATCTTTAACTAAAAAGTCAATAGCTTACATGGTTTTCCTTCCAAGGGTTTAAGAGATATGAAAAGGGAGAAGAAGACAGACAACACTTCAAAAAGTGTCACTCAGAAGCATGGGGTTGGCTGCAAGTTCATCTAATGTTTAGCCATGGAAACTTACTGGACAGGTGATTAGCAGCCTGGGCTGGAAGAACCTTGGGCACAATAGGTCGAGACAAAGCAGCTTTGGTCAGAGAGGATTGGATTGGCCGAAATGATCCTCTCCCTAAAAAATGGGAATGAAAATGAATTTCTAGAATGCATACATGTATTTATAATTTTCTTATTCCTAATACTCATTTCACCACCCAAGGCCTTCAGAATAGCAGGTTTCTCCTCTATTTCTACTTCCCACAGCCTTCACTACGAGATTTCAGTCTAGTCAAATATTATCAAGTATTTTATTGCCATTGCCCTTGGAAAGTAACGATGATTTTGGGTTTAGAAAATGTACAAAGAAGGGCTAGATGAGATATTTTGTTAAGGAAGAACAAAAGGCTCAGAAGAACCACAAAACCTGGCAGTACATTATGATAAGTAAAACCTTAGTTTGTTTGTAGATATCATGAGATCAAAACTGTTCAAATGGGAGCAGAACACACAAGGCAAGAAATGTAAGTCAAGGAAGCAATTTCCCTCTTTGAACATCACAGTACATTTCCTGATAATAATTTCTACTAATAAAAGTTAGCATCCTGCTCAATTCCCTGGAGTTTATGGAGTTATGAGTGGTAAAACAGAAGAGTAAAAGTTGGCTCTGCTATAATGCTTGTTTTAAAAATGAAAATTTACCCCAACACAAATGATACATTAGGAAATTATTTGAGCATAACATGAATTCTGTGTTTACTTTTATGCTCTATTTCATCCAGGAGAAACAGTGAGAGAACAAAGAAAACTGGACCACTTCACAATAACTCAGAAGCTGCAACCTTTTCAATACCCACTTCTACAAGGAAATCTCAAGTCTTTTTCAAGGTAAAGGTCCTTATTTATTGCATATCTTCAGGTGCAGTAGAAGCTGAGGGCTGAGGAAAGCTCTTGACCTTCCTCCCCACCTCTTCCCCACTTTCCACCATGGCAATGATCCCTCTCCTACTCATCAGGAATTGGGATGCAGGCCAAGCAAGAGTCCAAGGCCTCAGGCATTGCAACTACTTATTGTAGTATTTATGTACTTCTTAACTTCTTAGTATGTATAAAACTTCGCTATGATTTTTTTAGGTTCCTTTTTGAAAATATGTCATTGATGAATTTTTTTGAGTCTTGTGTCCCAACCCAATTTTCAACATTAAGTCCTATGGTTTTTATTGCTCACTTTTACATAGTTCAGTGAATTCTTGTGGAGTTATAGCAGAATTAATCATTTACAAAAAGAAGTCAGAAAAGTAAACTACAGCTATCAAACAATATACAACAGTGGAGATAATAAGCCCCTCTCCAAAAATAAAGGACAGTATTAAATAGTATTCTGAATGTATTTCAAACATAGATGTTATTTATACATGACACAGGAACGTATCAATTTCGTGCTGGGCACACCTGTAATCCAAATTAAGGAAAATCACAGGTAAATTCTAAGTGGCGAAATTGTGGGAACCACAAGCACTTGCCTGTTATAGAAGAATTTGACATGATGGAGAAAGAACACACATTGTGGGATGGATTTCCTGATGGTCTAGGGAGCAGTGTTCTCTAAGGAGAAAAAGAAAAGGGCACTGGGATAAGGGGTCAAATTCATTTAGAAGAGACTTAAGAAAAGGAACACGTTCAAAATAAACATTGTAAGTGAAATACGGTTGAGCATTATGAAACAAAATTTCCTTATTAAGGATCCTATGAAACAAAGAAGCAATGAAAACTTCTGAGTAAGTCTCAGACCCTTTTATCCAAAAGTTTCAAACTATGAACAATGAACACCATAACATTATATATTTTTTCTGATCCTCATTAAGTCTGAATCAATTCATAGGGTCTAATTTCACACAGGTTTGGGTTACTTTGTTAATTTCTGAAATAGTAGGAAGGGACAGCAATGATAATCACCAATTACACAGGTGATGGGAAAAATTAAGAGTTGGCTCTGCTGTAAGGATTGTTTTAAAAAGGAAAATTTACTCCAACACGAATGATACATCAGGGAATGATTTGAGCATACCATGAATTCTGTGTTTATTTTTATGCTCTATCTGTTTGAAATGTTCCTATATTCACTGACTTAACAAACATTTATTCTGGACCTAAATGTATAAGGTCTTATGTTTAGACAAAGATAAATAACAGATTCATACTCTCAAGAGTTAACAATTTAGCTGAAGAAGTGTTTTGTATATAAACACATACATGTATAAACATACATTTATAATGTATGCATATATGTACATATATATGAAGACACACAAATAAATATAAAGTAGAAAGTGATAAGAGCATTGGAGAGAGGGGGGAATTGGGGAAGATTTAATTAAGGGGAGGTGACATTAGAATTTGCCTAGAAGGTTAAGTAGATTTAAACACTTAAAGAGATTTCTGGGAAGGGAAATGATTAGTGGAATTGCAGGAAGATGGAAAAAACTAAGTAAAGTTATTTAGGGTAGAAATTGGGAGATAAATGCAGGAAATAGTGAAGGAAACTAGAAGGGCAAAAATATGAAAGAGGGATAGAAAGATATGATGAAGCACCTTGAGTATGGTACGCTAAGGGATATATGTAGATCTTATTAAAAGGTCTGTAATGAGGGACCATTATGATCTTATCATCAACAGGATGACCTAATTAGAGGTATGAATTACAAAAATTAGTTTGGCAGTAGAAATGAAAAAAGATGGAGGTTAAAAGACCAATTGTAATACTTCATGGGTCTTTTAACTTCTAAGTATCACAACAGCTAGAGGTAATGAGAACAATACCTAGGTTAGGGCCAGTGGAAATGAGAAAAAAAGATTTTGATGGCAGAATTGATGGATCAGGGCCTGGTACCTGATGAGATACAAGGAAAAGGGCAGGAGTCACCAAGGAGTGAGAAGACTCAGAAATTACTTTCAAGGGTGTAATCAGGGGACCTAGAAGAGACTTAGGAGAAAGAGAAACTTCGAGACAGAATACCCATTCTCTCAGTTAGGTGCCAAACTAGTCTGAGCAACGTGTCAACACAGAGAGGATGCCGGATGTAGTATTCAAAGACACAATCCCAAATTTTCTTCCTGTCACCTGTCACCTACAGGTTGTATGACCATGGCCGACCCAGTGCACTCCTAGGGGGTCTCAGTTTTCTCATCCATTAAAAGAAAATAAGGAGATATTAACAAAATCAAGGAGTAGAGACAGAGAGAGTCAACTGAAAAAAATCACAAAATGTACAATGATTACCACAATGGAAATGGAAGGAACAGTAAGCACAAGAGAAATTTTAAATGAACTTGATCCCCAACCAGTTATATGCAATAACACTTCTTCCTCCCCCATAGGGAGGCAGGGATTTGTGGGCATGGGGCACAGCATGAAATACGGCAGGATGGGTTTTGCTGAACTTTTTTTTTCTTCACTTCTTTCTCTTTTTCTTTGTCATAAGAAATTGATCTCTGGGAGAGGGGGAAATCTAGACAATGTAAAACAAAAGATATCTATAAAAACACTTTTCAAAAAAGTAAAATAAGGGAACAAATATCAATAGAAAAAAGAAAATAAGTGGTGGAGCCATGACAGTAGATTAGGGGCAGCCCCCCTGCTGAACTCCCCCAACATTCCCCTCCAGACAACTTTAAAGTAACACCTCAAGTCAAACTTGGGAGAGGCAGAACCAGTAAAAGTTAGGGGTGAACGTAAGGTTCAGCAGGAAAAGTCCACAGCACCGGGATAAGCCTATCCAGAGGCCACATGTACTGTGGCAGGAGTAACAGCCGCCACAGCTCCGGCTTCTCAAGTTCTCAGCTCAGAGATAATAAAGCGGTCCGATAATTGATTGACAGGGGACCCTTTGAAAGTACCGCTCATAGGCAGTTCCACTTCTCAGTTCCAGAGTGAAGAAGAGTGCTGGGAACTGATCATAGTTTCAGGGCCAAGAGGATCTCTAGCGCTTAGGCTGCAGGAGAGCAGAGTAAATACCAGAGCACAGATGAGGACAGCAATAAACACACTTCTTCCAAGACTACATCACTTTGGAAGCACTAAAAACCTGTAGATCCCCAGAACTAGCTCTGAAAACAGCAGTATGAAAAAGCCTGAACTGTCAGGATACATCCCACCCCCAAGTAAGCAGAGCTCAACTTTAACAAAGTTCAAATTCAAGAAATAGGCTAAAAAAATGAGCAAACAACAAAAAAAGAATTTGACCATACAAAGCTACTATGGTGTCAGGGAAGACCAAGACACACGTGTGTGTGTGTGTGTGTGTGTGTGTGTGTGTGTGTGTGTGTGTACTGAAATGATCATAATTAGATAAAACAAATACTCCCAATTAAGGCAATTTTTAAAAGCTTTTGAATAAAAATTAAATTCTAACTAAGTAAAAGGAGAAGTTGTCCAGCAAAAACTGATTATCCAAGGAATAAATAAAAAATCAGACTCCTCAAGCTGAAAGTTCACTGTTATCTCTTGATCTCTCCACCCCAGGGCCCCTTTTGTTCACTGGCTAGTTCCTTCCAAAGATCTTATTTTACAGTGAACTCCAAAGCCAGCCAAGTCTTGATTCCTTTCCAAGTTCCATTCCCAATTCTCTGAACTTTCTCTACCATACCCCCATCTATTCCTACATTAGAATATGAGCTTCTTAAGGGCATCGACTTGCTTTTTGTTTTTTTTACTAGCATTTGTATTCCCAGAATTTAGCACAGTGCCAGACACATAGCAAACAGTTAATAAATGCTCATGGATTTAACCTGTTGACTAAAATTGTTTAGACAAACAATTAACAGGACCAAAGATTCAGAGTTGAAAAGGATCTAAGAGGCCATATAAAGTCTAATGCTCTCATTTAGCAGATGAGAAAACAGGCCTAACAAAGCTGCCAAAGTAGAAGACCAGAACCTAGGTTCTCTCAACTCCAAATTCAGCAGTCCTTCCACTTCCTCAAAATGTCTCCCTATGACAGAATTGAGTGATTTCTAACAAAATCTTTTGTTAAATGCAGCATGGCTCAGGGAGAATAATGCTGCCTCTGAGGTCTGAGAACCAGGGTTTAATTCTTGCCTCTGATACTGCCTGAGTAACTCTGATCAAGTCATTTAACCTCCCTAAGCCTCAATTTCCTGTAAAATGAGAAGGTCACACTAGATAATACTCTGAGGACCCTACTGAGTTCTATGACCAAATGTGTTGAGAGTATTTTAAGACAGAGTAATTTCCTCAGTATTCAAAAGTTAGCACTGCTTTATCTTCAAGCTATGTTTGGCAGCCTTAAAAAAAATTTTCTTTGGCTTTTTGGAGGGGTGAAGGCAGGGTAATTGGGGTTAAGTGACTTGCCCAAGGTCACATGGCTAGTTTTTTGTGTTACGTGTGAGGTTGGATTTGAACTCAGGTCCTCCTGATTCCAGGGGTGGTGCTCTATTCACTACATCACCTAGCTGCCCAACATCAGTAAGGAAGAAACAGGTTCTTTAATATCATTCCCCTTAGAAATACTTTGCAAATGCTATTGGATGAATGTAATAGATCTATTTTGTCAATTGTTAAAAGATTAGATATTGAAATAGAATAGGGAGCCATATGAGTTTACTGAGTAGTGGGGTGATATGATCAAACCTGCACTTTAGGAAAATCATTTTAGTGGCTGAATGTAGGATGGACTGGAGTGAGGAGAGACCTGGGGCAGGCAGACCCACCAGCAGGCTAGCTATCACAATAATCCAGGAATGAGGTGATGCAGGCGTGCACGAGAGTGGTGGCAATATCAAGAAATACTGCAGAGGCGAAATCGACAGGCTTTGGCAACCACTCATATGTGGACTGAAAGACAGTGATGAGTCAAATATGATATGTACACTGAAAGCCAGGGAGGACAGTGCTGCCCACTAAAATAATAGGTGGTAGGAAGAAGGGACCTTAGGGGGAAAGGAAATGAGCTGGTTTTGGAAACATAAGTTTAAAATATCTACTGGACATCCAGTTTATGATGTCTGAAAGGCAGCTGGAGATGAATGATTATAAGTCAGCAGAGTTGGTAGGTAGGATTTAAGAAGGTAGGATAGGTAAATTTAAGAATTATTGATAAAAGGATGGTGATTAAATCCATGGGAGTTGCTTAGATCAGCAAGTGAAGTGGTACAGAAGGACAAGAGAAGAATCAGGACAGAGCGGTGTCCTGAAAACCTAGAGAGAAGGGAGTATCAAGGAGGAGAGTAATCAACTGTGTCAAAGGCTGCAGATAAGTCAAGGAGACTGAGGATAGAGAAAAGACTGTGGGATTTGGTTTTAAAAAAATCACTGATAACTTGGGAGAGAAGTTTCAGTGGAATTATGAGGTGAGAAGCCAGATTAAAAGAAGTTAAGAAGGATAGCCTTTGCAAGGAGTTTGGCTACAAAGGACAGAAAAGACACAGGACTATAGTTAGCAGAGGCGAAAGAATCAAGGGAGGTCTTTCTGAAGATAGAGGGGCCATGGGTATGTTTGGAGGCAGCAGAGGAGCCTGTAGAGAGATAGTTAAAATAAGTGAAAGAGTGGGGATGAAGACAACAATCTGCTGGAGGAGATGGGATGAAATGGGATCACTAGAACAAGGAGAGGGGTTAGCTCTGATAAGGCGTAAAGCCACTTCATCATGTTGAGACACAGGTGAAGGATGAGAGAGTGGCAATAAGTACCTGAGTAACAGGAGATCAGAAAGAGGCAGGAAGAAGGAGCTCACAACAAACAGCCTCAATTTTATCTACAAGATGAGACAAAATTCTCAGTTGGGAAGGAGAGGGAAGCGCACAAAGTTTAAAGGGTTTAAATCATGCAAGATTTAAAGAGGTGTGAGAAGGTTTGGAAGAGCTGCTGTGGACAGTGGGACAGTGAGTTGATTAAGTATAGAAGGACTGCCTGGCAGCAGTGATGACACAACTGGGGCTGTGTAACATAAATTTATAGTGGATACAGTCGGAACAATCACATAATTTTCTACCCCTTCATTCAGCAGTACATGTGCTGCTGTGGGGCAGAGTCCTTTGAGGCAGATGGAAGATGCCCAGCTGGCCCCTTGTTGCCCTCCTTCTCTCTGTAGAAGGGATTTTTGATTTTAGAGGTTATACTTCCTAAGAAACAAGTAGGTTATTTTATATATGGAGTAACATATAGTGGGGGTGAAGGGGGCAGATATTAATATCATTTTAAACACAGAAAAACTGAAGCACAATGTAAAAGATAATTTACACTAGTTGAAACAATCAGTGATAAAACCAAGAAAACAGTCTTCCCCACATCCTAGAACTTAATTTTTATGACCATAGACAGGTACAATAAACAAGCTCTTCTGACCTGTACCACCAATGGCTTCCGCAAGTGTCTATTTCGTAACTTCCTTGGCTTTGGCAAGAAGAAATCCGACTGCATCTGCAAAGGAAACCATCAGATGAGAAAGAGGTGAGGTCTTTTATCTCCATGAGGAACATCACTACCCAAATACCTATTCCCTCTCTCTGTGGAAATGATCTTGATTTTGGAGATCATGCTTGATAAGAAACAAGCTCTTTACAGTAACTATGGAATAATGTGTAAGCTCATCTCCTGTGGAGACAGATCTTGGTTCAGTCATGGTGCAGATTATGTTCTTTCTGCACTTACACTGATTGTGTCAAGATGCTGTCGGAAAGTCAATTCTGCATCCTTGCTAGGTGAAAACAGCTTTCCATGTCGGCTATTGGGTGGCAAGGTTGTTGGGACTGCAAAAAGCCCCCCATCAGAATCACTGCTTCCTGTACTGGATGGAGCAGCTACCAAAAGAGGTCTTGGAGGGTTTCTCAAACCTTAAAAGAAAAAAAAAAATGGATGGCTTCAATTACTATTGTAAATAAAGATAAAAAGTTTATAGGATCATCAACTCACAGGGGAAAGGGAGCCCAGAGGTCATCTAGTCTATGGCCCACATTTTACAGATGAGCCAACTGAAGCTGAGAATCGTGAAGTGACATGCCAAAGGTCAGAAAGGTAGGAAAGGAAACAGCTGGGACCGGATCACAGGTACTATGACATCTAATCTAACAGTCTTTTGTTATACTCTGTCTTCCCTGCTAATCAAATTTTTGGGAAAATTATATGACAAACTATGAGACTGAATCACTTTGCATGGAATTTCTGTATTTTTGATACATATAAACAACATTTCCAGTTTATCTCTCTTACTGGGAAGGGAGGGCAGAAGAAAGGGAGTAAGCATTTATATAATGTCCACTATATACCAAGAACTACGCTAAACATTTTAGAAATACTATCTCTCATCTGATCCTGATAACAACCCTAGAAAGCTGGTACTGCTATTATTCCCACCTTACAGTTCAGGAAACTAAGGCAAAGACAGGTCAAGTGACTTGTCCAGCTCTAAGTGTCTGTCTTGAACTCAGGCATTCCTGGGGGCAGCTAGGTGGTATAGCAAATAGAAAGCTGGGCCTGGAATAGGGAAGGCCCAAGTTCAAATCCAGCCTAAGACACTCACTAGCTGTGTGACCCTGGGTAAGGCACTTACCCTGTATGCCTCGGTTTCTTTACCTGTAAGAGGGGTAATAATAGTATCCCCTACCTTCCAGACTTGTCATGAAGATCAAATAAGGTGGTATTTGTGAAGCACCGAGCATAGGGCCTGGTAGTAGGTGTTATATAAATGCCAGTTCTTACTATTATTAAGGTTTTATTTCTCATATTTGATCAGATAGTGTGCTCCTCTCTCTTTGCTAAAACATAGAAATCTTCCAAGTTAGCTGTTCTGTGTTCATTTTCAGAACAGAATATGAAATGAAATGGGACCAACTAAAAGGGTATTGCTCACAGGTTATTAGAGGGAACAGAAGAGCTTTGTAAACTTTATCAAACACTAGCTCTATGGATAGAGCTCACAGAAGTGGAATTTTACAAAGTGATCCCAATACTTGATATTCATATATCTGTCATCTAACAAAAGAGGAAAAGAGTTTAAGAGTGAAAAAAGAGAGAAGAAACAAGTTACAATCATTAAGAGCCTCTTGCTAAGGCTCCTTAAGATCTTACAATGTCTTTGGTGTCTTGCACACAATACTTACAGACTAGCTATTTTGTAAATAAATATTGTTCTCTCAGGATAACCAAGCACTAAAAAATTAATAAAGTAGGTTTATACAGCTACTAGTCACTGGAAATGTGCACTGAATGATTTTTTATGTTGCTTGAATAATAAAGGAAAAAACTGAATAGTAACTTTAAATAACAAAAGCACTAGCAATTATTCCCTCAATCTGTCCAGCCAAAAGTTACCATATTTCTAGTGATTTAATTGTAACATTGTTCCTGCTTATTTTAGGGTAGACATATAATAAAAAGATTGATTTTGGGTGGAAGTGGGAGGAGCATAATATACATTACAAGTATAACACTGGACTAACATTAAAATAATAATAAAGTAATGGCTTTGAGATTCACAAAAGATGCAGCAAAAAAGTAATTCAATATCAAATCGTTTAAGAACTGACAAACTAGATTTTTCTTGATCATAACCAAGAATAATTTATTTTACAACCTGTTTGCATGTAGTGCTAGCCTAGGTATCATGCAAAGAAAAATATATCTAAGAAAAAGCTTATAAAAATAGTGCTTTTATTCATACTAAGTTCAATGAAATAAATCTTTTCAATATCTACCCAATTTATTCCCATAGGTCAATTATATAAAATGAGAGGGTTAAATTACATATCTCAGAGCTCTAAATCTATGCTATGAGTTCTAAGTACCACCAAACTAGCTCAGAGAAATATTTCTTGAGAAAGTAACTCATTATTTCCTCTTCTAAAAGACTGATCTGAGGGGTGAGGCCACTATAGTTCAGTGTCCCTCAACTGTAATGGTTTTGGTAGGTGGCAGCTGCAACTCCTCAGTTATGTGACACTTTGCATCTACAGCTCTGCTTGGTTTCAACGCCTCAGGAGAAGATGGGTGCCCTCTGGTGTTTGTCATCCCCACCCTCTTTTCCTAGCTTTCTTTTATATGTTGTCTTCCTGTTAGACTGTAAACTCCCTGAGGGCAGAGACTATCTTCTTTTTATTTGTATTCCCAGTGCTTGGCAGGCACAGTGCCTGACAATTAGCAGTAGCTTAAGAAATATTTATTAAATTGAATTAAAAAGGAAACACCTGGGTCTCGTGGGACACTTCAGAAGTATCCAGGTAGGCAAAGGCTGATTTTCCAGTTCCCTTAACATCTCACCTGAGGAGCTGGATGATGAGTTGGGAGAGAAGTTCTTATTGTTTCGGAGAGTGGACTGATTTCGGGCACATCGGGGACTCCGGGTACTGATGGTTATCACCTTCCCTGGGGGTGTTAGTGACTGTTCCTCTTGAGTGGGCTTCACTGAAGCCACAGAGACGGCATTAGACTCAGGAGTCTAGGAGGGAGATGAAGGATTCAGTGCACACTCAGCACAATATAACTAAACCCAATTTGAAGTAAGTGGTCTTGCTCCAAACATCATCATGAAAGCTTTATTCCTTCAACAAAGAAGCAGAGGATCAAGAGCATCACAGAGACTGTCTTTAACAAAAAAATTGGGGGTGAAGAGAGAAAAACATTAACTAGAAGAATTCAAGAATCGCTCTCATTCAACATTCATTTCTTAATTACCAGATTGAGCTCTTTCATGGTTAGTATAGAATTACAAGACCTCAAAGCACAACCAACAGAAATAACAACTCATATTTCTATATCACTCTAAGGCTTATAAAACACTCTCTTTACACTCATCTTGTGAGGTAGTTAGTAAAAGGATCATCTCAGTTCTACAGATGAAGAAACTGAAACTCTGAGGTAAAGTGACTTGCCCTTGATAACTACATATCATCAATGGTAACATGGCACAGGGGAGAGAAAGTTGCCTCTGGAGGAGAAGGGAGAAGAGGTCCGTGCAGATCCTGCCTGTCACTTAGCTTTGAAACCTCAGGAACACTGCTTAACTTCTCTAGACCTGAGGTTCCTAATCTTAAAGGAGAGGACCAAGAGAGATGACCTTTACAACCCTTTCAATTATAAATTTATGAGTGTGAGTTACAGAGTTGGAATTTGAATCCAAGTCTCCTGACTTCAAATTCAGGGTGTTGTCCACTCTACCACAAATGCTCCTAACAAGAAAGCTTATAGCTATGCTATGTATGCTATCAAGAAAATAAAAGGCCTTTCTTCCCTAAAAGAACTTACATGTATGACTTCACCGCTTAACATTTTAAAACACATTAGGTAGGACATGGCAACCTGACCTACTAAACAAAAAATGTGACAAAGGATAAAATGAAGGCAATTTGCTGACTATTACATAAAGAGTTCAAACCAAAGAAAGGGAACATTAAACACTAAGTAAAATATCCAATTTTAAAGAACAATTAAAACTCTTCCTTACACTAGAAAAACTACCAGAAAACCTGGAGCCAGAAAATTTGAAATCTGATTCCAGAGTTACACATAAATAATATGAATCTTCAAAGCTAAGCTTCGAAGACATAGTAGACATATCCCACATCATCAGCCTCATGTCTAGAAATCCCCACTAAAAATGGGGGATAGAGAAAGAAAAATTACTTTTGCTAAGGACCTTTATTGGTTTAAAAATAACTGATAAGGGAAAAAAGTATCCTTCAGATTAAAAAAATTTTTTAGGCCTTTATATCCGTCAAACATCATAGCTGCTTGACCACACAATTAAATGCAGTACGTTTTCATGATCCTAAATTAAGAAAGTATATATACTTGAATTTTCCTTTAAAATTAAATTTTTTTCTCATGACTTCAAATTTTCTCTATTTTTTCCTGCCCTAAATATACTCCTAACACTCTCTTAGAAGTCCAAGGCCAGTGGAAAAGAAACAGTTGGAAGAAAAAAGAAAGGTGGATAAATGCTATAAGGATGAAGTGACATTTAAAGCAGATATTCCTAAATTTTATTTTCTAACACTCAAGATATCTCTGCATATAACAAGTAATTTATAATTTAAAAAAAAAAATTTGAACATCTCAAATTCTGCCACAAAATTATCCTGCTCCCCCCAAAGCTCAAAACAAAATTAATTTCTGTTTACCCTAAAACAATAAATACATGCCACATGGCATTGTGAGGAGAGAAACAATAAAGTTCAAGCAAGAACAGGGGTCAATTCCAAAGAGATCTGAGAAAGAACTGTTTTATAAATCAAGATCACTTCCAACCTTAGAAATTTAATATTGAAGTACAAGAAATCAACTTAACTCCTAAAATATGACTTTCAATTCCTTGTGTTTTTCTAAAGGGAGCCTTTATGGAAAAATGACCACATATTTTCTTTGGACTGTCACACAGATACATTTCATAGCCTATATCCACATGTGATGGGATAGCAACTTGAGATACTCATCAATATGTGGCTACAAAAGACCAATCACTGAAAAATACTTAATGGGATCTGACTGACAAAGAATTATAAGTGACTATTAGTAGTAAGATTAGTGAGATATAGAAATATTAAGAAATATAATTATGATTGTATCCTAGTCTAAAGTCCTTGGTTATACTTGAATCAAAGACCTAATTATTATTCCTTGAATAGAAGACAATTTCAGGGACAGAGCTTGATTCCTTGAAACCAGGATTATTAGAGATTCCCTTGTTTAAAGCACCAAATTGAGAGGGGAAATGTCTCCTGAAGTCAATTAAGAAAAGGATCTCTATTCATCTTAGAAAACATTGAGCAGGAAGTTCTTAATCTGGGGTCTATGAACTTTTGAAAACAAGTTTACTAATTACATATCAATATGACTGACTTCTGTTGTAATCCTATTTTATGCATTTAAAAAAACACTGTTCTGAGAAGGAGTCTGTAAGGGTTTCAGAAGTCTGCCAAAGAGGTCTATGACACACAAAAGGTAAAGAACCCCTGCTTTAAAATATGTAATTAAAAAGTACTTGAATTTCTGGAAGAAAATTTTCTCAAAGAGTGCACCTTCAGAAACATTAATTACTATTCTGTTTAGGGCAAGTCACTTAACCCCAATTGCCCCTCCAAAAAAAGGGCAAAAAAACCTTCACACCAATAAACAATAAATTGTATCTATATGTATTATATTAATGTGAATGTATAATATTAATAAATTGCATTTATATTAATTAATGCATTGTATTATAAATCCTCTGTGACAGATTCTGGCCAAAATGCAAGGTATAGTTTTTCTTTCATAGAGGAAGCTTTTTTTTTTTGGAGGGCAATTGGGTTTAAGTTACTTGTCCAAGGTCACATGGCTAGTTTTTGAGTTAAGTGTCTGAGGCCGAATTTGAACTCAGGTCCTCCTGACTCCAGGGCCGGCGTTCTATTCCCTGCCCCACCTTGCCGCCCCATCATAGAGGAATCTTAAGGCTGAAGTGTAAACTGCTCTTGAATAACTAAAATTTTTTTTTTTTAATTTTGACTATCAACTAATGAATTCTCATTATTTTACTCCTGGAAATAATGTCCTAACAAACCTTTTAAGTTCAGCAGTAGAAATATCAGCTTCCCCTTTAAATTAATTTTTAAAAAAACAATATTTATTTATATATTTTTAGTTTTCAACATTTAATTCCATAAGAGTTTGAGTTTTACATTTTCTCCCCCTCCTTCTCCTCCCACCTCCCCAAGATGGCATGTAATCCAATAGACGCTCTACTTATACATTCATATTAAATATATTTTCACATTAGTCATAATGAAAAGGACAGCAAATAGCATGCTTCCATCTGCATTCAGACTCCAAAGTTCTTTCTCTGGATGTGGATAGCGTTTTCCATTCTGAGTCTTTTGGAGTTGTCTTTAAATTTATTTCTAAAGAAGTGGTGTTTTCTTAAAGGGAAGGAAGCACACTTCACTTGGAAAAGGGATAATAAAAATATTAACATAATAACTGAGAGTTATGTAGTACTTTAGGTACAAGACAGCAGGTACTTTTCCTAAATGTAATTCTTGAGCTCAAGACTGCCTGAAGAACACTGTCAATATTGTCACTAACTTGGATTTATATTAAGATGATAGTGATAGAGATCTGAGAGACTGAATGCCAGAAAAAAAATCCGTTATCTTCATTAATTTCAAATAAATAAACAACTACTGAGACGTTTATTTCCAAATCAACTAATATGATGCATGAAAGTGTTAAGCAGTGACTCCTTGGCCTAGAAGTCAACAACTCTAGACCAAGCACCATCATTAACCCTGCTCAATAGATAGTTACTGTCTCCAAACCTTGGATTTGTCATTTTGTTTTAGTTTTTCTGGGTCTAAAAAAGGGAATTTTGACCTGGAAAATCACCAAGTGAAAGAGGAAACTGAGGCCTAGAGAGGCCTTATAACAAATCAGTAGCAGAGCCAAGTCTTTGGCCACCAAATTATGTTAGCTCTAATAATGCTTTCAGCTCCCTACTTCAAAGGGCATATTATATAGCAGACTGGAAAATAGAGTAAGTTAAAATGTGTGGTATAAATTCAAAGTATGATTAAGATAAAGGTGCAGCCATGACAAATTGATATTTTAGTTATCCTCTGATCTCAGCTTGCTCTCCTTTCATATGGAGCACACCAGGATCATGGATCTCTGGTACATAAAAAAGTTGCTGCCCACCAGCAACAATATCACTAGCTAAACAGATTAACCTGTATTAGAAATTAACTTGTATCTTAGGAAAGTGACAGTAGTATGGAACAAGCATAGAGACACACACAAACATACACACTCACCAGTTTAGGGTTGACTTCGGTGGAAATTAGTTTTAAGAGACAGCTAAGCAGGCGCTGCTTATGAAAGGCTGCAGATGTGGAGCCAGAGCTAGGGTCTTGCCCTGGCTCCCTCGAGTTCTGGGTCTCTGTCTCTGGCCCCAGGACAGCCAACCAGTCATATTCTAGCTGCAGCTTGTTTGGCTTGCCCATCATGAGGTAGACTTCAGCCAGTGTAAGGCTTTCAGAGGTTTGTAGGTTCCACCCCTCCTCTCTGACTTGCTGGGCAAGCCGGCTTGGGCTCTCCTTCAGAGGCTTTGTGGCAGGCTGTCCCTGAGATGGAGATGTAAAGGAGGAGCTCAGCTTCTCCTGGAAGTCCTCAGCAGGTGCATCAGCTAACTCCTTAGTGCAAACATCTGGTTGCAACCCCAGACCTTGGCTAATCTGAGTTTCAGCTCTGGGCTGTATGCTGATAAGTGATGGTCCTTGACCTGTTACTAGGTCAGCAGTTTCTACACTATTAGCTGGAAGAGCCTCTGGAGAGGTGGACCCACTGGGGGGAACAGGCTCTTGCCTAGATAATCTGTCTGTACAAAAACATTTCTCTGGGATGATAAGGTCCTGACAAGACTTCATGTACCGAGGGAATGGATCTAGGAGAGAGAGCTCCTCTTCCAGGTCAGGGATCTGGCTGCAGGCACATGATACACTTCCAGGTGTGGGTACAGAAGGCTGGTCACTGACTGACACATCTCTGCCTTCTATAGAAGCTGCCTCATTAGTTTTCTCTAGGTTTCCTCCTGAGTCATGAAGCCCTGAAGACATCTTGTCCAAAGCATCTGGGCTGCTAAGGCTCAGGGCTGCCCCCTCACTGGGACCACTTTCTGGGGAGCTCTCTCCAGAGCTCTGAGAAGCATCAGGGGGAGGATGGGGCATTCTCATCAATTCCACCATATTCTCACTCTTCCCACAGCCCTTGGCATCGGTGGCTCCCCGAGGATACTTCACCTGGCCCCGGGCTGTACCCTGACCACTCTGAATACCTAGGATTTGGGCAGGAGGCAGCAAATGAGAGTCTTTTGTGTTCTGTTTGCATTTGCCACTTTCCTGCCAGTGCACTGTGCAGAACGCCTTTGAGTGAACCACTCGGGCCACCCCAGGTAAGGGTGTGAGTGTACAGTTCTCCCCAGGGAAGAGGTGCAGCGTAGCCTTCTCCCTGGAAAGCTGGGCCCTCATCTCCCCATCTCTAGAGTCCTGGAGCTGCCGGGAATCCAATGTTTGGCGCTAAAAAGACACTGTCAAGGAATTCAGTGTGGAGCACATAGCCTACTGCCCTCCCAGCCCCACCCCAAACATGTCCTCATTCTTAAAATATGAAGGCTGGGATGACCTAAAGCTAGAACTACATGATTCTAAACCACAGTGCACAGACATGATTAGCTCTAAAATTCTCTACTTCTCAAGGACAATACTATGTTATACATACAGAAGACACTTTAAAATGCTCATGGATAGTCATTTTTAGTGGTATTACCATCATCCCACTGAATGTAGATTTGTGCTTCACAATTTATGTCCTGTACAGTTACTTTTCCATGAAATAACAATGGCGGACAGCCTTTCTCTTTTTTGAGCAAACTCAAACCACCTTAAGTAGTCTCTCTGGGACCAGACAATTCATATAAACTGAGGAAGTCAGATTTCTATTACATTCCTTTAAATGAAGAAAATAACATGAACGCTTTGATGATACTGCTTATACGAGATAAAAGACTCCCAAAAGATAGAGCTTGACAAAGTTCCAAGGTCCAGCAGGGTGATGAAATATGGTAAAAAAAAAATAGGACTGAGCTCTAAGTTTTTATTATGACATTAAGCAAACACAGAGTATAGCCACAATACTCTTGCACTTCACCTTACATCACCCAGATGTAAAGCCAGCAATACCACCAAACACAAGGCTGCATCTAGATTACAAAAAAAGTAAACAAAAGTCCAAAAAAGGATACGATTCGTACTTCATGTAATGCCCATTTCTGCTTTAGAAATTCAATGAGGCTAGAAACCTTTCGATGTAGTTCTACAATCATCCTATAGAGAAACCAAACAGTAAAAGGTCAAGAGCACAAAGAAAAACTCACAGAGAGAAGTGAGAAAGAGTGACTTCTAAGCTACAGCAAAAGGGATACCCAATCTTCTATCTATCATGACCAGGTGGGAGTGTAAAGATCACTTATCAGGCTCAAAGGTTAGAAACCAAAGAATAATACAAAGAAACATGAATAAGGATTAGAAATAGTGATACTAAAATTAAGAAAAGTAGACTCACAATACACAGTGATTATAACTATATAAAGAATACACAGACAGAAGATACACTGGCAGGTAACACATAAATAAGTTATACGTTTTGGATGGGAACATATGAATAAGTTAAACACATTTAAAAGTCTAGAGAATGAACACATTAGAGATCCAGGGATATATGTCTTGGAAAGTAGAGAGGTAGAGATTGTGTGGTGCAAAGGAAAAAAAAGCAAGAACAATGACTTGGTTATAGGAAAGGGATTGTATATGGGTGAATTAGTGAACAGGGATAAAAATGAAAAAGGAGGGAATCAATGAAAACATTAAAAATACACAGAAAAAAGTTCATAAGAAAATAATTTAATTATTTTAAATAATTAAATTTATTTAATTTAGCCCATTGCTGCTCACAATTCAAAAGTTCAATTCTGTTAACCATTTTATTAGGTTTAATATACTATTTTCAAAAAACAAACTAGATTACAGTTCAGTTTCATACAGAATACTCTCCTTTTTATTTCTTGTGACAAGATTAAAAAAAAACAAAACCCATTCTTTTAAAAAGTGAGAAAAAGTTGATTAAACCTTTCAACTTCTAACCCACCCACCTCCTAAATGCCACCACATCTACTTCACTCCCTACTTGTCCCCTTTCAATATTCTCACTGCTCCTACACCACTGAACGTGAAGCAGTGACCTGGAACGAGACCTACAAAAGAAAACCTTATCTTACCTCAGTTTTGAATCTCTTCCAGCACCCAGTGTTCTGAACACAGTAAATTGTTAATAATTACTTGTTGTATTAGCTCGCTATCATTTCTTACCTGAGGCTAGAGTGTAGAAGGGTAACAATTTTCAGAAAAGGGCAGGTAGCAGTAAATGGCATTCACTTTTTTCTCTCACTATCACTTGAAAGGAATTCTGATCATACCTTTTAACTAAGAGGCATCACAGAAAGATAAATGTAAAAAGCAAAGAAATGGCCTGTCCTCTACTCCTTGGAAAGGAGAAGAGCTACTTAATCAGTGCAAACTACCTGAGGCGTGGGTTTTGGGCAAGACTCTGCACCCGAGCCCAGGCATGGTTGTTTCGTGGTTGCAATTCCACAGGAACTTTTAGAGGAAGCCTCACTGGCTTCTGATCTTCCTCATCGCTGAGACCTGTGTAATATGAAAAGTAAGACCATGAAAATGCTGGAATTAAACAAACCTTGATACACAAACCATATGATGGAAGAAAGGTACCTCAAAAGGTTTTGGGTTGACTCATTTTGCTGCTCAGATATTCTCAAGGGCACAGCCATACTACACCCCAGAGGGGTATATGTTTTAAGAGTCAGAGATAGGGGACGAAGACAGGTTAGTTTAGTGGCACCTTACAAAAAGGATCTTTACATTGATGGTGACTGACCAAACTACAGTATTACTGGCATTTTTAAATTAACTTGACTGCCTTGTTGGGCAAGCAAGAATGGGTGGATTTTTAAGGCCAAGAAGAGCTCCTGACTTGCAAGGTCAGAATTTAAAACAGGGGCAAATTTAAAGCAGTTTCAGCAGTCTTGCAAGGGAGATACAGATAACCAGCAGCAATGGTCTCTCCATTCATTCTAACTTTTCACATTAGCCCCATAATAGAGCAACAAAAGCATAGTTCTCTTTGAATCCACAATAACTACAGAACTGTACCTGTGAGAGGCAGAAGTGAACACCAGTACATGCAGTAAATAAGAGAACTTGGCCTAGACAAGCGGTTCTCAACCTGTGGGTCGCGACCCCTTTGGGGGTCAAACAATCCTTTCACAGGGGTTACAGGGGTCGCCTAAAACCATCGGAAAACCGAAATACTGCTCCTCTATTTGTCTCCAGGCGGGTCCGCCCACATGCAGATACACCCACATATGAGTATTAAAGGGTCATGGCATTAGGAAAATTGAGAACCCTAGACTTTTACATACCATCTGGGTCACAGAGTTTCTTCAGGGCCCTGCACATTGGAGCTTTGATTCGAAGATTTCTCCCTTTGTAACGAACAGTTGTGGCCCTGTGTATATAAATTTTTAAAGCAACATTTCAAGATATATAAATAAACTGAATGAAAAAAATAACAAAGCAAATGTCCAAAGACTGCAGAATGGCTCAACAAATTATGGTACATGAGGGTAATTATATTATTGAATATTACTGAACTGAAAGAAATGATGAATAAGAAGTTCAGAACAACATGGGAAGATTCCTATGAACTGCAAGAGTAAAGCAGATAGAATCTGGAAAATGACATACCTAACAACTACAACAAAGTAAATCAAAATAACAACAAAAAACACTCAAGGCTGTGCAACAAAGCTTGCTCCCAGAGAAGGGAAAATGTACATCCCTCCCTTCCTTAAAGAGGTTGGGCAATATAGAACACTGAATATGCTAAGATTGAGCTGATATATTGGCTTGTTTTTTTTAAAAGGTTTCTTTTCTTTGTTACAAGGCATTGTCTCTGGATAGAAGAATGAATGGGAAGAGATATACTTGGAAATGAAAGTTAAATTTTAAAAAGATCAAAGTTTTAAGATAAATTCCTTGTTACTCCTAACAGACAAACTAGGCAAGGCAGCAGAGCACAATAGGAGGGTATGATAGATCTGGAGTCAAGAAGATCTGGGTTTTACACATGGGGCTCTGACGTATACTACTCAAGTGTTCTAGGTAAAGTCCCTTCAACCTTCTGTTTGCTCATGTGTAAAATAAGAGAGTTAAACTAAAAAACCCATAAAGTCTCTTCCAGCTCTTTATCTGGATGAAACTATGATTTGCAAAAAGGTTCAACCTGGGATTGAGTTAGTGGAAGAGGAGTTAGTTAGTCACTTCACACTTCAACAGTACCTTCAAGTTGCCTCAGCTCCTCTGCAAGGCTGGAGAGCAGAGCAATCAGCTCCTCCCAAAGCCTCCACTTAAATAGGATTCCAAAGCCCACCCAACTCTTCATCTCCCACAAGCAGCACTCCTTAAGTTCTACTCTATCATCACAGTGACCTTTCTCTCTCCCCCCATCCCCTTTCAGTTTGCTTTTCTGTGCTTTCTTCTCCCGACAGGCTTTAAAAACCCTTGGGGGGCAGGGACTGTCTTTTTTTTTGTATCCCCAAAGCTAAGCACAGCGCCAAAGGACATACTATATGCTTAATAAATGTGTATCGTATTGTAAACAAAACCTAAGATTCTGAACAATTTAAAGTTTACCCTAAAAAGTAGAGAATGGCTCTTCACCCTTGAATTAAAAGTGAATTCTATCTAGAATTTGTAGTCAGCAAGGAACAGTGATGCTTGCTTGTATCCCTGCTACTCAGGAGGCTGAGGCTGGCAGATCTCTTGAACTTTTGAGTTGTGAGCAGCAATGGGGTAAAGCTGGTTGAGTATTCACAGTAAGTTTGGCATGGAGGGAGTGGGAAAGGTGTTAAATTAAGACTGCTCAAGGAGGGGCAAAGCAGCTCAGTCTGGAAAGAGAACATGCCAAAGCTTCTGTGTCCATCAGTAGTAGGAACAGGCCCATGAGCAACCCCTGCACGTTTAGCTCCAGCAAAGACAGGAAGAGTCGGTCTCTACACCCTCGCCCCAAATTTAGTACCCAGAAAGGGAACACTTTTCTCCCAAAAGAAATGCCAGTTTGTGATGGAGGCTCTGTTCCATCACCCATTCTGAAGTATAAGGTTTAAGATGCCTAATGGCAGGGCTGAAATAAGCAGAAGGATATGCACAAACCTAATGAAATCAAAAGAAAACCATCTCAGTCATATAAAATATAAAGCAGTGATGTAACGATACTCCCAAGATTTAGGGGGAAAAAAGTGGAGGAATTTTTAAAAAATTCTAACCCATGATTCTAACTCAGTATCTGTCTAAAGGTTCAAGCCCTCAAGACAGTGAGGAGGCTGGAGTGTTACCTAAAATATTCAATGATTGCATCTGCAATGTAAATCAGGAACATAGTTCCCTAGAGACTTTCTAATACAACCTGGATATGTTATAGTTAGCAGAAACAATCTTTGAAGTCCTAAGAAGAAAAATGTAGTAGCTACAGTCCAATACAATCAATGAGCATTTAAATTAACCAACAAATCATTACTGAACATTTATTAAATGAAAAGAACAGTTCTAAATAGTCTGGGGTATGTAATCATCAAGTACAATAGTCCTTAAAGAATTTAAAATACAGTTGGAGAGAAATACATACAATTTAAAAAGAAGTCATATTTTGTTGCTCAGTCATTTCAGTTGTGTCCCTATATTGGAATTTTCTTGGCAAAGATACTGCAGCGATTTGCCATTTCCTTCTCCAGCATATTTGATAGATGAGGAAAATAAGGCAAACAGGGTTGTGACTTGCCTAGGGTCACACAGCTAGTAAGTATATGGGGTCACATTTGAACTCAGAAAGAGGAGTCTTCCTGACTCCAGGCCCAGCATTCTATCCACTGCACCACCTAGTTGCCCTTATATTATTAATTTTAAGCATCAAGTGCATGATTCAATAAATTGACAAGTACTCTTTAAGTACTTATCACATATGTACCAGGTATTGTGCTAAACTTTGGAGAGACGAAGAAAAGTGAAATGGTTCCTTCCCTTGCAAAGCTTACATTGTAGAGAAGGAAGACAACAGGCAGGTGTACAGGAGGGAAGGTACTACTAGCAGAGTAAGCTATAGGGAAATTTCACACAGAAGGTGTCACTTCAGCTAAGTTTTGAAGGAAGATAAAGATTCTAAAAGAAAGAGATGAAGAGGGGCTATACCCCAGGTATTAGGGAAAAACAAGGTAAAGATACAGAGAATGAGGATGATAGAAGAAAGAAAGCTAGTTTGGCAGGTCCAAGGTGCATGTAAAGGAGAGCAGTGTTATAAAACAAGACTGTAAAAGTAGAATGGAGCCAGGCTGAAGTTTGTATTTGATCCTAAGGTAACAGGGAGTAACTGGAGTTTACTGAGGTAAGGAAGTAACACAGTCAGTCCAGTGCTTTAGGAAATCACTTTGATAGCTACCTGGAAGACGAATGGAATGGGGAGAAAGCAGAGGCAAGATGAATAATTAAGATGCTGTTGCAATAGGCTAGGTGAGAGGCAAGGAGACCACAAACTAGAGTGGTAGCAGTGTGGGTGACTGTAAAGAGAGTGATGCCTTGACAATAACAGGGAAGTTGAGAAGAGGGGAGGGTTTGGGCAGAGAGAATGAGCTCTGTTTAAAACATGCTGATTTTGAAATAACCACAGGATGGATGTCTAGAATGAAACATGTAGGAGGCAGTTCATAATGACTGAAGTTCAGGAGAGAGATCTGGACTGGATCTGACGGAATGATTAGAATAGAGTTCATAAGTAAATCCATATGAGCTACTGATGTCATTAAGTAAGAGTACATGGAGAAAATAGAAGCCAGAACAGTACCTTGGGATTAACAACTAGAGTCAGAGTCATGAGAAAAATGATGATCCCACAGAGAAAAGTAGAATGGCCAGACAGCAGAACCAAGTAAGAGCAATGTGTAACAGCAACCACATTGGCATACCCAGAATGGCTGCTAGCACAGGTTCTTAGATCTGCTTTACTAGGAAAGACAGATGTTTAAGGGGTTAAATAATCTTTTTTAATCACATTCACTAGTTCAGAGAAAAAGTCAGCACCCTAAACTTCAGAGAAAATACAAACAGAGAAATAAAGACCAGCAGACAGGGCTCTGACTACCTGAATCAAAGCAATATTGCTATACATTTTACAAACATTCCTGGATTGAGAGAACCTTTACATCTGAGCAGTCAGGGAACTCTGAACATATAACCACTCAGAATCTCGACTAGGGAATCACAAGATCTTTCTCATAAGCGAGCCCCCAAAGCAAAATACCAACTCAGAGTATATATACACTTCTCAGAGGCAGAAGGTATCACAACCCTGGTGATTCAGTGCCTAATTAGAAATTAGCAAAAGATGGGAAAGCCTTCCTACAAGCAAGTTTCAAGCTTCCCTTAATGGCCTCCACCTGAGGCCTATTAATGGATGGGGAAGATCTTATATCCCATTAACCTTACAGAATGTCACAAAAAAAAATAGAGGAGAGAATCCCAGAGAAGATGTTGGTCAACAGTGTCAAAAGCTACAAAAAAAAGGTCAGGAAGGCTAAGGATTGAGAAGAGGATACAAAATTTGCAAATAATCTTCATTTGGTTGAGAAAGGGAAGAGAGATGGCAGAGGAAAGCTTGAGGAGATGGTAGGGTGAAGAGAGGGATTTTTAGGAATGGGAGAAATTTGGGGGTGTGTATAGATAGTAATGTAGCAAACAGTAGATAGGGAGAGAGTGAAGGCAAGAGAACAATTATAGAATCAAAAACTCAGAGGTGGAAGGGACCTCTGAAGTCATACAGTATACCTCCCTCATTTTTCAGTAGAGGAAACCCATGCCAAGAGAAGTAAAGTGACTGTTCAATATGTCCTGGGAAGTAAATTGCATGTTGAATATCAGTCCTCTGGCTCCAAATCTAAGACCCTTTCCACTGTGCCACACTGCCCTCTCAGGGGCAAGGAATATTTTTAAGACTGTATAATTTATTTTATTTTTAACATTTTTCATCATAAATTTTAAATTCAAAATTCTCTCCTTCCCTCCCCTACCTACGGAGAAAGGCAAGCAATATGATATCAATTATACATGTGAAATCATGCAAAACATATTTCCATATTAGTCCTATTCCAAAAAAAGCAAGAAAAATAAAGTAGAAAAATTACACTTCAATTTGCACTCAAGAGTTCATCAGTTTTCTCTCTGGAGAGGGATAGCATTTTTTCATCATGAGTCCTCTGCAATTGTCTTGGATCACTGTATTGATCAAAGTAGACAAGTCTTTCACAGTTGATTATCGTTACAACATGAGACAGGGAATAATTATGGGAGGCAATTTGCTAGAGAAGATGGGAATGGATATGATTAAGGGTTACATATAGAGGAGATGGCCCTGGCAAAAGGAAGAGCCTTTCCAACAGAGACTGAAGTAAAAGAGAAAAAGGTAGAAAAGATAACAAGATGTTGTGTGACTGAGAGAAGGGAAAGAAAGCACAACAAATTTTCTCAGCAAAGAATGAGGTAAGGTCCTCAACTATCAGAATCAGAGGGGGGATGCTGTGAGACTTTATGAAAAAGAGAGAAAACAGACAATAAAAGGCATGGGAATTCAGAAGAGAGGTCATTGTCAATTGGGATGCTAAGGGAACATCTTAATGGAGAATCAAGGACTTTAATTGTCTTGAAGGATTAAAATAGTTGGGGGAGGGAACACATTCCAGGCAGAGGGAAGAGCATGAGCAAAGGTTCAAGGGAGAATAAGCAGCCGTGCAAGTGACCCCCAACTAGTTTGTCTAGAGTTGAGGATTTCTACAAGGGAGCAGCAGGAGATAAGGCTGACGAAGAACCTGCTAGAATCTTGACAGACTTAACTGATAAGCTGAGTTAACATCTGACTCTTTAAGGGGGGTCAATTAATATTTAGTAGGGCAAACAACACAACAAAAGTGACATTTCAGTAAAATTTTTCTAGAAGGTGTGTGCAAGACGGTGATCATATTACTGATGGTAAAAGGGTGAGAAAAGTAGTCTGGATGTAGTTAGGAGATTACTACAATGGTCCAGATTTAAGATAAAAATAGAAGGAAAAAAAATGAAGGCTAGTTAACAGGTAACAGAAAAAAAATTTAAATATGGGGAACATGACAAAAGACTTAACTGACTGGGATTTATGGAGAAAAGATAACAAGCTTAAGTGACATGTCCTCAAATGGGAAAATTAGCAAGTTTGGGGAGGAGGGTAGAAGAAAGTTAGACATTTTGGAGTTGAAAGCGATCATGGACCAAGTAGAAATAGCTACAGGAAACAGCATCTCTGATCTTGGGAGAAAGGTCAGAGCCAGAGATGTGAAAATAACACCACTGAGAATGTACAACAGAGCTAAGATGAAGGAGTAGCAGGAAGCAATGCAGGGATGCACCAAACTAAATAAAAATTATTCGTAATTAATAAAAATAAAAAGTCACACTGAGTCATCTGTCCAGCTTAGGCTGACATAAAGAGACAGGTCTGCAGACACTGGAGATGAGGCCTTGTGCAGAATTCTCAGAAGGCAGAGTACACTAGTTCCCTGGGACAGACGATGGACCTGAGCAAGAAGGGATCCCAAACATAAACCCAGGGTACCAAAATGGGGACAGGTGCAAACTGGCATCTTTTTTGCCCACTACTCCTCCCCAGGTCACAGATCCAGAGCAGAATGAGAGGAAACATTTGCCCACATTACTCTGTACTCTTCCCCCCACCATCCCTCAACCAGAGATTTCAGGACCTAGTCTATATATTAATTCAGAAGTACAAGGGAAGTCACCGAATGTTAATGAGTAGGACAAAAAATAAATCAGTATGGGACAGTATTAACAGAAACAAGTTGTATCGACCTGATTTAACTATTGCTTGATACAAAAACTACTACTTAAATCAATGAACAAATATTTACTGAGTGCCACTTACTTTGTACAAAGCACAGAACTAAGAATAAACGGATATGAATGATACTAGCTAACAGGGAAGAGATAAAACAAAAAGGGGGGAGATCTTACCAATCAGAAAAAATGATAGCCATGCAAAGAAAATTAGTGGCTGTGGTATTTTCTTAACTGGGTTAATTTCAGAGAGAAAAAACCTACATATATATCATGATGACTTTTTTTAAAATTAGATTCTTAAGATCTCAAAAGCATTCTACCTTATTCATCTCCTAGGATCCTTAAAACCACCCATGAATCTAGTACCACATGTATTTATTATGCTCATTTTATAGTTGACTTGTCCATGGTCACACAGCAGGATCAGAGGTGGCAAATGAGGTCTCTTATAACTCTACAACCAACACTACTTATGCTGTACCACACTGCCCTCATGTAACCACTGAGTCTCTTTTTATTGAGAAAAAGTTCCTGGATTTGATTTTAATCCTGGCTCACCTTTGGGAAACACAGAGGCTGCTGCTACCTTTGCTGTACCTACAGCTTTGTTACTAATGCTTAGGACAACATTGTAAAAGATCCAAAGGGAAACGAGATGCAGAATCTGGCAAGTGCATGAATTCTGAAAGGAGTTAGTTTCAAATAACTTCTTACAGTAAATTGCACAGGAGACAAATTAACTTTTTGGCTCAACATTTGTGTTTTCATATTTCCAGAAATAACAGGAGGCAAGACTTAACAAGATATGATCACTGTGTTATTGTAACACCTGTGTTTGAGATAGTCACATTTTCTGTTAAACTGCTATTTTGTAACTTCCTTTTTTCCCCCCAGTGGTACCCTACACCACTATGCCAACCATCCTGAAATAAGATTACTTTTTTCAGAGAAATCTTTAGCTGCCATGAAGCTAAGCTTTCTTAAATAAAAGCCTTTTCAGGGGCCTGACATTCATATCCTCTATGGAATAGGACAGTTTAGAATAAAGTACTCTTCCAGTGCAATTCCTCCTAAAAGGAAGCACGCTATTGGTGGAGCATCAGTTGAGAGAAGCACCAGGGAGCAGGCATGGCCTAAAACTACGAGGACATCACATGGTGACTCCAGGATCAAGACCCCCACTGAGTACAAAGACTGTGTCCTATGGAGTCCCAATTCCATTCATAATGGAAGGTAGGAAAAGTTATTTCCCTCCAAATTGGTGGAATGCAGCAAGACACTATTCTCACAGAGACTACACTTTAGGACGCCCTGGTTCTAATATACCATCATCTTTGACACCTGGGTACAATTCCACACGATCTCTTCACACAACAAACTCCAAAGACCTTTTAGATGGTGATTATCTCTGTTAGTATTGTCCTATTTCAATGCCCTGGAGTTTCCCTGCACATACCAGGGATGGACTAATAAGAGGCAGGCACTGTCCCCTACTGTAAATGATATGCTCAAAAAATGTGACCAAGGTCAACACCTCCCAGCTTATCAACTTATATGGTAGGCATCCCTGCTGACCTTGCACAAGACAAGCTGACTGAATAGAACTCAGTCTCATTTTAGATAATGAAGATGTCAGAGCTGAACTTCAGTAGAAGCTGCTACAGAGGCCAAGTTAGTGGACCAGCAGGCTCAGTCTCTGAGGATGAAGCTGGATCCTAAGGCCTCCTAGATTCTCAAGGAAGTACTGAACAAGAATCTTGACCGTAACAAATTTCGTAAGATCCAAATTTTCTGGAATACCTCCAAAATGATTTCCACACCTCAGAATCTAATCTCTCCTATCACCAATAACCTTGTGCTGAGCCTATACCCAGGGAAGTGATAGGCTAATTGGGGCAAAAAACACTAAAGCCCCTAAGTCCTAATAAAAAAAAAAATGTGCTTCTACCCAAGTTGAAGGTTTAAGGTGTCTAGTCCCCAAACCCCCTCCCCCCCCAAACACACACCACAGGACCTCCTTTGCACCACCAAGCACCACTCTTATCCCACTAGATAAGTGAAGAGTGACAGATGTATCTTCCCTACTCCCCCTTTCATATTTTGCTGGAGGCCTGGCTTTTTAAAGTGCCATGTGATTTTACAGTGGTTTCCTCTTTAGCTGGTTTCCTTCCAAGGCTGGGAGGAAGTAGCAGCTATCATGGGAATGCTCAACACATTTATATTAATTCCGTAGGGGAAAAAAAAGAAAAGCGTTTTTTCCACCTTTCTGTCAACAATGTTACACCATAATAAGGTGCTGAAATGGTATGAAATACTTGGTCTCAAGGTTGAGATGTTTCTATGGCTGAGCTGAGGCACAACATAATAGAAACTTTTGACTACTCTTTTTTTCCTCCAAGTAGAAAAGAGAAAACCAATAATACTATACAATTAATTCCAAGGAAATAAGGGCTTGGTTGATGGCAGCAAGTATGAGGATATGCCTCAAATAATCCTAGAAAACTCTGCTAACCTATTATCTATAAAGTTTAAGAAGATTCTCTCTCCACAAAAAGACAAGAATCTTAAGGGAAATAACAAAATTTAAAAAATAGAAAATAAAAGAGGGCCTAGAAGTATCACATATTCAACTATTCTATTAAGCAGTACTCATCAAAACATTTTGGTACTGATTAAGAAAGAGAATGGTCAATCAGTGAAACATATCAGGTAAACCACACAGAGAAGCAAACAAGCACGGTAGCCTAGTGTTTGATAAATCCAAAGACTGCTGCCACAGGGCTAAGAACTCACTGGCTCCATGAAAACTGCTTAGAAAACTGGAAAGAAGTTTGGTACAAATCAAGTTTAAACCAGTATCTCATCTTACCAAGATAACCCAATGTGACTTAAGATATAAAGAGAGAGACATCATAATAAATTAAGAGAAGCAAGGAAAAAAAATTACCTTTTAAAATGTATAAATATGGGGATAGTTCATGACCAAACAAGAGACAGAAAGAACCACAGAAACTCACACAAAATTTAAGTTTTGCATAAAAAAATCCAACACAGCTAAGATAAAAAGGGAAGCAGGTAATGAAGGAAAATCTTTGCAGCAATTATCTTTGATAAAAGGTCTCATTCCTAAGAAATTTAAAGGAATGATTCAGATTTATATGAATAAAAACTATTCCCCAATTGATAAAATAATTAAAGGATATGAATAAGCATTTTACAGAGGAAGAATCAAGCTATCAATAAAGATATAAAAAATATTCCAAATGACCATTAGAGAAATGCAAATTACGGCAACCCTGAGGTTCTACTTCTACCATCAAAATGGCAAAGTTGATAAAAATGGAAAATGACAAGTGTTGGAAGGGACTCTGGGAAAACAGGCACATTAACTCACTGCTGGTAGAAATGTAAATTGGTCTAGTTATCTGGAAAAGAATTTAGAACTATACCACAAATTTACTAAACTATGCATATACTCTGATACAGTAATACCACTACTAAGACTATATCCCAAAGGGACTAAGAAAGAAAAAAGGATCAGCATGTACGAAAATACTTAGAGTAACTTTTTGTGGTGGCAGAGAACTAAAAATTGATGAGGGTGCCCATCAACTGAGGAACAACTGTTGTCACTTGTCCTTTGTTTTCAATCTTCCTTAGTCTCACTCTGTGTGTGTGTGTGTGTGTGTGTGTGTCTGTCTGTCTGTCTCTGTCTGCGTGTTGTCTCCATTAAACTGTGAGCTACCTGAAGGCAGGGACTGGAGTTTTTGCTTTTCTTTATATGATCAGCATTAAGCACAACGCTTGGCACATAATAGGCATTTAATGAATACTTGCTGAGCTACTGAAATACATGGTATAACAAGTTTACATAGTATTTTAGTTCTTGGAAACACACTGGCCCTAGGTACAAGAGACATCACTCTTGACTCCCAGACCCTGGTCTCTTGGCTGTTCCACAAACAAGACACTCCATCCTTAGGCTCAGAGCATTCTCTCTAACTGTCCCTCACATCTGGAACATTGTCCCTCTTCGACTCTGCCTACCTGCTGACCTACCTCCCTGGTTTTCTTTAAGTCCCAAATGAAATCCTCTCTTTTCCTGGAAGCCTTTCCCCAACCTTCCTAATGCTAATGTTTTCCCTCTTTTAGTTATTCCCAGTTTCTCCGTATATAGCCTGTCAAAAAATATTTGTTTTTGCATGTTGTCTCCCCAATTTAGACTGTGAACTCCTTGAAGGTAGGGGACTATCTTTGATCTCCTTTTTTATATCCTCAGTGCTTAGCACAGCAATTGGCACACAGTACCAGTTAAATTAAATAAATTAATATTTATTAGCTGATTGAGTACCTACATTCAAATCCTGCCTCCAGCGCTTATAATCTGTATGTCCTCAGACAACTTACTTTCTCTGGATCTAAATTTCTTCATCAACAAAATGAAATGATTGCTATGAATAAACTCTAAGATCTGTTCTAGCTTTACTTGGTTATGTTTTTGTTAATGATTATTAACTTTGCAATTTTTTAAAGACAAAGTAATCTTCCTAATGAACAAATGTGCTTGTGTCAATTTCCTCCTCAAAGACTTTTAGTGCTTTTCTACTGTTTTTGTTTTCTATACCATGCTGCCTGTTTAAATAGCCACAGTTTATTGCAACTTGGTATAGCAGAAAAAGCCCTAGATTTAGAGTTATCAGACGTAACCTGGTTTGAATCCTGACTCTACCAGTCACTGGACATGGGACTATGAACAAGTTTCATTGGCAAACTGAAAACAGCAACACTCATACACTCTACCTTATAGGGATATTTCAAGAACAGTACTTTGTGAACTATAAAGCATTATATAAATGCGAGATAAAATTATAACAATATATGAATTTTCCTACATCCATAGTCTCATACCTAGAGGCAAAAAGGAGAGGTTAAATCTCTCTTTTTTTGGATATACTCTATTTCAATGTGTTTCCCCGGCAGCTGGTGGCACCACGGATAGAGTACTGGACCTAGAGTCTGAAAGATCTGAGTTCAAATGTGGCTTCAGACACTTATTAATCGTGTAACTGTGGGCATGTCAATTCAACTTTGTTTCTCTCAGTTAACTTCAACTGCAAAATGTGACTAATAATACCATTCACGTCACAGGATTATTGTAAGAATTTAAAGAGATAATATCTGTCAAGTGTTTGTAACAGTGCCCGGCACATCATAGGCACTCTATAAATGCTCATTTTCTTCCCTTTCCCACACTCATGGCCAACTCTAACACATTCTTTCAACCCTCCCCTTACAGAACGCAAGCTCCTCATCAGCAGGATCATTCTACTCTCCTCATCTCTAGCCTCAGTGCCTAGCACACTTAATGGAACACTGCAAGTGCTTAACAAAGCTTCGTGTCAAAAGCCATTCTCTCTCATTTGGTCTCAATGTTCAGACCTAGGCTCCGAGTCCTGAGGCTTGCTTATCTAAGACAGCTCCTCAATCTTCCCTGGCAGGGTGCTCTGAATGCCCGAGAAGTTATCGAATTGATTTCCTTGTACTTCTTATTGGTTAACCCCTTCCCAAGTCTATAAAAGGGCCCTACACTGCATACAATTCCATGACTACCTCTCTCTACACATTAGAATGAAATATTTCTTTTACTTATTACCTTTTTACTTCTAAGCAATAATTAGGTACTACCTGAAAATTATGCACAGCAGCGCTCTGTCAACAGCTCAGCTATCATGTACCAAGGTTTCTAGGATGTTTTCTAAAAAGCTTACATTCTTTAACTCAAAGCATTTCAAACAAAACTTGGAATTTTTTTAAACAAAGCTAAAGTGATTTCGTGACAAAGTCTAAGTCAGGGATGGGGAGCCTGTGGTCTCGAGGCCTGGTGCAGGTTCTATAATAGGATAACTGAGAAAGTGAAAGACTTAAACTAGAAAGAAAGTTAAATTTTAATAAAGGAGTTTCTCAGTGTTTCCCTAAAACTAAAGACAAATAGCCTTAGCATAAAATTGTATGTTCTTTAAAAAAACAACTGTATCGTCTAAGGGTTCTTCTATCCTTCGTCTAGGGCAAGAGGACCAGGAACAAGGAAGAGAAAGGGAAATGGAGAAAGAGGGAAAGAAAAAGTGGAAGAAAGGGAGAAGAGACAATGACAGAGTGACTGTGGGAGCAAACTGGTGAAGCAGAAGGGGGTGACGGGACCAAGAGCACAAGGCGCCTTTAGTAGGGGAAAAGGGTCAGTTCCTCATAGCTAACGTAAAGGAGGAGAGAGTAAGAGCTTATGTCGGAAGGCTTTGAGAAGGTCACGTAGGGCAGAAGAAGGCGTTCTTAGCCAATGGCCTGTTCTCTTGCTGCTGTTGTTATGTGAAGCAAAGCCATGTGGTGAAAGGTTAAGGGGAAGAAGTTGTGTGAGAGATGGACAAAGAAACAAAATCTGGAACGGCCTCTGTAGGAAGTGCAATAAAGAGTCAATTAAGGTGGAAATACCTCATATATAAAAGCAACAACAACAAAAAAGTTTATATAAATAAATGAGGACAAGTTTAGGAATGAATCAAATGTTTCTGGCTGTGCTGTGCCATGACGACATTACACTGACCATATTCCCTAAAACTAATCTACAGAATTAATACTACGCCAATTAAAATATCAAATCTGTAACTTGTAAAGTTAAAAATTAATATGTAACAAAAAAGATCAAGAATTCCAATGAAAAAAAACAAAAAATGTGGAAATGAAAAGGGCCCATAATCACTAAATATCAGATATCATAAAGCAATAATCAAAACTGCTTAGTACTAGTTAAAAATAAAATGACAGGAGAGGCTAGGTGGGGCAGTGAAGAGAGGACCAGCCCTGGAGTCAAGAGAACAAGAGTTCTAATCCAGCCTTAGACACTTAACACTTACTAGCTGTGTGACCTCTGGCAAGTCACTTAACCCCAATTGCCCTGCATTTCCCCCTCCAAAAAGCAAAAAAAGAAAAAATTACACGAATGCAAACAATAGACATTTATTGAGCATGTGACACACTATTCAAGGCAATGGAAATACAAAACCTGTTAAGCTGACACAGTCCCTTTAAAGGGAAGACCCAGAAACAAATGCATATATCCATTTGGTGTTCAATAAACCTAGTAACAGAAAAATACCAACTACTCAATGAGAAACTGCTAAAATCCAGAAAGAACTCTAGATGGAAATTAGCTTAGAAAAACATCTTATACCATATGCCATTATAAATTACAAATGAAAAAATAACCTAAATATAAAAGGTCACATTTTTAAAGAAATGATACAAGAAAAAAATCTTTGACAATTATTAATGAAAAATACAAGGGAAAGAGATGTCATAAAAGGAAAAACAATTTTGATTACATGAACTTAAAAAGCTTTTGTACAAAAGAAATCAATGCAACTAAGGAGCAAAAATTAGCAAAGCTATACATGAGGGAGATTTGCATAAAAGATCTTTGAAGAAGTCAAATATTCAAACATTATAGAGAATAAGTTGAAATATAAGTCAGTTCCCAATTAGTAAGTTGGTCAATGAAAACACTTAACAACCATATTCCAAAAGCTCCAAATGCCTAATAATGCAAAAGTAATTGTTTTAAAAAACAAGATTTGGGGCCACTAAATGGCTCGGTGAATAGAGCACCGGCCCTGGAGTCAGGAGGATCTGAGTTCAAATCCAGCCCCAGACATTTAACACAAAAACTAGTCATGTGACCTTGGGCAAGTCACTTAAGCCCAACTGCCCTCCCCCCCAATTTTTTTTTTAAATAAAGATTTTTATCTTACCCCTACTAAATTAGCAAAGATAACAAAAAAGATAAAAAGTCAGTATTTAAGGAGCTGTGAGAATACAAACATGCTATTGGTAGGGCTTTAATTTGATTCAACTGTTCTGGAAAACAATTTGGAATTAATTTTTTTAAGTTACTAAACACCCTTTACAGTCATGGTAATGATCCTACTACTGATATGACCTGAGTACAAAAATGACAGAAAGATTCTGTATGTGCCAAAATATTCACAGGTTTATTGTGTATTTTTAGCAAGAAGTTGAGACGATATTATTTGCCTGTTGAAAGAGGCAACAAACCGTGCTACTGAAATATAATAACATTATTCTGCTCTAAGGAATGGTAACTATGAAGAATTCAGAGAAACAAAGGAAAGCTTGACTAAAGGATGCAAAACAAAACTAGGAGAACCAAAATAACAAATGACTATAATAATATAAACTAGGAAAGCACTAAAAGAGAAGAGAATTTAAATCAAACATAACAGCCCATATTGGTTCCAGATGACTGATGTCAAAATACTCTTCCTTTTTTTCTGATAAACTATAAGAGTGGAAAGTCACAGGTCTTGATGGTCACAATGGTGATAATATGTGTTTTGTTCTAACATTTTAATGGGAATGTACAACAGGTCAGCATTTATCAGGATAAGACTGCTATGTTCCCCCCAAAAACACCTAAAACCACATTTAAATAAAATGTACTGTATGACCAAATGTTATATAGTATGTTTTATATACTTATTCTAATATGTGAAGTCTCCAGGGAAGCAAATATTAGCTTTCAAAGATACAAAAGCACACTCGGAGCCTAAAGCAATGTAAGCTGATTCATCAAGGAAAGAAAACCAAACTATATTATCAGATGCAAAATAAAATCCCTATGGTGCCCCTTTGTCTGCAGTTGCCAGGTATCACTAAGTAATTCTAATTGATTATAAATTAATAAACCTTCTTTCTTCTCTTTCATTTTAAAACTTATCTTTGTTTATGTGGTATCCCCTGGTAGAATGTCAGCCCCTTAAGCGCAAGAGCTGCTTTGTTTTTGTTTCATTATTTCAAGTGACTAGTACGATCCCAAGAACATAGGCAGACACTTAATACTGAACTCATCTCTACTTCTATGCAGCATTACGTAACGACTATTTTTTTTTTTTTGGCTTTTTGGAGGAGAGAAGACTGGGCAATTGGGGTTAAGTGACTTGCCCAAAGTCACATGGCTAATAAGTGTTAAGTGTCTGAGGCTGGATCTGAACTCAGGTCCTCCTGACTCCAGGGTCGGTGCTCTATTCACTGTGCCACCTAGTTGCCCCAATGACTATTCTACTTTAGGGATTTTGCTAAAAAACAAAGCATAGGAGAGAATACAAGTGTAGGCAAATGCCTGAAACTACTCTGGTTTTCCAAACACCAAAACCTTATTGTTTGCCTACAAAAAGGTCCCTGGCTTGATAATTTAAATTCCATTCCATCTCTAAATCCTAAGAAACTGAGATCAGAAATCAAGAGTTCTGGTCCCACTTTTAAAACTCCCTAATTCCCCTGCACTCTCTCTTGTTTTCAACGTGCTCACTAATTGCTTGAGGCAAAACATTTCAATAGAATAATGAAAGGTATCATTTGTACCAAGGACTATATATTTCCATGTAATTAAATACAGCATTAAGAATTCCAGATCCCTTCTGAATCTCTAATCTTAACTAAAATGTTTTAAACATTCTAAAACGTCCTGGCAAGACATTTCTTCCTTGTGCTATCTATGCTCAGAAATTTGATATAGTTCACTGAACAATTATTTACTATATACCCGTCATAAGCAAAACATTATTATAAACACTGTGAGGCCTACAAGAAGACAGAAATATCTCTTGTCCTAAAGGACTTTAAACCCTGGCTAAGCAGACTAGACAGAAATGAATCTGGAAAACAAATCTCAGGCAGCATGTGAATATATGGTAGCATGTTACAGAAGACAGAGGAACTGAGAGAATGGCATAGGTAAATATAAGCATGTAGTGAGACTATTAAAAGAAGGATGTTCTGCCAACATGGAAAAGGGACAATTGTAACTGATGAGACTTTTCTCAGTATGAGGATAGGTGAAGGGAATACAAATGTATATATACATATACATACACATATTTATATAAGAGGGTTTACATATGGATATAAGCACATATCTGAGTATGTGTATATATGAACACATAGAGGGCATAAGATAAATTGAATAGGAAGGGACAACATACTAAAAGGTGAAATCCTGAAGTGAGAGAGGATTAGATTGAGAGGGAACAGGGAGAGACAGAATGGGGTTGAGCATCTCATGGAAGAGACAAAGGATAATTGTTACAATAGAGGGGGAAAAGAGGAAGGCAAAAGGGAAAGAGTCAACCTTACTCTCACTGAACTTG
>CM053590.1:102992552-103008256 GCA_028646515.1 Pseudochirops corinnae
TTTTAGATTCCTTTTTTGGGGACAAAAGGGATCAAAGCATGGAACGGGAGAAAGACAACACAGTCAGAAATCCTGCACCAAAAGCTTCCAAGAACCATACGAATTGGTTACAGGCCATGGAGGAGCTTAAGAAGGATTTTGAAAACCACATAAGAGAAGTGGAGGGAAAATTGGGAAGAGAAATGAGAATGATGCAAGAAAATCATGAAAAGAGAGTCAACAACCTGACTGAAGAAAATAACACCTTACGTGTGTGTGTGTGTGTGTATATATGTGGATATATATATATATACACACACACACTCATACCTACATAGGTAGAGACACACATACATATATATGTATATATACCATAATTTGTTCATTCATTCCCCACTTTATGGGCACCCTCTCAGATTACCATTCTTTGCCACCTCAAACACAGTTATAAACATTTTTGTACATTCTTAGAGTTTGCTCTACTTAGGATTAATTCATCTCTTAATGCACCCTCCCACTACTTCTCCCCATTCTCCCCTTTTCCTCATCTCCCTGTTGAGTGAAACGGAATACTGTACTCAATGTGTCTATGCCTATGTCTGTGTATTCTTCCTTCTTCTGATCAGTTCAGATAAGAGTAAGGTTCAAGTGTCAGTAGCTCTGCTTCCTCCTTATTTGTATGGATATATACTTGTGCACCTTGATTATGTGAGACAATTTTCCCTAATCTTTCCTTCCCCTCTCTTTCCATTCTTTTCCAAAGATGTTCAAGACAGAACAGAAACACACTCCCAAGACTTGTCTAAATGGATTCCCTCTGTGGACCTTGATGATGAGGGGGAAAGGAGGGGTTCAAAAGGGACACCTACCATTTCTCCACTTTTAAATGCAAGTAGTTTATTTTTGTTTAGCCCTTTGGCATTGTTCATTGAAATTTACCTTTTTATGTTTCTTTTCACTCCTGTATTTGAACTTCCGAGTTTCTCTGCAGCTCTCTGGTCTTTTCATCGAGAATGCTTGGAAGTACTCTATTTCAAAGATCCATTTTTCCCCTATACCCCTGTATTCAGTTTTATTGGGTACATTACTCTTGACTATAAACTCATATCCTTTGCCTTCTGGAACATCGTACTCTAAGCCCTCGGTTCTTTTATAGGGGTGGCTGCTATGTTATTATGTGCGATGCTAGCTGTGGCTCTGTGGTACTTGAATTCGTTTTTCTGGCTTCTTTCAGAATGTTTTCTTTGAGAAGGAAGCTCTGGGTTGTGGCTATGATGTTCCTGAGAATTCTCATTTGGAAGTTTCTTGAAAATTGTTTCTATTTCCACTTTGCTCTCTGGTTCAAAAAGATCTGGGCAGTTTTCTTTTAAGATTTCTTGAAATATGACATCTTGGCTATTGTTTTGGTGATGGTATTCAGATGGTCCAATGATCCTTAATCTTTTCCCATGATCTAGTTTCAGGTCAGCTGTTTTTACTGCGAGATAGTTTACATTTTCTTCCATTTTTTTTAGCCTTTTGACTTTGTTTTCATATTTACTGACTGTTACCTTATGAAGCCACATGGCTTCATTTCACTCAACATGGTCCATTCAAATTTTCAGAAAACTTTTTCCTTGGACAATACAGATCTTGTGCCAAAGTGCTAATTCTCTTTCAAATCCTTTCTTCTATGGCTCTTAACTTGTTTTCCATTTTTTTCTTCAAACACTTTCATTTCACTTTTAAAGACATTTTAAAACTTGTTTTTAATTGCCTATTTTTTTCCAGGAATTCTGAATTTAACCACAAGATATGTTTTTCTCTGAGGCACTGATGGCATAGTTTTGGAGTCATTCTCCTGTTCTGTTTCTGTATATTGAACATCTCTGCTACCATAATAACTCATTGTTTTTTTTTTTCTTTACCCATCCTTCTAGCCTCATTCTTAGCTTCAGACTTGATGATAGGGTAGGCTCTGCCACATTTCTGGAAAGAAGGACTGAGCTGGTCCTTTTGCTGCTTTCTGGAGGGTATTTAGTGTTATTACTCCAGAATCTCAGGGACAGGTTGGGGCCTGCAAGCTTTTGGTGCTGCCAAACTGGTCTGAAGCAGGACAAAATCGGATTGCTGATCCCCTTGTCCAAGCTCTCTACAAATTTCTGATGATATAACTGAGTATGAGCTTGGGTGTCTGAACCAAATCACCACTGCTGCTTGCTTCTGAACTTCCTCCTTTCTCCATACACACTCCCTTGTGTAAACCTCTTTCTCACTCTGCTAACGATCTGGGAACTGGAGTTGGGTAGTGGGTGACCAAACTGCCATTTGGCACATGTCCCAGGTGTAATGCCTTGGTCTGTGTCTAGGAGTGCCTTGATATAAGTCTGGCATCTCCTCTTGCCCTGGATCCCTGGACACTGGGGTGTTTCATTCAGTGTGCTCCTGGGCCTACCTGTCCCCAGTGTTCACAGACCTCCCTGTCTGTCTCCATAGGCTGAGCTTGGCTAAACACATGATCCACTGGATTTTGTCTGGATGTCCCCATCAGGATTTGGTCTGGTACATTTTTCAGGTCTTTTTGGAGAAGTTTTTGGAGGTAAGCTTGCTACATTGCTTTTTATTACTCCACCATCTTGGTGCCATCCCCTGGGCTGAGTCGTGAAGGAAACCAGGGAAATTAAGAGTTGGAGGTGAGGAGAGAGGGAATTCCAAGCATGAGGGGCAACTAGTGCAAAAGCACAGAGATGAGATAGAGAGTATTGTGTCTGAGGAACAGCAATCTCCTCCAGCCTAATGAATGTCCTTCTGGTTCTGCTTTTTCAACTTGTAGTATAACATCAAATTCTTTCCAGATTTCTTTTTACTTATACTTTTCAGCATTCATTACAGAATTACATCACATCACTGTACTATAATTTATTTATAACTCTCCTATTGCTGAATATTTAGACTGCTTTAAGTTTAACTATATATAAAATCACTGACAGGCAGGTCTATATTTTTGGTTTTTGATAACATTTTGACAATGAAGATTTAAGTTTTAGATACAATGAGATGACAGGAAGCAATTGTTTATGGGTAATTTCGCAGTATAGAACAACTCTGATGTAATTCAAAAGTTTTCTCTGATAAAAAAATGTATAACCACTATATAGAAACAACAGTTGTTATAGAGGATAACAAAGATAGCAGTACTGAGAGCAATGCTCTAGCTTAAAGGACTTCAAGAATTTCAAACACCTTTCCAATGGTGGACCCTAAGTCTCCCTGTATCTATCCTGCAGCTGAACTGTATGTGTTGTATCCTCAAATTAGAGGGGGACTATCTTGCTTTTCTATTCGTATTCCCAGGATTTGGCACAATGCCTGGCACAAAGTAAGCACTTGATAAATTATTTTCCATTCCATTCTGTTCCACATTTAACTTAATACCCTGTTGCTCACTAGGTACTAAAACTCAGACCTCACCTCCTTTTAGTCTACCTAGATTAGAATGTGCTCTGGATTTAAGCTAACATCTGTGCAGACACCACTACTATCCATTCAGTTCCATCATTAGTCCCCACTATGACTTTTGCTTCATAAATGCTTACTACCTGGATCCTCAGCTACCAAAAATTCTGTTTGCTTTTCCCATCCTTGCCCCAAGATTCATAATGGAACATCCTAGTTGAAACTCCTTTCCCAAACTCTCCTGGACCACAACTACAATGCCCTGCTGCACTGCAATATGAAGATGGAAGGGAGGGAAGAATTACCATACCAATGACAACTATCAAGAGAAACTCAAAGACTTACAGAATAACTGATTTTCCCAAGACCCTTTAAAATGTGAGCTACTAAATTCATTCCTATCGCAATTTGCAAAGCTCTGGAAGTTCTTCAAGACTAAATTATCAATTGAGATAATATATGTAAAGCACTTTGCAAACCTAAAAGCACTACATTAATGATATATTATAAAAATATTAACAAAAATATTAACATGCAACAAGTAAATCATGGTACATAGTCTTCTGGCAACCGTTGAACAATAACTTGGAGCTCATCAGGGTGAAACCAAAAAGTAGTAAAGGAACTCAGAGAAGAAGAGTGAGAATACAAACCCATATTCACCTATCCCTTCAGATAGAAAAATGAGAGAAAGTTGGTATTCACTTTCTTTTTGTTATTCTTGTCTATTTTAGAAATATATTCTCCTTAATGGTAAGGCTGTCTTGTTAAGTTATGAGGGATACTTCCAGTCCACAGTCACTAATTAGAACAAATTATCTAATTTTCTAAAATTCCTCTAAATGTCATTTAGAATTTTCCATTTTGGTCTAGACCTGTGATTTTATTAGCATAAGTACTTTTGGTGAAGAATTCCCAACTAAACATGGAGACTGGCAACTGTTTTGCATTTTATAAACTAAGAAAACTGCCTGGTGTTGAGAAGTTAAAAGACAAAAATCAATAATTAATCCATAAACATTTATTAAGTTCCTACAATGAGACAGGAACCATGCTAAGTGCTGTGACCACAAAGCCAGGATAAATGAGAGGTAGAAGGTGAATGTGAGCATTTGTGATCCCAAAGCCAGCTCTCTAACCATCAGACACCATTTGCTAGCTTACAAATACTCTGCACATTCTTTTGTACTTAAACTTGTTTGTGTCCTGGACCCTTTAGCATCTCTAATGAAGCCCAGAGATCCCTTCTCAGAACCTTGCTTTTAAATGCACAAAATAAAATATATAAGACTGCCAAGGAAACCAATCATAATGAAGTAGACAAAAAAGTGTTCAGTTCACGGACATGAGGTTAAGAACCCTTGATGCAAGACATTCTTCTGGACTGGTGCAATTATAAAAGAACTATTCTCATCAAGCCATAAACTACTGGAAAATAATTTAAGACAAGAGATAATGTAACCCAACACTTACATAATGGCACATTATTTCAAAAATATCAAATAATTTCCCCATGTTATACACAACATACTCACAGCCCCCAATCTTCTTCCTCAATTCTCCATAGCAGATTAACCCATAAAGTTCCTGGGATGATTTTTTCAGTCCTCGAGAAAACACTGAAAAACAAAAATAGAACAGAACTTTGCTAAGATGAAATACAAAAACGTCCTGTAGGTTAAATAGGTCATGTGTTGGGGAGGAAAGGTTATAAAAAATTTCAAACAGAGACAGTGAATGGTTAACTAGCATAGCAAATATGTCAGTATAATATTTGAAGAAAAAATCCATTCCCAATGATGAGTCTTTGGAGGGCATATTTAAAATTAAACTCAGTTATTATGAAGTTTTCCTTTCTATTCTCTACTTAGAATTCCATATTAAAAACAAAACAAAGAAAAAAACCCTGATCTCATTAAGATTCATTTGAGTAATACTGAGTATCTGATTTGCAGCAAATAGTCCCAGCCACATGAACTTAGGCCTCTCTTTTACTTGTTCCCTCATCAAATGTAACAGGAACCTACAGGCAATCCAGCCAAGGTCAAGGCAGGAAGACAAAAAAAAAAAACAAACCAAGTTTGATAATCCTTTGTTTCATCACTCCACACACCAAAGAAGACAAATGTGTTACTGCCTCCCTTAACTCTTTAATACACTTATATTGATTATTTTCTCTCCATTTCCTCCAAGGGAATCATCAATGCTAGAATACTCTGTATACCATATATGGTAAGGGCACTGAAGGAAGGAGTAGCAAAGAGATGAAAGACAGGTGAATGCTGAGAAAACCTGGAACAGAGACTAGGAAATATGTTGGCAATATCTGAAATGAAATAGGAAGAACATTAGAAAAAGTAAGGAAAATATTATGAAGGTCAAAACCAAAAAATCTGAGCTAGGAAGAGTGATCAGCTATTTTCAAAAATAGAAGAAAATTTTTATAAAATCAAGACATAATCTCTCTAACTCAGAACTCTGCAGCTACCTTTTCCCTTCTCAATAATCAGATAAACTGAAGTGCTATTTACTGTGGACACAAGAAAGGGTGTGCCAGAGAATGACAGAACCCTTAAAAAAGGTCATTATAATCAGTTTCCTGTCATCAAGCCTGGGAACAACAGTATAGTAAACCAGATCATCATGTAAACACACTAACACTGGATCATTTCATAGTTAATGTAAAATAAATGCATATGTTACCAGAAGCAGATTTGCCCTCAGAACAGGAAACTGAAGAGCAGCTGACGGCAGTAATCATGTTACCCTACCTTAGTGTGTCACATACTGGAGTGCTCACAGACATCTTGCTGATGATTTAATGTTAAAGGAAAGTATACCTAGAATGCAACTGATCCCCCAGATGGGCTGCTAGAGATCTGTGACAGAAGAACAAAGCAGTAGAAGACATAAAGGCACATTTGTGGGGAGAGGATTTTACCTAGTCTTCACAGTACCAGCAAGGATTATCCATAGTTGGTCCCTGGCCTAAAAATCTCCCAAAAGGCTGTACTGTTTCTCATATGATCTCAGAAATTTGGGCACCCTCTGGAAAAGCATTGCTATGATTTCAGAAACAAATCTTTGCATCTGTCCTAGAATAAAATTAAATTCTGGAAAAGCATTGCTATGATTTCAGAAACAAATCTTTGCATCTGTCCTAGAATAAAACTAAATTCCTGAAGCGGCCACAGACTCAAAGAGGACTTTTAGGATGCTCCAGAATAAGAGTAACCCATGGTTCAACTAGAATATCAAGAGTCTCTGGATCAAAAATCCTGTACCAAGGAGCCATCAATTCACTGAAATGGAACCAGAAACATTAGCAGTTATTATTGCTATAGAAATATTTACCTCCATTTTCCATTTTTCTCCGGTTTTCTTTCCACTTTGATCCTTCTATGCCCTCACAATTACTTGGTAAAAATTAGGTCTCTTAACCAAGCCCTCATCTAATCCTTCATTATGTTTTGTAAAGTAATATTGTTCATAGTTTTTCAACATTCTTCTGAGAAAGATTTTCTAAAAAAAAGAGTTCATATGCTAAATTGGTGTTGCCCTTGGATGCTATCTTTCTCTACTCAGCAAGTAAATTAAATGTTTGCTGAGGTGCTATGTAGGCTCTTTTGCTGTTTTTTGACTAAATTTCCATATGAAATTACTGAAGTGTCTGTCATTTCTTCTATCCATATTCCACTTACCATCAATTACTCTAAAATAGACTATAACTGATTTTATTTGTTTAGCATATCTTTTCTCCTTAATATGCTTCCTTTGAAATTTGTACTAATTTTATTCTTTGCTCAAACAAGTAGACTTGATGGTACATACACAAGTTAGTTAAGGAATAACTGCTACAACAGTAATTACTCATTTTCTTTCTCTTAACACAGAATCAATTTCTTTTTTTCTGATATTTGGAGTTTGCCATGTCTAACATCTTCTAATTCTTAAAAGTATCCATGGCACATAGACATGAGGCTTCTATATACTCTATAAATCTTTGATCTCTCTCATTCTTTATTACTGAGCCATATTTTTTTTTAGGATTTTCCTCAATCCTCACCTATTTGTACCTGAAGTAGGACTACACTGAAGTCACAAATATAAATGTATGTGTGATGCTTAACTTACAGAGTTTTACAAGTTCCTTGTGAAACTTTTCTACCTCTTCATTCTCTGCAACAAACATTGGTGCATAAGCTGCAACTATTTTCACGGTAGTTTTCTTTCAAATAGTTATCATAAGCAATAAAAGATGAGAGATGACCAAATGTTCCAACAATTCTATTTTCTGTCCTTTAATGTAGTAAAAAAACCAACTCTGTCAGCTCCTTTATTTGCCCCGCCAAAGAGAAGCCATGAGTTACACATATCTGGGTATTTGCAACTTCTGTCTTTTTTTCTGGATCAACTTATAGCAAGAATGTCAAGACTGACCAATTCAGATCTTTCACCATTATAGTCCACTGAATTATCAATAGCTAAGTTAAAGTTCCAATAACTACATCATTCCTAGCACCCTCATCTCCTTTCATTATATTCTGATACTATGAGTGCAAAAGAGGGATGCATATGACCAAGGGGCATTTTTAAAGTTTTTCACATGTTTCGAGTGTTGCCAAGGCCAAAGAGCTCATCATTAACTAAGCAGTCTGCTAGTGACAGCCCTTATTGTATTTGACGATGCTGGTCCTCAGAAAGCAGACAGCCTGCTGTTGGGATTATATTCAAAATTTATTAGCACACAATTCACTGTCGCTATAGACAACCCAGGGTTATTCCCACATCTTTAAGGCACTGGAGTGGCCTTAATATATACTTAACATATACTATATATAAATGTGTGTGTGTGTGTGTAGTATATGTTAAGTATGCTTATATAGTATATAAGCATATATATTTAAGTATATAAATACATATATACTTATGTATGTATTTATATTAGGGTCATCAAAAAAGTGGAGGGAAGAAAAAAGAAAAATCAAAGGAAAACAAAATGTTAAAGAAATTATTACAGATGGATGACAGATATGTATATATATGTATATTAATATATAGATATATACACATATATACACACAAATTTATGCAATATATGTGAAAAACCCAACATGCCCCTACTTTAGCAAATTTGTTCAGCCTGGTAGCAAGGGAAAGTGTTCAGCAGAGTGTCTCATCAGTCATTATGTTAAACATTAAACAAATATGGCCATTTGGTTCAATGGGAAAAATTCTTGATCTGGTCCCATCCACAGATAAATGTTTTGAAATATTTTCTTGGATAAAAATTAAACAAACTAGTAAATATATAGGAAATGAAGTGATTAGATGTTTTGAATAAATAAAAATCAGCATTTTAAATATTTATGGCAAAAAAAAGTACTGATTAATGATCATGTAAACCATAAATGTCATGATTATTTCTAAGCTATGGCTAAGAGGTGAATTATTAACCAAAGAACTGAAAAGATCACAAAAGATAAAAACAGGTAATTTCAATTACACGACATTTAAAAGCATCCAGATAAACAAAACTAATACAACTAAGTTAAAAAGGTAAGACGTCAACTGGGAAAAATCTTTTATCAAATATTTCTGGTAAAGAACTGATATTATAATAATAATTAGCATTTATGTATCATTTTAAGGTCTGCAAAGTGCTTTATGTGTTATCTTATGTGATCCAAGATATACAGATAATGAAACTGGAAGAAAGCATGAAACCACTACGAATTTATGCTGTCTTATCTCAACTGGGACCTCACTGCAACAAGACAATTCCTTTACTTCTCCCTAAACAATTCACTGTCCCACTTGTCACAAAGGCTGCTTCAAACTTTTTCCTCCAACTTCAAGCCTCACAAGGCACCCTCTTCCCTCAGGCTCTCAGATGAAGACCTTTCTTTAGATGTGCTAAAAATCTTGAGGTCATTCAACAAGCTATCTTTTCCCCCTTGCTTCATCTCATATTACTCAAAAATCCTCCCCCATTATCTCCTCCTTCACTACTGTCTAGAATGAAGAGGTGGCCCTTTCCCTTCAGCTTTTCACTCTTGATTCCATCCCTTTCCATCTTCTCCAGCAGACTGCCCCCACTATCACCCCAACTCTATCTCACTAATCTTAAATCTCTTATCTACTTTCTCCTTCCCTGCTGCTTTCTCCCTCAACCTTAAAAAAATCTCTTATTCAATCTGACCATACCTGCTACCTATCATCTAATATTTTTCCTCTCTTTTTTGGCTAACTTTCTTGAGGTAGATGTCTATATTAGGCTGTCTCTGCTTTCTTCTTATCATTTCCTTTGAAATCCTACAATATAGTTTCCAACCTCAATATTCAAAAGAAATTGCCCTCTTCAAAGTTAACAAGTTCTCTTAACTGTCAAGCAGAATGACTTTTTCTCAATTCTAATTCTCCTTGACTTCTTCTGTAGCATTTGACCCTGACAACCATCTCTACCTGGAAACTCTCTTCTACCTAGGTTTTTAAGACAATGGGTTCCTTAAGAGCAAGAACAAAATTTTTCTTTTTTTCTACAATATCTAATCACAATATAATCTTTCACAATGGACCACAAAGACAAAAGGGCCTTATTTGTTCTGTGTGGTCCAAGGGCACTAAAAGAGCAGTGGGTAGAAGTTACAAATAACCAGAGTAGGATAAATAAATGAAAATTTTCTTAACAAGAGCTATCCAAGAGTGGACTGGACTACCTGAGAAGACAGTAAAGTCCCTCTCATGAAAGGACTTAAATAAAAGTCCAGAGGTCCATTTTTCCACTGTGTTGTAGAGGGTTTCTTGTTCAAGTGTGAGTTGGACTTGTTAATGCCTTCTCAAGTTCCATTCAATTCTGAAATCCTGTTATTCTATGACTTCAGGACTAAGGATCATCTGGTCCAACGTCCACACTTTTCAAATGAGGATACACAGGTCCAGAGAGATGAAGTCACTTTTTCCAGGTCATAAAGCTACTAAGTCGCTGACCCAGAATGTGAACCTGGATTTTCTGACTCCAGATTCTGTGTTCTTGCCATAACACATACCATGGTCAAAGTATGTCCTAATTTTTGTTTCTCTATATGTCTGTATTTGTCCATTGCTGAGGGGACAACATGCTGTTCTAGTTCTGACTCACTTCTGTGATCCTGAATATGTCGATTCCCCCTTTGGGACTCAATATGCTCACAATGAAGCAGAAAGACTAGATATTTTCTACAGTCTTTTTCTATTCTAGAATTCAACAATTTATGATCAGTACATACACACTATTTTATGTTGTTTTTCTCAAGGTAAGGAATAGTTCCAAGAAAATGGTTTATTGTAAATTTTTTTATTTAACAGAAAATAAGACTCATTCAATGGGTACAAATTTTCTTTACCAAATATGTGACCAAAATCCGAATTCATTTGATTCCTGGCTAAGCCACCTCCTCAGAAACTGGCTCAGCCACACACTCACCATTATCAAAATCGATGTATTTTGTGATCTTATGCCAGGTACGGTAGTAAAAATGCCGGACCTGTTCTTTGTTTTTCACCATGCTTGCAGGTTTGCCTTTCTTCTTATACTTCAGGGCAATGTTGTTCTGAATTGCTTCAAAGTCTTTCCCATGCTGGAAGATAAAGGCCAAGTTTAAAATGCAAGAGATAAAAACAATGCTACTTCCTGTCTCAAACAGACTCTTTCTAGTTCTTACTTATTTAGCAGGAAAAAGGGGGAGAGAGGACACTAAAGGAATGTAAACTATTTTTTATAATTATGCTCATGTATTGGTTTTCTTTTCAAAAAAATCTGATAAAGGATCAAAAGACAACTATTATACATTAATGATGAGCACAAAGGAGTAAATCTTGGAAGAGAAATTTAAATTTTAAGATGGTTCCCCAGTTAAAAAGAACTTCTAAGAAGATGAGGTCACACATATGCATGCCAGAAGACAATACAAGACCATGAAACTCAAAGTAATGCATATGTGTAATCTTAGAGGAAAAATATAGATGTTTATTAAGTATTTCATACCCCCAAGGAAAACACCCCACCTTCGGAAACAGGATGCAGAATGTACTGAGTATCCTATACCTTTAATCATATAAGTAGGTATTAAATATGGCATTTTAATAGAACAATTCCAGATATGTTAACTATAATCTATGAGAATCCTTAAGGGAACAAGTCTACATGTACTAGTACCCGTGATCTTATTGTCTTTAATGCTTCCATGCAAAAACTAAATGTAAACTTTTTAAAACACTGTAAGAAAAGACAACATATTCAGACACTATATGAAAAGAACCAGCTGCTAAACAATCTTAGTATCAAAAACAAGCTGCTTATAAGTTTCAGACAAAACACAAAAAGGAATAGTTGACACAAAAGAAAAACAGAGGGAGGTGATGATGCGCTTGTTAGTGATATGATGAATGAAGAAGTATGGTGTTTACAATTTGATGAGAAGTACGTAGAAAAAGATAACACTGAGGTTAAAGGGGAAATAGGTGAAAGAGAAGTAATAACTCAGATTAGTGAATATAATTAAATGTATTACATGTGTAGTCATTACTAGCTATGGAGAGAAAGGAAGGATAGAGAAATCAGCAGTGAGTTTTAAAGGTAAGACTCAAGTACTGATTCAGCAATGGAAAAATCAGTGAACAAGAAAAAGAAAAACTGTAAAATGACAAATCACTGAAAAAAGTGAAAAGGTAGAGGTTGGCAAGGAGGAAAATGTAAGAAGATACAATCAAAGATTGTAGCAAAGGGGAAGAACTGAAGTCGTTATTTTTTGAAGGGAAAATAATTACATAGATGTTATTTCTAAACAGCTAAGATATTTGGAGACATCTTTTCTTGTCTTTTATTATCACAACAGAAGGAGAATCCCAGAATTACATAAACTGCAACTGGTCAGTTCCAGACAGATCAACCTATATCCTAGTTGATAAGCTGCTTCAACTACTACCAAGACAGATGAAGTGAACGATTTATGACATAACAAATAAAAGAAATATTTTGGACATACTTTATCAATATAGTTAGCATCAAAGCATTAGCAGAGTTAAATATAACCATATATAAAACAGCATGTTATAATAGAGAGAAAGCCTACCTTAAAAGTAAGAAAGGTAGACTCAACTAAGTACAAGCTCAGACAAACTTAGCAGTGGGCAAGCACCTTTTAGTGCCCTAGGCAACTTGAAGACTCTATGTTACAAAGGAGTAGCCTATTTGCAACAGCAAAGTGAATTTCTACTCTAATAGTTCCTCACATAGATGAATCCTTGGGTTGAGACAAAAAAAAAAAAAAGGAACTTCAACTATAAATGGAATAGTTAGCAAGACAGTATTAATCAAACACTAAAGTATCAGAGATTCAGAGCTGAAAGGAACCGCAAAGGAAGAAACTAAGGACCAAAGCTGTTAAGTGACTTGCCCAAAGTCAGGGTGGTGAAAGAAAGCAAACTTTGACTTTAACCCAGACTTCCCATCCAGTGTCTCCCCACTGTCCCCTAAATGACAACCTTTCTGTAAGATCTCAAGTACCTCCAAGGGAAAGGGAAGGACTTCTATTTAATGACAAGTAAGCAAAACTAATTTCAGTGAGATAACAAATTACTGAAAGAGTAATTTTTCTCTCAATTGCTACACTCAAATCAATAATGAAGCCCACTATTAGAAAAGCCTAAACAAGGTAGATAAGAAATCCACAATTCTCCCCAAAACCTATAGTCCAAAGAGACAGTAAAAGATGTCTAAAAATAAAAATAACAAGAAAATTCCTATACCAGACAAGACAATTTATATCCAGATTGGAAGTCTGTCTTGGAGCGAGGACAATCTAACAATAAGCACAATTTTTAATTATACCTTATTTCAGAGGTCTCACATGGAAAAAATAAGTGAATACACAAATTTATTAAGCAACTTCTTTACAGAATGGTAAACACAAAACAACTACATGCTAACCAAGACAACACTGCCTCCATATTGTAACAATGCTAGAGCAGTGGTTCTCAACCTTCCTAATGCCGCGAGGTTTTAATACTCATATGTGGGCGTATCTGCATGGGGGCAGACCCTCCTGGAGACGGGTAGAGGAGCAGTGTCTCAGCTCCTAAGACCATCAGAAATATGTGTTTTCCGATGGTCTTAGGCAACCCCTATGAAAGGGGAGTTCGACCCCTAAAGGGGTCATGACCCACACAGGTTGAGAGCCACTGCTCTAAACCAATTTGTTCTTAATACATATGAGGTTAGGGTTATCCAAAGAAAAATTATCCAAACTAATTTATTGGTTATCAACCTCAGAGAAAGAATGCTGTTGGCTAATGTGCTAACACGAATCCAAGATGGATTGTAGCTAAGTTCTGGTTGCTCAAAATTATATTTGGAAATATCCTCCTTTCTGATCATTTTAACAGGAAAGTCCAAGTTGTATATCTCTACCTTAGAATGCCAAACACTTAGGCTCTAGCAACAAATCACCCCAGACTTTGGGCTACTATAAAAGAAACACAAAGGAGTACTCAAGAACAGATCCCAACGCTCACCTTAACAGCATCAAATAAGAAAACTATAACAAGAAATTTTAAACCAGTTGTTTTGTTTGATACTTTGTATATTGTAGGTGACTAATATATTCAAAGCCACTTTCAGGATCTCTGTTAATTTCCAGTGGTATGAAAAAACCTGTCATTAGCACAGGCATGTGGCCCAAGTGCCACAACAAAAAAGACAGAAAAGAAGTGGAGACAAACTGACCAACAGACCGACAGAATGGATGTGAGGGAAAGTTAACACTATGTTTTCTTTTATCAGTCCACTGCTCACCTCATACAGTCCCTCAAAGAAAGTGTTCTTGTCCTCAGTGCTCCATGACTCCCACTGGCGCCGGACCTTTTTACCTTCTTCCTTCTCTCCACTGGAGGAGCCCAGGCTCCTGGTAGATGATTTAGCGTTTCCAGGAGGTGCATTGGCTGTGATTCCAGACACACTGCCAGAAGATGGCCCTCCACTGTCTGACCCTGGAAGAAGGAAACAAAGTATGGTAGGTTAACACCATGGCATTCATGAACCCCAGCAAATGAAGCTCTCCTGTGGAAAAAGCATCAGAGGGCTCAACAGAGCAAATGAGACGAGAGCCAAACAAAAAGTATCTACAGAGCATCTGTGGTGGTTACTGCATCAGTTTAATGATTTCAAAAAACTCTTCAGATAGTGATGAGTTGAACATAGAAATAAATGAAAATTAAATAAGGTAATTCAAGTATCAGTTAGATAGAAATAATAATAGGACATGTACTCTGAGGGATTTTTTTTTTCCAATGGTAGATTTTAATTCCCATTTCTAATAGGTAAGATTAAACCAGATAGTCAAAAGCTGTACAGGTACCAGTCTGGTCAGGATTTTCACCAGTTTCCAACTGCTACCTTTGTTTCTTCTCTATATAAAAATCTATTCTTTTATGCCTCTCTGAACCCTAATCCCTACATCCCACACCTTCATGTTGCCACAATTTACTGGTCTTTTTCACATATCTTAACTGAGTAATCCTTTATAATTACTGAAAGGAGAATACAATTCAGAAAGTTAATGACTTGCTTAGCAATGGAATTTCATTCCAATGACAACTGGATTACATAGTTTTTTAGCAATTAGCTCATTTTCAACAATGAAAAGCAAACTAATGAACTACAGCAGAGTTGATGGTTCTAGTCCCAACTTAATAGTTTAAATGATGAATGATGTCTACATTATGGAGACTGATAGCCCAACATGACAGTTTTTACTCAACTATGAAAAGTGCCAAACATACTGGACATGAGCTAATCAGCTGCAAGTATAGTGCCAATGAAATCATTACATACACACACACACACATACACATACACACACACATCGTGTATGCATATGTGCATGCGTGTATGTGTGTATAGGTATGTATGTAGGCATATCAGCAATCTAGCCAATGAAAACTAGAATAAAATGGTAGATATAAAAGACAGTGGTCCACAGTGTGCTGATTCTTTTTGTTATTTTTTTATTTTTTTAAAATTTTATTAATAGTTTACATCAATCATCACCACAAGATTTTGAGTTACATATTTTCTCTCCCTCTTTCCCGCACCCACCGCCCCAAAACAGTCATCCCAGTGTGTCCCCCCCTCCCCCAGTCTATTCTCTCCTATGTCACTTTTCGGTAGGGCAGGATGGATCTCCCAACCGCAGTGCCTGTGTATCTCAAGTTCCAGTTGGATGTAGTCAATAATAATAATAATAATGATT
>CM053590.1:103008756-103024351 GCA_028646515.1 Pseudochirops corinnae
ATTATTGACTACATCCAACTGGAACTTGAGATACACAGGCACTGTGGTTGGGAGATCCATCTTGCCCTACCGAAAATTGACATAGGAGAGAATAGACTGGGGGAGGGGGGACACACTGGGGTGGCTGTTTTGGGTTGGGGCGGGGAAAGAGGGGGAGAAAATATGTAACTCAAAATCTTGTGGAAATGAATGATGCAAAGTATAATAAAACTTTAAAAAAAAAAAAAAAGAAAAGAAAATGTTATCCACTTCCAGAGAAAGAACTATAGAGTCTGAATGCATACTATTTTCACTTTCTTGTTGTTTTTTTGTTTTTTCTTCTCATGGTTTTTCCTTTTTGTTCTGATTCTTCTTTCACAGCATGGCTAATGTGGGAATACATTTAACATGATTTTACATGCATCACCTATACCAAACTGCTTGCTGTCTTAGGAAGGGGGGATGGAAGGGAGAGAAGGAGAAAAATTTTGAACTCAAAAATCTTACAAAAATGAATATTGAAAACTGTCTTCACATGTAAAATTGGGGAAAAAAATTACTATCAAGTGAAAAGAAATGATGCTAAATGGGAGGTTAAAAAAAAAGAACAATGAATTACTTTTCCAGTGAATCTATTAAGTGCTTAACCATTCACCAGTATAAATTACAAACAGGCATATGCATACTCGCTGGTATTCCAAGAAAGACACAAGTACAAACTAAAGAGTTAAAAGCAAAGAGGTAAACAGCAGAAAGCACTTCAGATTTTTAGATAAACATTTAGAATAAATCATCACTGTCACTTATCCAAAAAGATTCAGACACCCCATATAACACATGTGATTCTCCCATTTTTACAGATTTGACAATTCTGCCAAATGGGAAATAGTCAATATAGTTTAAAAAAAAAAACACCCAGAAATTCCTATTATGTTAGCATTTTCAGTATCTTGGGACTTGAAGGCCCTGTAGTTTTTACTCCCTCCAAAACAAAGAGATGCAAACTCAATCTTTTTTTGTATGGTATTACTTTAACATTCATATTCTGTAAATGTTTCAAAAACACACTTCAGTTCTTTTATCTAAAGTATGTAACATATCACTCGACCTTTGCTATTCTCTCTACCCAAATTTCACCTAAAACTAGAGCTTCCTATGAGATTCTTCAGGATGAGAGTCTTAAGGTTGATTTTTTCCTTCAACTTCCATATAGAATTTCTTGAAACAGGGCACATATAATGTAATAAACACCCCATTTCAAATAATCATAGCACTAGAGCTAGCTGGAAGGGACCTGAGAGGCCCTTTAAGTTTGTTCAATCCCCTTATTCAATGAAAGAGGTAACTGAGGTCTAGAGTAGTTAAGTGACTTTGACTTGCCCAAAGTCACATATAAGGTAATAAATGTCAGAGACAGGATTTGAACCTAGACAGTCTGCCTAGAGTATTCTGTTCTCCCCAACAACACAGTCAGAACCTTATATTTCAACATGATCATCATAAAAAGGAAGACGCCTTCACTGGCATCCAACCTTAAAATAGTACTTGCCAACATTTCAGGCAAGTATGTCTATGGCTCTACATGGGAAATTTTGCATGTTGTTGTTTTCTTCATTCCACTTATTTCATTCTATATCCTTTACATAAATCTACATGTTGTTCTGAATTCCTTATATTCATCATTTCTTCCTACAAAGCAATGTCTCCTGTCAGCCTATCTCCTCTAGTCTTATCAGTGAGCACCCATGCTACTTCTTGTTCTCCCCAGGACCTCAGACTCTGTGGGGAGCAGCAGGGGCTTCGCCTTTGTGACTATCTCAGGCATCTGAGAGGAACACTGGGCCAAGGGGCCAGAAGATCCCTTCCTGAAACCTTGCTTCAGACACTGCCAAGCTGTGCGGCGCTGGGCATGTCGTTTCACCTCAAATTCCCTCATCTACAAAAGAGGGACAATAACAGCGCCTAAGGCTGGGCCTGCTCTGAAGACAGAATAAGATATTTATTAGTGTTCTTGGGCCACAGGTTATGGAAAATAATAATTTTCCTTGCAAAGTTCAAACGTGACACCCACAACGGTTGGCCCAATATATATCTCTACCAACAGTACATTAATTTACCACAGCTCCTCCCATTTACTATAGTACTGCTTTTGCCATCTTTGCTAATTTACAGAGTATAAGGAGAAACTCAAGAGTTGCTTAATTTTTATTTCTCTTACTATTAATGATTTGGTTCATATTTTCAGATGGGCATTTATGCAATTCTTCCTTTGAAAACTGTCCATATTTTCTGTTCACTTACCTATTGGAGAATGAGCCTTGTTATATGTGTGTCAATTCCCTATATAATCTGCATCATACAAATATTTTACACCATGTAGTTTCTCTTGTTCTACCTTAATTCATTTTGATTATGCACATTTTTTATTTTATGTAATCAAACTGTCAGTTTTCTCCTTTGTGACCTCCTCTATGTTCTACATTTTACAAATAGCATTTTGATCTCTGGCCTCCATTCAGCTGCAGAAACATTCTCTCTACAGAGATATGTTCCTGATTTTTAGGATAAGTGACACATATGTAATATCATACTCACTAACAGTTTTTCCTTTATCTCTACTTCATAAGCCAATGTAGAGAATTGATTCCAACAAGCCAGGTCATCAAATCAACTCATGCTTACAGGATGAAACAAGGACAAATTTCCTCAAAATATGACACTATGGTGAAACTATTAAATGCAAATCTAGCTAATGCTGTAATTGGTTTAACATTTCTATCAAAGGGATCAGACTAGTAACAAGTAAGGAAGAAACTGCTCAAACTTCTGTTGACCTCAAATAATCAAAATAGTATAAGGAAGGAAAAAGGAATTCATTATGCTGAGCACCAAAAGAATTATTGTTAAAAAAAAACCTTAATAACATGAATATTTTTATGCCGTTGATTCAATGCAAAGATTTAATAAGTGCCTAAAGACAATGGGTATTTAAAAAATATGTTAATTATCAGGAATATCTAGAAATTCTAAGTTGGAGGGGACCTTAGTGTTCACCTCATTCAAAAGACATGAAAAATTCCTTCCACACCTTTCTATTCAATGATCTTTCACTTGAAGACTCTCAGCAACCAGGACGCCAATCTCCTGAGACAAGTGGACAGCTCTTATTGTCAAAAAAGCTCTTCTTGATATGGAGCCTAAAACTGTCTCTTTGCAATTTCCATTCAATACTCTCTTTTGCCAGGAACACATCTCTGCTGCTCTGCCAGGTGACAGTCAGGTAGCTAAAAGACTATAATGTCCCCTCTAAGTCCTTTCTTCTCCAGGTTAAATATCTCAAATTCCCTGACCTGATCTTCATATGGAATAACTGCATGCCCTTCACCATATAGTCACCCTCCTCTAGATGCTTTCCAGGTTTATAAATGTCCTTCCTAAAATGTGGTGCTCAGAAGTGAATGCAATGCTTGAGAATCTATTTCCTTTGTGTAGCACATAAGCTCCCAAACTTTCTTGGGTTAATTTTGCATCTCTGATTTTTTCAGTGTCCTTAGACCAAAAGAAATACTTAACAGTTCCATTTATTAAGTAGTTAGGTTCAAACAACTTATTAAGTATTTGTGTCCAAATTTGAAAAAAAATTGAAAAATTTGCATCTGAAAAACCACACATAAACTGAGAGAAAAAAATTTTTTTAGTTTATTTCTTAAATAATCACAATTACTTTTTAATGGAATGTGTGTGTCTGTTGGGCCCTGTACATCTTCTCAAACTTTGAAATCACCTTTATTTCCTATTCCACACTGATTTTCACATGGTACTTGCTTTTTATCACAGCAGCCAAGGAAAACCCAGCTTGGAAAAGACATGACATCACAAACATGGAAGTTTAATAAGTTACCAGTACAGACAAAAGTACCAGTAAAAAAATCATACATTGAAAATGTTATCAAAATGAATGTAACATGAAACTGTGAACTATCTTGAGCTTGTAGGGTCTACGATATCTGAGAGAGAGATGTCAAATATTACTGTTTCTCTTGAAAATTTAAAATATCCCACAGTACTGCTACTATTTAGCCAAAGAATGGTTCCACAGGGCATGTGGAAACCTTAGGTATAGCCTAAGATATCATTAGTTTCCTTGGCCAATTGCTTTCTTGGAAGACATACCCTCCCTACTAAATGCCCCCCATATTGAACTTAAGTTTAAAAAAAAATCTACAAGCAAAATAATATTTACATGGTGCTTTAAAGTTTACAATGCACTTTATGGTATTCTCATTTTATCCTCACAACAAGCTTGTGAAAAATTCCCATTTTACAGATAAGGAAAGTGAAGCAGACAGAGGCTAAGTGACTTATCCAGGGTCGCTCAGCTAACAAGTATCTCGGGTTCGATCTGAACTCAGGTCTTCCAGACTCCGGTCCAGTTATCTATTGTGCCACCTAGCACTTTGCTTAATTTTTGCAAACCTCAAAACATTATGGAGATAATAGTTAGAATCATTATTAGCACTATTCAGCTCAATGTTCCAGCTTGTCAAGATGTTTTTGAAATCTGACTGTGACAGCAAAGAACTAAGTACGGATTTCTGGGGCATGCCACTGAACCCCTCCTTCCAAGGTCACACTGAACTATATTAATAATAACTATCTAAGTCTGGTCATGCAACCAATTTTGAATCTTCTAATTGCAAGTCTTACTTCTTTCCATCTTTTCCAAGGAAAAGCATAAAAAACTATCAAATGCTTTGCTAAAATCCAGATAAACTAAATCCCCAACATTCCCCTAACCTACCAATGTAGTAACCTTGTCAAAAAGGGAAATAAAGCTATTCTTCAAAGGACGAAAAAGTGCCAACTCTTTTGGATAGCCACTTATTTTTGCAGATTATTCACTGATCATCCCTTTATAATATAATTCAGAATTTTTAAAGGAATTAAAGTAAAGTACACTGACCTAATGCTTGCAGACTCTATTCTCTTTTTACTTTTGAAAATCAGGACAACTAACTGCCCCTCTACAATTGATTCTTTATAATAAATAAAAGATTACAGAGGATAGCTCAGCAATCACACCTATTAGTTCTTACAGTAGCTGACATTATTATTCATTTGAGTCAGGTGACTTTTTACTATCCCATTATTTATCTTGGTTTTCACTTAAGGGGAAAAACACCCACAAACCCACTGTGTTGGGCCTTACAGTCTTAGCTCTCAAAGAGCTTTTATTCTACTGAGAGAATACAAGAAGTACACAGGTAAGAAAGGAAGTGGCAGTTGTGAAGGGAATGATGTCAAGAGCTGCAGATGAGGTGAAAAATGCATTCCAAACAAGGATCACCTGTCGAAAGGCAGAAAGGTGGGAAAGGGAATGGCATCCACTCAAGGCAATTTAACTGAAACAGGGTACAAAAACGAATAATATGAAATAAGACAAGAAAGAGAGGTGGAATACCAGGAAAAGACTTGTCTATTTTATCTTAAAGATATCATCAGGGAGCCACTGAAAACTTGTGAGTAGGAAAATGACAGTAAGATAAGTTTTAAGAATACCAATTTAAGCAGCTGTGAAGAAGAAGAAGAGAGACTAGAAATGGGAAGATAAATTAGGAGAATATTGTAATATCATAGGCAAGAGGGTTATAAAAACTGTTTAAGAAGACAGAAGGGGATGGATGTGAGAGATGTTACAGAAGAATCAATAAGAACGGACAATTGATGGTGATGGATAAGTAAGGGTCAAAGATAAATGAGATGGGAAAAAGTGGTGCCCAAAAGAGACAAATGTTAATCTGAAAAAGGAATGAGTTTGGGAGAAAATGAGTTGTTCTGTTTGGTCAGCAGGCAGCTGACAGGAATGGAATGCAAGAGAGATCTAGGTTGGAGGTATAGACTTAAGAGACAATAATTAAGTCCATTGTAACTGATGCAAACACCAAGGGGAAAAGTGTGGAGAAAGAGAAGAGAGGACCCAATGAGTCTTGGGAGATACTCACACTTAGGATGAAGAAACAAAGAATGAACTAGCTAAAGAGACTGAAAAAGAAAAAGACTCCCTAAAAACCTGAAATCTGTGCCAGAACAAATAATGATCAAAAAATACAATAAGAGGCGCCAAGCTCTCTCTATCAGCTCCACAGCCTCACCACCCTCTCTTGTTCCCCTGAGGATGAATTCAACTACAGCATCAGTGTGGTTTTGGCTAGTGTCCACATCCGCATTGTCCTGCACTAATTCTGGTTATCTCTCCTTGGATCTTTGGGTTTGATTCTGGACATTAAGTTAAACAGGCATAAATATCCTATTAACTTTTACCTGCTTTCTGGATTTACACTTCTGGAATCTCTATTACTAAAACTGGAATTCTATGATATGTATGTTATTCTACAGGCTTTTATGCTGACTACTTTAGTATTTCTTGGTTTGACTCTATACACTTTACAATCTAAGAGAGATTGCAGCAAATTTGGAAGCGAGTTTTTTCGCCATTTTGTTTATTTTATTCTTGTCAGGATTCTTGAAGTTCTTCTATGATAATGGATTAGTGGAAGGAATCTTTCCTGTGATAACAGCTCTTCTGTTCTGTGGATTCATCATTTATGACACTCATCTACTGATACATAAACTATCCCGATACTAAAGAAAATATACTGGCTACCATGAACCTCTACTTGGATATCATCAATCTGTTCCTGCACCTATTGTATTTATTAGAAACATTTAATAAAATATTATTGAGAACAATAAAATATTTGTTAAGTAATAAGGCTTGGGATATATATTGTTAAAAATTGTTTTGATCTCTAGTTACTCAGTATTTGCAAGACTGAAGTTTTACTATTTTTTTTACATCTTCCTGCTACCAAATTTTTGATTTAGAACTTCTGCATGATGTTTCATATTGCTGACTATTGATTTTGAATTCTTCTTCAAAATGTTTAAATTTAATAGCTCTAATAATATTTGCTCTTTGTAAAGACTAGAATTGGGTTTTGCATCCACAGTAATTCTTAATTAAAATTCTTTGTTACCTTTGATTTCAGTAATGAGACATTAAAAATCTTATTGTCTTATTTTTTTCCTATTCTAAATTTGCTATAGGTTGGTAGTTTGTAATTCAGAATTGCTTCATGAATACATAATATAAAATTAAGGCTTTCTTTGAACAGTGATTTTATTTCTTACCTTTTTCCTTAAGTATTATTCTAAAAGTTTTTATTAGATTTGCATTCTGTTTTGAAGGCCTTGGCCCCATTATTATTTTGAATAGTGTAAATCCATTTGTACTAAAACACGTTCATCTTAATCAGAAGGAAAAGATATAATCAAGCATTTTAGACCCAGGCAACTAACACTTTCAGAATTATTCAGTGTCAAAATAAAACTGATTTTAGATCATCCTTATCACAAATTTACATTTAAATGCATTGTAAGCATTTAGAAATGATATATTTTAAGATAAGATATAAAATATAAACATTGACAAATATTTAAATGTACAGGTTTAATTTTAAATTCAGAACTCTTCATGTATTTAGAATGTATACATGATGTTAAACAACCTACATTTCAAAATGCAGGCAGAAAAACGAAAAAAATCCAATTAGAAACTACAGTAAATGACTTTTTTCAACCCAGAACTACACAAAAGTCAGCCAGAAGCCAATGAGCAATAGGAAAGGGGGCCACTAGAAAAGCCAATGCAAGCACAAGCAAACAAGCCCCAAGACTGAAAGCTGACCAGAGAAATTCCAAAAACACATATAATCTTTAGGGCTCTTGGCTAGAGGAAGCAGGAGAGAAAGTCTCTTTAAGAAAGCCCCAGCGTGCTTCCAAACCCAAAGCAAGGATATTGGAAGCCCCAGAGAAAAGCACTGTCAGGGCAGGCATAGCAAGTAGCCCAGCTGTGATCTGGTAGCCTTGACCAAGGGCTCCAAAGATGCCTTTGCACTCTGTCCCAAGACACCAAGGGGGTCCAGGGCCCTAAAAATGCAGTGTGCTAAACCTTGAAGATCCAGAGGGCCTATCCCACAGAAGTGAAAAGTCTGCACAAGAATATGGGGAGACCAAAGAAAGCCCATCACCTCACCTAAAAACACAGTGCAGGGCAAAGCCTGGCACTGGCACAATGCCCTAATTCAGGAAATAAAGCTGAAGAGATGAGCAAACTGCAGGAAACATTAAACAGTATCAAACATTATTGCACATCTAGAAAGAGATGTGTTTAAACCCTCAAAAGGGTAGAGTAATTATGTAAAAATTACAAACAGTGACCTAAAGGACAAAATGAACTTTCCAGACCTAAAAGAAATGAAGCAAGATACAAGAGTGAAATAAAAAGTCTGAAGAACTAGAAGAACAACTTAGAAGAAAAAAGAGGTAACCTTACTCAATAAACGGACTTCTTGAAAACTAGATTAGATCAAACATAAATCAATGACTCCACAAGACTGCAAGAAATATTAGAATGAGATCAAAAGATTGCAAAAGTAAAAGAAAATATAAAACAAATTCCCTAACCCTAAAAATAAGACTAAAAGTAGGGGAAAAGAAAGCCAAGAATTAGAATCTTATCAGCTGCCAATCAACTTGGGAATGGCTGAGCAAACTGTTTTGTGAATGTAATTAAATGTTAACGTACCATAAGAAATGAAGAGAAAGACAATTCCACAAATTCATGATCTTCATTCAAATATTTTTCATCATGGTTCCTCATACCCTTCTGATTTCTGGATCTTCTCACATGAATCTATTTTCTCAATATATAGTGCTGTCTTGGCCTTACAATTTCTTTTGAAGAAGGCATACCATTCCAGAGTCATGTTCCAGTCATAAGCCTCATAACCATAAAGTTTCAATCATATGTATAAGGCTAAACTTGCCTTCCTGCATTAGGGTCTTCTGATTAGTCTTGCTTACTAGCTATACTTCACACATTAATTCAAAAAATATTTATTATCTACTATTCAAAATACAAAGTTCACCCAAGAAGGGAGTAATGAGACACAAACAACTAAATAATTATAATTCACGAAAGGTTCATGAGAGGTAGCAACAAAGCATCACAAGCAATAGCAACATCTTAAGTTTAAGCCAGGAGTTCTTAAGCTATGGTACCAGAACTTCTTTTGTAATAATTGTATATCAATATAATTAGCCTCCTTTGCCAGTCAATAAGCATTTATTAAGTACAAACTAGTGCCAGGCACTGCATTAAGTACCTGAGATACAAAGAAAGGCAAAAGAAAGTCCCTATTTCTCAAGGAGCTCAGTCTAACAACAAGCAAACAAATACGTACAAAGAAGCTCTGTACAGGGAAAAAACACAGCAAATAAGAGAAAGTCCTCTAAGAGGGGTTGGGAAAGGCTTCCTACAGAAGGTAGGATTTTGGTTGGGACTTGAAGGAAGCCAGGAAAACCAGAAGACAGAGAAGAGAAGGAAGAACATTCCAAGCACAGGAGAGATCCAGAGAAAATATCCAGAGCCAAGAAACAGAGAGTATCTTGCTCATGGAACAGCAAGGAGTCCAGTGTTAATGGACTGAAAAGCACATGGAAGAACATAAGGTAAGGAAACTGGAAAGACAGGAGAAGGGTCTAGGTTATAAAGGGCTTTAAATACCAAACAAATGATTTTATCCTGGAGGTGATAGGAAGTCACCGGAATATTAAGCAGAGTGGTGACATGGTCAGACTTTCAGGTAGGAAATCACTCTTGAGGCTGAATGGATGATGGACTGGAGTAGGGAGAGACCAGAAGTAGAAAGATCAACCAGCAGGTTATTGCAACAGTTCAGGTTTGAGGTGATGAGGGCCTACACTCAGTGTTGTCAGTATCAGAGGAGAAAAGAGGAAGTATTTGAGAGATATCTCAAAGGTGAAATCAACAGGCTTTAGCAACTGATTGGATACAGGAGGATGAGAAATAGTGAGGAGCTGAAGATGACAACTGGGGGAATGGAAGGATGGTGGTACCCTAAAAAGTAAAGGGAAGTTTGAAAAGGGGGGTGATTTGGGGGAATGAGATAATGAGTTCAGTTGCAGGCATGTTAAAAATCATCAGCAAAGTTTTTGTGGTGGCAAAGAATCAGAAACTGAGGGGATGCCCATCAATTGGAGAATGGCTAAAAAGGTTGTGGTCTAGGAATGTAATGGAATACTATTGTGCTATAAGAAATGATGAGCAGGTAGACTTCAGAAAAACCTGGAAAGACTTACATGAAATGATGCTGAGTGAAGTGAGCAGAACCAGGAGAATATTATACACAGTAACAGCAACACTGTGTGATGATCAATTATGACTGACTTAGCTCTTCTCAGCAATAAAACAATCCAAGACAATTTCAAAAGACTCATGACAGAGAATGCTATCCAGATCCAGAAAAAGAATTATGGAGTCTGAATGCTGATTGACTTTTTTTTGTTTTTTTGTGGTTTTTCTTTTTTGTTCTGTTTCTTCTTTCACAACATGACTAATATGGAAATATGTTTAACGTGACGGCATGTGAGTAACTTCTGTCAAACTGCCTGCCATCTCAGGGAAGGGGGAAGGAAAGAAAGAGAGGAGAAAAATTTGGAACTCAAAATCTTATAAAAAATGAATGCTAAAAACTATCTTTACATGTAATTGGAAAAAATAAAATGCTATTTACTAAAAAAAAAAAAGAATGATCAGCATGGAGATGATAATTAAATCTATAGGAGGTGATAAGATTACCACATGAAAAAGTACAGAAGGAAAAGAGGACCCAGGAGCCCTGTGGGACAGCCATGTTAAGTGGACAAGATCTGGAAGAGGATCCAGCAAAGGAGACTGAGAAGGAGCAATCAGAAAGATGGGAGGAGAAACAAGAGAGAATGCTATCCCAAAAACCTAGAAAGAAGAGAGTATTACAGAGAGCAGAGTGATTAACAATGTCAAAGACTGCAGAGAGGTCAGGAAGAACGAAGACAGCGAAAAGGTCATATGGTTTGGCAATTAGGAGATTACTGATAACTTTGGAGAGGGCAGTTTTGGTGGGAAGATTAGGTCAGAAGCTGGATTGTAGGGGGTTAAGAAGAGAAACAGGAGAAAATGGAGACATTTTGATGGCCTTCTCAAGGAGTGTGTCACAAAGGGAAGAAGATATAGGATGATAATTAGTAGGGATGGAAGAGTCCATAGTTGAAGATTTTTTGAGGCCAAGGGAGACACGGACATGTTTGTAAGCAGTAGGAAAGGGGCCAATAGATAGGGAGAGGTTGGAATGAGTGAAAGAGTGGGGATTACAGGAGACACCATAGAATAGAATCCCTTGTGCAGGCAGAGGGGTTTACCTTGACAAAGAATAGGGCCACTTCTTTGTGTGAGACAAGAGTGAAGAAGGAAATATCGGCAGAAGGCATTTGAGTGATACGATATGAGGAAGAGGAGAATGGCTTCAATTTTTTCAGTAAAATATGAGGTAAGGTTCTCAGCTTGAGGTGGATGGGGAACCACGGAAAGTTTTGAGGAGAGATGAAAAGGTTTGGAAGAGCCACTAGAGAATCGGATAGTTGAATTCATTAGGGAGGTACAGAAGGATTGCCTAGCTTTATAAGAACCCAGTTGAGACTGTATAACATAAATTTGTAATACTATGCACTTTATGCATTTAAAAACATTATTCTGAGAAAGGATGCACAAGTTTCACCAGACTGCCAAATGGACTAACAACACCAAAAAAGGTTTATGAACCCCAGATCGAGGAGAAGGATGTAATGTTGTCAGATGGAAAAGGCCTAATTGAATAAAAAAAGCAATTACTGAGCACTTAATGGCAAATATTATGCTAAATTCTTGGAAAGAAATACAAAAGCAGACAGTTCTAACAGACAGATAATACAAATAAGAAGAATTTGGGAGCAAGAAGTAGTTATTTTGATTCAGAAAGTTTCAGGGTTGGGAAGAGAAGCTTCAGGGAATATACTGGCATTGGCAGAATTTACGTAATTATGAAAGGAGGGCAGGAAGGGAAAGGTGAACATGGCAGGGGAACAGAGACTAAGTGAAGCATGACTGAAGCCCACCTGAAAGAGCAGGCCAGGTAAGGCACTCATCATTCAAGACAATGAAACTCCAGGGTCTGAGGCAAAGGGGTGGGGAAGGGCCAGTAACTGAACATAACAAACAAAAACTGAGCAAGAGTTATCATAATAGACATTTATTGTCATGTCTGGTAAAGTCATCTATATCTTAATTTATTCCATTAAATACCCATAATAACCGAAGAAGTTATTTCAGGTATTCTTATTCCCAGTCTATGGATAAAGAAAATGAGACTCAAAGTTATCCAGTGATTTGACTATATCATCACAAAACTAGTATCAGAAGTAGAATTCAACCTTGGGTCTCTCCTGATTCTATACTATTTCCACTCTGTCACCACCCCACACACCTACAGTCAGTTATCTTTATTTTTACAATGCATTAAATATTCCCCCAAAAATGCTTTTGGATGTCAAGGTTCAATTTAGAAATAGTGGTTGAAATTTTTTATTTTATATAAAACTTTAGTGACATGGAGTTTTTTCCTTTCAGGTTTACTGAACTTAATGCCATTCATCCTCAAAGAAAATTAGTCAAGACTAGATTTGAGGCCAAGCACACCGCAATCAAACTAAAAACAATTTTGAAAAGCTCTGCCTTACACCTTTTCCCTGTACTCCTAACCATGACTAAAGATATTACTATCCTTCCTGGTTGAGGCTGAAATAAAAGTGCTTTTCCAAGTGGGACTGAAATTCCCTGAAATGGAAAACGTTATTCATGGCCTGCTGCCTTCAATACAAAATGGAAGGGGACCCTCCAGGGTAAGCCAAGTACCAATACTGTCACCTCAGTTCACAAGAAGTAATTCAGAAAAGCAGCAAGGTACCTTACGATGATTTAATATAGGGTTTCTTTCATCTCTAATGAGACATATGATGTGTCAGATGGTACAGATAAGTTTGTTTTAAGACATTCAAAAATGTTATGAGAACACCATCACTATCAATCAGTCTTATTGGGAAATACTTGAAAGAAGTCAAAGCTTATTAAAACAACCATAGTCACTTCAGGCCCACATAAAACAAAAATGCCTCTTAAAACTGCCCCCTCTGCCATCCAATTTATTCAGCTGCCCAATTAATCTTTCTAAAACACTGAATTTTTCACATCATTCCCAAGTACTTAACAGAACAAATCCAAATTTATTAGTCTACGTTTAAAACATCCCAATCATTGCCTTAGTGAATTAAGTACAAATTCTTTTTCCTGGTATTTAAGGCCACCCCCAATTTGATACAACTCTTATTTTTCCAGCTTTATATTATTCTTCTCCCTAGACTCTCCCTTCCAACTAAAACAAATTATTCGCTGTTCTACCACCACCAGAAACAGCAGAATACCAAATATGCCTTGACCTCTCAAAATCTGTAAACTGGAAGGTCCCACTTCAAAGGCCATCTAATTTAACTCATATCTGAACAAGAACCTCTCCTATACCAAGAAAGAGGTGGTAATCTCGCCTATGCTTGGAGATGCTTTCCACTTTTAGAACTTTAAGAAAGTTTTTCGATATACTGTATGTCAAGTCTAAACCTGCCTCTGTAACATTCACTAACAGCTCCTACTTCTGCACTAACAGGCCAATCAGAACAAATCTAAGCCTTCCTTCACATGACAGTTCTTCAAATATTAAATAGCTATACTGTCTCTCACGTCTTTTCTCCAAGTTAAACATCCCCAGATCCTTCAACCAAAGCTTGTATGTCCAGAAATCCTCTCATTATCCAGGTTTCCCTCTTATTCCAAATTGCAATAGAAAGTACTAGAGGTAGAATGTATAGCTTATAACTATTCTGGACGAGGGTAGAGTAATGCCAAAATATTATTATTTTAAGCTATGACTTTCTTAATGCAGACCAATGGCTGCTACCACACTGTGGAATCCGCTGAGTTCACTAAAAGTTCCAGCTTCTTTATAGGCACAAGTTCTCTGGCCTCTCTTTCTTTTCCCAATCCTAGCTTGCTCTTCCACCAGAGCCCAATTCAAATGCCATTTATTCCATGGAATCTTTGTTTATCTCCTGCTGGGATCAGACCTCTTTAGTGCTTTAATATTTAATTTAATTTCAATTTAAAATTATGTAGTATAGTGATTTGTCCCTTATCTTCCTACAAGAAAGGACACAGGATGAGAAGGCCCCTGTGTCAGATAAACTTTAGGTCACTTTCAGAGTCTAGTACAGCTCTCTCTGTGCACAGCAAGCATTTAATGTATGCTGTATGAAATGACCTATGATCTTATATTTCCCACTGTTTCTCTCATTAATTGCTGTGCTGGGACTTTAGGGCTATGAGGTTAGTCTCTGTACCATCACACAAAGACAATATTTCATCCTTGTCCCCATGCCTTGGTCCATAATTCTGCTTATTTCTCTACTGATCTCAAGCTCATTCATTTCTCAAAGGTCCAATACAATTCCCACTTTGTCTCTCTACAAGGTCTTCTAAAACCAATTCCAGTACACACAATGATCTTCCCCTTACTCTTAATTCCTATATAGCCTAAGCTCCTTGAAGGCAGAACAAACTTAATCTTTGGGTCATTATATCCCCAGAACAATATATTTCATATATTAAGGGAATTCCTACACCACCTAATTATTTGAGGCTGTTGTATGTGTTTCTTAGTACCTAATCCAATTACACATATACTCCTCAGGGTCAGAAAGCATATCATCTACTCTTTCATCTCTCCAATATAGAGCACTTGGTAAGAAATTAATAAAACATTCACATATAAAAACCATAACCTACATTGCCAATGTTTAAATGTGCTAACTGTATCATCCAACATCATTACCACTTTATTTTCATATCATATAAAACAAATGTATTATGAAAACTAAAATTCAAGAATATATACTATGATATTGACAAGTGCTACAAATATAACCATAATTTACTTTAGAGCAACAAATTTGAAAAAACTACCATAGATGAGATATTAAGTTCTTATTACCAAAGTTTTCCCCCAAATGAAGAACAATAATGTTTTCTTTTAACTGTAAAAAAAAAAAAATACAAAAAAGTCTAAATTTGTGAGCAGTTAAGCAATTTTCACGTGTCCTCAGGCATAGACTTAATTGCCTCCATCTTCATTTCTGCCAAGGCCTTAGCTAAGTTAAAAAAAAAACATTCATACATGGGTTGTTTAGACAAAAACGAAATCAATTAACAAACATACACTAAACACCTAAAACGTTCCAGGCACTTTGCTAGGCACTGTAGATACAAATACAAAACACAAAATCACCAAAGAACTTTAAGTAAATAAAAGATAGTAATTGACCAAAGAACTAACTAAGGAAATAAAGAAAAGTTTCTAAAAGAAGAATGCACTTTTGTTGGTGGAGCTGTGAATTGATACAACCATTCTGGAGAGCAATCTGGAACTATGCCCAAAGGGCTATAAATAATTGCATACCCTTTGACCCAGCAATACCACTGTTGGGATTATATCCCAAAGAGATTACAGAAGTGGGAAAAGGTCCCATATGTGCAAAAATATTTATTGCAGCTCTCTTTGTGGTTGCAAAAAAC
>CM053590.1:103024851-103047396 GCA_028646515.1 Pseudochirops corinnae
GGGGGGGGGGAAGGGAGGGGAGAAAATCTGAAACTCAAGCGATTGTGGAACTGAATCTTGTAAATAAAAAGTAAATAAGCAAATAAAAAAAAAAAAAAAGAAGAATGCACTTAATGGAACCAAGTCGACTTCTTCCCAGCCCCTCTTCTCACATCACTGAGATGCCTTCTGTAACTATCTCCTTCACCTATAACTGGTGCATGCAAAAGTGATCCCAATTCCATCCCATCTCCAACATATGGTTCCCCTGCCCCCCTACCCAGTCTAATTTATCTTCAATCTCTATCTACTAGCTGCTTCCCTACTGTCTACAAAACACAGCCATGTCTCCCCTATCTTCAAAAAAGCCTCACTTAATCCATCCATCCCAGCTAGTTATGGTCCAATGTCTCCTTTCCCTTTCTTGGTTAAATTCCTTGAGAAGGCTGTCTACAATAAGTGCTTTTACTTCCTTTCCTCATGTTCTTTTCTTAACTCTGTAATCTAGTTTCCATCATCATTCAGCTGAAACTACCCTCTCCAAATTTGCTAAAGATCCCTTAATTGTCAAATCTAATGAGGGGGGGGTATTTTCTCAATCCTCATCCTTCTTGAACTTTCTGCAGCCTCCAACATGGTCAACCACCATCTTCTTGACATCCTTTTTCTCTAGGTTTTTGTGACATTGCTCTCTTAATTCTCTTCTTATGCTGTCTGCCTACTCCTTTCCACTCTCCTTTGCTGGATCTTCAGTCAGGTCTCATCTACTAACCACGAGTACCTCCCAAGGTTCTGTCTTGGGTCCTTTTCTATTCTCTCTCCAGATGTATTCAATTAACATCTCAGTGCAGAGGAAAGATAGCATTCAGGGAGACCACTGGAGAACTACTACAGGAGTTAGACAAAAGGCAACGAGAGTCTAAAGTATAATGTGTCATACTAATGTGAAAATGTGTTTAATATGAATGTATATGTAGAGTCTGTATCGTATTGCATGCCATCTTGGTGGAGGAAGAGGAGGGATAGGGAGAAAATTTGAAACTCAAAATCTTATGGAAGTGAATAGTGAAAACTAAAAATAAATAAATGTTTTAAAGAATCTATTTTAAAAAGTATAACATGTCATAAACAGAGAAAAGGGATACAAGAGGTGATAAAGCAAAATTAACAAAATTTAACAACTGACTGAAATATTGGGGGTAGGTAAAAGGACTAAGTAGTCAAAAAGACTTAAAGTTATAAACCTGGGTGACTGGAAGGATAATGGTAGCCTCGACAAAGATCAAGAAGTTAGGCAAAAATGTTCTGAAGAAAAGATGAGTTGTATTTTGGAAGTAGTGAGTTTGAGATACATTACGGGAATTCAGGTTGGATAGGTAGCTTTGAAGAGTTATCCACAGAGAGATGATAGTTAAATCCATGAAAGCTGATGAGACCACTGAAAGAGAGTGAGAAGAGAACACAGGATAGAGCCCTGTGGTACCCACATGAATAAAGTGGGGATATGGCTAAGGAACCTGGAACACAGGAATAGTCTGACAAGAAGTACAACAAAGCAGTGTGGGGAAAACACAAATAGGAAAGAATGGTAAACAAATGTCCAACTAGATCCCATACTAAAGAGATCATTGGTTATACTGCAAAGAAGTTTCAATCAGATGACAGGGATAGAAGCCAGGTTATAGGCTGAGAAGCGAAGGTTATAGGCTGAGAAGTGAAGATTTTTCTAGGATTTAGACTATGAAGGAGAGAAGGCAATAGCTTGAGGGTTTGATTTTTTTATTTGTCTCTGAACGATGGATGAGAACTGGGCATGTCTATAAGCAGCAGGAAATAAGACAATACGCAGAGAAACCGAAAATTAGGAAAAGAGAGACAATGATTAAAGGGTCACAAAACTTTAGAAGAGAGGAGGTGTTGGAACCAAAAACACAAATAAGATAGGTTGGCATCAATAAAAAAGAATACTTCTTCTTAAAAAGGAACAAAGGAGGAGAAGAAAAAATAATACTGAGATGATCTAACATGTGGAATTGAGGAGAGATAGCTCACAAAAGATAGCCTCAATTTTTTCAGGCAAGTATGAGATGAGGGCCTCTGCTGAGATGAAAGGGGTAGTAATTTAGTTGTCTTGAAAAGAAAAGGTCTGGAGAGACAAAACAGAGACTTCAATACAAAGTCAATTCTCTTAACCCCCTACCCAGACCTCACCCCTATTTTTTCCAGGGGGGGGGGTGGGAGGGGCAAGATACACACAAACTTCACCTCCACTTTTAAAAAAGTTTTATTGACACATTTTGTTTTGACACAGGAGATACTTCTCAATACCCAAACAACCTTTCATAAGGTCATTCCAAGAAAACAGTTAAACACTTTCCACTTTAATAGTTACCAATTCTTAACAGAAAGGAGGGCTTTAAGCTTTAACTCTGTTTGGTACCAGTATCTGAGTTTTGTTGCCTTTTAGTGTTGTTTTTATTAACACTGCTGTAATCATCACAGACAGTCATCTTTTAGTTCTTTCCTCACCTTTGTCTTCTCCCACTACCTACAGGCCACCCAAAACCCATGCAGGCTGTTTGACTGCTTAGATGAAATGAGATTCACCAAATTCATTCCTTTCAGGGGGAAGGGAGACCTCCAGGCCTTACCATCTCCCCTGCTCTGCTTCCTAATGTTCCTCCTGACCTTAGCATTTACCAATTTCTTCTCCTATGCTCTGCACACCTATGGCACTGTGAATTGACCTAATTTAACCTAAGGACCTTGGATTCTGCCATTTACCTGTCACTGAAAACTTGCAGCTTCTAGGCCTTTCCAGCCACCCCTTTACCCCAAATTAAAGTGTGAGCTCCTTGAGAGCAGGAACTTCTGCTGTCTGAAAGTTATACAGGCATGATCCCTCATAACACATTTATATTCCACTACAGTCATACACCAATTTGTTCAGCCATTCTCCAGGTGTTAAAAACATATTTTGTTTACACCTCTCTCCCTCTGAAATAACAGTGAGGAGTGACCCATATGTTTGCATTAGTGTGGCTCCCAGCTACTCTCTCCCTCCTGAGTTCTGGGGACTTCAAACATTCCAGTGTTCTTTCCAGTCTCTGAAGCACTTTAGACAGAAGGAGCCAGAGGAGCAGTAGCTTCAATGACAGGGGAAGAGAAAAGCAATGACAACTGAAACCATCCTCTCCAGAGTTATCAGGGAGCTCTTAACTGTCAAACACAATGGGCTTTTCTCAATCCTCATTCCCCTGCAGCCTCTCAAACTATATATGGACTGGCCCCCTTCTCCCTTAAATACACCGGCTAACGTTGCTCTTTCGCCCCTTCTCTACCTGTCTAACTACTTTCTCAGACTCCTCTGCTGGATCTTCATCATGCCTCCTGTGGATGCCTCCAAGGCTCTGGCTCCTCTTCTGAGTCCCCTCTCTGTAATCTCCCCACTCCATTTAACCTCTACTCAGCTGCCAATGTGATTTTCCTCAAGTCTAGTTCTAGCCCTGTTATCCTTCTATGAAAATAAACTCCAGTGATACCCTATTATCTGCAGGATCAAATTTTTTGGCATTTAAAGGTCTTCTCAACCTGGTTCCTTCCTAGCTGTCCAGTCATCTTAACACTGTACTGTTCTACATGAAGCCTTTGATTCATTTGGTCACACTGGTCTCCTTGCTAGTCCTCACACATGACACACCATCTCCATGCTCCATGCCTTTGCACTGAATGTCTCCCAATGTCCATGATATTCTCTCTTCTCACCTCCTTCTCTTAAATTTCCCTAGTTTCCTTCATGATTCAGCTCAAAGCCCAACTTCTACAGGAGCCCTTTTCCAGTCCCCACAGTTGAGAATGCATTCCCTCTGAAAATGCCTCCCACTGACTCTGCATATCTGTTGTATGTACCTAGTTATTTTCAAGTCTTTCTTCCCCATTAGAACGTGAGCTCCTTGAAGACAGACTGTTTTTGCCTTTCTTTGTATCCCCAGAGCTTGGGACAATTCCTGGCACACAGTGACTTCTGTCTACTAAGGAGTCTCCACTGGTAAACACGATGCCACATCCTCACCTGAGCTTGGCTATGTAATCCTCTTAACTGAGGAAAAAGAGGTAGAACCTAAATATAGTTTAGTCACCATTCGGAACTGAGCAGTCATCTTATTGTCCTCTTGCTTCAGTGACAAGTCTTCTCAGCTGGTTATCTGGGAAGGTCTAAGGATGTTCAGAATTACTAACAGCTCAACAACAAATGCCCTTTTCCCAGGTTCTGCTAGGTGATCCACCAATCAGAAAAGTGTTAACCATACATATTAGGGTCAGACAAAATTATTTTTAAGGCCCTTTCAAGCTCTAAAACCTACAAGACTACTATACTTCAAGGATCTTCACAACTTAGTAGACTGATGAGGTATAATGTAGTCAATCACCTTGCTCCTAATAACCCTGTTAGTTCCCAGGAGACCTAGTACAGGTTTTCAGACAGCTAAACCTAGATGAAGAGTTACTGTGGCTGAAAAATTGTGCCACCATGAAGCCAACAACATGGTGACGAACCTCTCTTAAATTAGCTAGGCTTATTCCTCAGGCAACAGATACATAGTCCATCTTCAAGTCCACTCAAAACCTTTCCAGCTTGATAGGACTAGCCAGAGCTTGTACCTTCAAAAGCCCATGGTCACTACCATAATAGAATGATGCACTGAAGTAAGACTTTGGTGGAGAATAAGCCTATTATTCTCCTAATAATAATAGCCTACATTCACATAGGGTTTTAAAGTGCACAAAACACTTTCCCCTGTATCTCACTTGTGTTTTACAATACTGTGACAAAGAGTAACAGAATTACCTATCTTCATTTCACAGATGAAGAAACTGAGATAAACTGATTTGCCCAAGAGCACACTGAAAATAAAACCCAGTCTTTGGAGGCTCGTTCAAAGGAATTTGTTTTTTTAACCATACCACACATGCGACATTCTCCTGAACTTACTTCAGCATAAGAACTACTTTAAGTTCAATTAAACACAAATGACTACAAATTTTTAGAGTGAAAATGGATCATAGAGATCATCTAGAAAAGGGGTCCTGAATCACTGTTTTGTCTTGTAAAGTCTGGAGAAGCCAGATTTCTTCTCAAAATAATGTTTTGAAAACAATTATGTCAAAACCAACTAAATTAAAAACAATTATAGTTATGAATTTTTTTTAAAGTTCATGATCATATGTTAAGAACTCTGATCTAGGGGATGAGAGGGGGAGGACAGAGGGGAGGACAGGTAGGGGGAGGGTTGTTACAAGCACACACTTTTGTAAAGGGAGAAGGACAAAGTAGAGACTAGAACAAGTGGGGGGGTGGAATAGGAAGGAGGGAAATATACAGGTAGCGGGGTAGGGAGATCCACCTTGCCCTATTGGAAAAGTCAGAGGGGTGATGGGGGAGGATATAGGAGAGAGCTGACTGGGGGAGGGGGTATACAGTGGAACCACTGTTTTGGGGTGCTGGGTAGGGGAAAGATGGGGAGAAAATTTGTAGATCAAAATCTCATGGAAATGAATGATGTAAACTAAAAATAAAAGTTAAAAAAAAAAAGAACTCTGATCTATACGAAACTCCTCGTTTTATGAGAAAACGCAGAAAGAGCACAATACAGCAATTTGTTCCCATGACCTATTAAGTTAGTGGCAGATGCAGGATAACTCATTTGATTCCCAGTCCTCAATGTTTTCCACCATATCACACTGCTTTCCAAAATGCTGATTGTGAAAGTGCATAAAACAAAAATATGTATCAACGGAGGAAATCAATTCTGGTTTTGGTCTTAAGATATATCTTTAAGACAACTGTCAACATCTTCCTTCAGTGTTTTATCAATCCAAAGCATTCTAGTGGAAATTTTTTTTCATCATAAAGTTAACAACTTGTATTCTTGTGGAAGACAACACAGGATTAAGTAAAGGAGACATTCCTGCCTCTTCACTAAGTTTCTTCACCCACATCAATCAATGCTATTTTATAACAAAGAACTGCTTTCACTTTAATATCTAAAATGGAAAAAACAATTACATAAATTGATTTTTTCAAAGTGTTAGATTTAATGACCTGGTAGTTCATTTGTTTACTAATATTTACACTCTCCAGTTCCAAGTCAAAGTTTCTACAGATTGTAAAGGCAATGTTCTCTTAGGTTAAGAATTTATTTTAAAAGGTTAGAGACATATGGTAAGTTGAGAAAGCTGTCAACGGCATAACATTTTTCTTGTTTGAGACTAACAATGTTGGATAATGGTTTTCGTATTCCATACAGAGTAAAAAATGTCTTGGGAACATTAAAAGCATTATTTGAAGCACTGAGGCTGACCATGACCATCATCCTGCTGCAAACAAGAGGCCAAATTAGGAATTAAAATGCCAGATGCTGGCAGAAAAGCACACACACTTCCTCAGTCTTCCTCCTAAAAGCCACCACCATTTTTTAGCTATACTACACACTTAAAAGAAAAAAAGAAAGGAAAGGGAAGAAAAGGAGAAAAACCTGTCAGTTAAAAAAGCAGGCACATCTTCTGGAGTACAAGTCCTTCTCAAATTTATATTTCACTAACAGAGAAATAATGTAATGGCAAGCTATGATTACTGCTTCAGAAAAGAAGCTTAATAACTAATATTTCCATAAGGCTTTAAAGTTTGTAATGCACTATTCCTACAACAGTTATTTTAGTCCCATTTTATAGATAAGGAAACTGAGGCTATGATAAATGAAATGACAGTTCATAAATGAACCCAGACTCTCTGACTCCAAATCCAACACTCTACTATGCCATGTTGCCATTCTCAGCATCCTAGATGTAAGCTACTCAATTCTAAAAAGTAAAAGCAACTCTGCAGGTGCTCTCTAATATTTAATACAAAAGTAAGGATGACAGATTTATTGTCGAGTCTCTTTTCATTAACTTATACAACAGAAAGTCATTCATGGCACTTGTATACAATATAGTTTACACCGATATAACAAAAAAGTTAATTTTAATTAAACAAATGGGATTGATAAACAGGTCGGACTTCCCTCCCAAATCAGCACAAAGCTTCATACTTCAAAGAAAATATTCACCCCAGGCAATTTTAACATTTGAATACCCTCTTAAAGTCACTTTACTCTTGTACTTTTATCCCACCTCAAAAATGTTTAACAAATATTAGTAGCACCAATGATTCCAGAGTCCATTGACTTATTTTAAATTGAGGAATAGGGAGGACTATTAAATTCTAAGCAAAACTGATTTGCTCATCACCTCCTCAAATCTATCATTAAAACTAATGGGATTATTTGTTAAATCACTATAACCATCATTCACAAAACTCAATGAAAAGGACCCATTCACATATAATTCTAAAACGATACATGCGATATTTCCTGAATTATTTCCAAATTTGAAAAATGTGAGCATCTGAATATAAACAAGAGATAATTACTAATCCCTTTACATAGTTAAGCAAGGGCATGGCCTTGAGACATATTATCAATATTTAAAAAGTTGACAAAAATGTGGTATATACAAAAGCAGAAGAATAAAATCTGGCACTTTTCCCACTATAAGGGGGAAAATTAAATAGGAGAGGTATACTTAGTTAACCACTAATGTCTATTTAAAATATCAAAATAAAATGACAGGTGTTAATTCTTAACTATTGTTCCCATACAATAGCATTAGGTCACTAAAACACACTTTTCACTAAGTCACCATTCTTAAGGAAGTAAGATCTTATCCAAGACACTAAAGTAAAACAACTGAAAATTTTAAGAGAAATAACTCTCAATGTCCCTAACAGTTTTGCACTAACGACAGATTTATGGTAAAACCCACTACACAAATTATGACACAGTGTAGTAAAATGCAGTCATTCGTAATTGTTTTCTTCAAACCAAACTAGTTCCTTTGTTAGAAATTACTGTCTTTCTAGAGAGGGGAAACATTAAATATTTTTTTTTTTTAATTTTCAGAGTACTGCTCAAACCTAAAATAATCTATCACAGTTTAAAAGAGACTTACTAGCAATCACTCGAAAAACACATTACTGGAATCCAGTTTACTAGCTGAAATAAAAGAAATATGCTGAAGCTCAAAAAAACATTAAATTTAAGACTACAGGTTATTTCAAAAAAGAGGTGTCTTTCCCACACTCCTAGGTGAGTTCCAAAGTGCCTATTTTGCAAATGTAAACTGGAGAGTGGGCCATTATAGCAATTTAACTAGTATGGAGGTGTAGAGAGGTTGGGGGAGGGGAAAGAGAAGAAGGCCATAGCCACTAGGACCCTCCAGTGAAAAGAACAAAGTGGAAGACCCTGAAAATTTGGGGAAGGGTCTTGGTGTATGTGAATGTGATTTTTTTGTTTTTTTAGGGAGGGCTGATCATACCTTTTCCCTTGGCACTGGAGCTGCTGTTGCTGCTGCTGCCAACTGCACAGGCTGAATCTTTCCTGAACCTCTTGCTCTGAGGTCTCACACTGGACCTTAAGAAATGATGCTGGTCCTGGGAAGAGGCCTGAAGGGGGCACGGGGCTTGCTGTAGGCTGGAGGAGGAAGGGTTATTATTGTTATTATTACTGATAATCTTCTCCTCTTTCTTTGTGCTGTGGCTGGTCTCTTCAGCTGCTTCTCCTCCTCCAGCCCCTTCTCCTTCCAGGGACTCCTCATCTGCTGATCTCTTGCCCAGCTTTTTGAGCCCTTCCTCCCCGCTGCTGCCGTCTCCCAACTTCACTGTCATCCTAAGGGAAGGGGGAAGAAGAAAGACAAAAGGAAAAACCTCATGAGACCCGCAATGGAGAGAAAATCCCTGGCCCAGAGAGGGGAGAAGTTTAGCTGCAGAAATTCCCTCTCAACATGGCCGCCGTTGTTTGTTACAAATCCCCTCTCGGCTCCTTTGCCTGTCCCGGCCCAACAGCCCGGGCCCAGTCTGCCAGGGGGCCGGGGACAGATCCCCAGCCCACCTCCCCCTCACCAGAACCGACCCGGAGGGCTCCGGACCCTTCTAAGGGGGCTGGACGGCGGATTTGCCAAGGAAACGGCCCAGCCAAAGTCAGGCGTCTGAAGCGCTCGCGAAGAGAGAGAAAACCAGAGCAGCAGCAGCCCCAGACGGCGGAGACCCCGGGGAGCTGCGGGGCCCCCGAAGCCGCTGCAGGGCCCCCTCTCCGTCCTACCCATGCTGCGGGTCCTCGGGGCCGGGGGCTGTCTTCTTTCTCCTCACCATGGAGCCGAGGTGATCCGACCTACCCAGGGGGGAAATGGTTCATCGTCCTAGATGCAGCAGCAGCTTCTCTGTGCGTGTGGAGCTCTCTCCTGCTCTGACTCTGGGGCTGGGGCTGGCCAAGGCTGCAAAGATTCCCAACTCCTTCCCCCTCCCCCCACGCACCCCCCCCCCCAAAAGGGGAAAGGACTACAACATTTTGCACACCTATTCCTGCCACTAACTACAAGTTCACCCCAGGAAAGGGGCAGAGGGCCCAAGATCAAGTGCAGGAGGAGCCAACCTCAAGCTGACCACTTTGCAAAGAGAACACCAAGGCTGAAAGCTGCTGTCACCTTTTTGCACTTAAAAAAAATAAGATAAACAGTAATTTAAGCCCCCAAATCCCTAAAAGTTACTGTCTTCTGGAATCAGAAAAGAAGTTACTTCAAAGATAAGATTCTCAGATAATTTCAGAATAAGGCAAAAAAGGTGTTTGAGGGTTTTTTCTTTTTCTCTTTTTTTTCAACAAAAGAGCCTGTTGCACCAAACACTTAGCTGCGATTAGATGAGTTTGATAGTTATTTTTCAGTAAGCTTCTAGGAATTCTTCCTTTAAAAATATTTTTCATCATTGTTGCCATAATTTCTTATCCATTGCATGCAAAAATTCCACGCATTAAATTTGCTCATCAAAAAATGACTTTGCTCAAAAATCAGTTTCCCTCAAAAACAACTTGTGTGGACAAAAAATTAATCTATGTGTTATGACAAAAAACTAAGTAGTATGAGTTCTTCATAGTCTTTATGCCCGAGAATACAACCGTTGGAGACAAAACAACATATTATTTAAAATTGAATTAACTAATGCTATCAAATATACTAAATGCTATGTAAAAGGTATTAAAGAAATAAAGTTGGGTTTGGGGGTTTTTTTTTTAGTAATAAGAAAACTTTTAAAATGGCATAGCATCAGTACAGGGTCAATATTATATACTGTGTAAAACACAAACAGATTGAAAATCAGACTTTTCACATATCTAATCTGTAATGTAAATCACTAACTCATAGAACTGTTATAAATTAAAAGCGACAGGAAGCAATCAAAAATAAAATACTACTAAAAACTTTACAGAAGAATACAGATATAAAAAGTAACACCTAAAACATACTTTTACAAGAACTGACTGAAGGGCAGGGGACAACATTACTATTTCGTATTCAATATTCTTTTCATAAAATTTAGAACTTATGAAGAAGAGCTTTGCTTGGTCTAAAATTTGTAGAGGTGAAGGTCAAGACTTTGGTTGCCAAACGCTTTACTTCAAGTGTTAGGCCAGTACTACACACATTTAGCTTAATAAAATAGTCTTAAAACAATTACCTTTCAAGTAATAACCTGAGCAAACAAAATTTACCAGACACATTAAATGCAGATGCTGGGCAGAACCAAGAACACCTAATTTTTCAGAACTGAAAAATGCCAAGAAGCTAACTAGTACTATCAGAAGATAAAGTCCTACAGAAAACTGCAGGTTCTAAAATTTTAAAGCTGTTGCAACACAGTTGAATCATTCTACAGAGATGGTAATCCCAGCATTACTACCTGATGGTGCACACAGGTGCAATTACCTTTTCAAAAGAAAAAAAGAAAATGAACAACAGTAGTCAAACATTTGTCATGGGGGTAGGGGGACCTGGGCGCGCTAGCTTACTTTTCTACCTTTTACAATACCACAGATAAGACAACTATCCATGCTGTAATAAATCCGGGATTCTCAGGAAAGGGTATTCCTCAGACCACTCCAACAAGAACCGATGCATCCTATGCACAACACAGGTTGATCGTCCTTCCATGCCACCTGGAAGATGCTTCCTGAAACAGGGCACCTTGCTCCTCATCTTTCCGTTCCTCCAATCTACCCTCCTGTCAACATTACGTTACTTTTCTTCCAATTGGCCCGTCTCCTGACTTTGCTTTCTCCCTACAGCAAAATCCTCCATCGCCACGACAGAATGACAGGTCTGAACTAAGGGGGTGCAAGTGGGTGCCCCCGATCGCTGGTGCTACTCGTCTTGCTGCAGACCCCAGGCTGAGGACTGTCCTCCCACCCCAGCACAGACCAAGCATGCGGCCCCCACGACTCGCCGAGTGTCCTCCTTCCTGACCACCTCCACTTTAAAGCAATCGATCCGGCGCCCCAGATGCACCCCAGTTCTTTACCTTAGGCATCAAAGCCCAGATGCAGCCTGGCACCACGGGCTCTCCTGCCGGCAGCTCGCAGTCCAGCCGCGTCCTTCCCGCTGCCCCGGGGGCTGCTGCTCCAGGCTCACCACGCCCTTCCCCCCGGCCCGGGCCCTCGGAGTCCCACTCGCAGACCGCTGCCCCGGTTGCCCAGGGCCGGGCCTCAGGCTCGTCCGGCCTGAGCCCGGCGGCCTCTGCCGCCGCTCCGTCCCCCCCACCCCCGAAGCGGCTCAGGGCGGCCGCCGGTCAGCCGCCCGCGCGGGGAGAAGGAGCCAGGGGGAGCGTCCTCTGGATAAGGGAGAAAGACAGAAACACTGCGGGCCGAGGGCTGGGCAGGGGCAGGTCCGCTCGGAGCTCCGGGCCCCGCAGCGAGGCGCGGCGCGACCCCGCGCGCGGATCCAAAAGCGGCCCCACACCTCTCCGGGGGAAGAGCTGGCTACTGTCGGAAGCTCCAGCTGGTACTGCAGCCCCCCGACCCCCGGCCGCTCCCCGACTCCCGGCAGCCTCTCTCGCTGCCAGGGCACTTCACCGCGGTGCTCAGCAGTTCCGGCTCCGGCAGCAGCAGAAATAGAAGGCGCTTTAACGCGACCGCGCGCGGGGCGAGGAGCGCGCGCAAAAGGCAGGGGGAAGGCGCTCGGGCACGAGCACGCCGCCAGCTTTCCTCCTCTTCCAACGGGGCGCCCGACAAGCTAAAAGCTCATTGGCCAGGGGCTGGCGCGCGCGCCGGCCTGGAAGGGACCCTGCCAGGAAGATGGGTGGGTTCAAGAATGAAGTAATGTTATGATGCCTTTTGGCCCTACTGTAATAGGCGGGGTCAATTCGGATTGGTGGAGTGACAGCCAATAGGGAGTCAACAAAGAGAGACATGATTGGTCGGGACAGTGTTGACTAATGCGTGGGAAAAACAAATTACGGCAGAGTGCCTCAGTAAGAAAGGCAGTATTTCGCCTGGCCTTTGATAAGGAAATAGATATGTTTGTAAGTGATGGAGATACAATATTTTAATTTGTCGAAAGTGATGCCGATTTATATAGAGTCCTATCAAATTATTCTGTCCTAAACCGCAAACCCCAATTTAGAGGGTTATATGTGGTCTTGCTCAATAACACGTGATGAATACTTTAAAAAAAAATTTAAAGCTCATAGTGATAAAGATAATTGTATTAATAAAGTGATAGTGTTCTCATCTTCAAATTATTGTCCAATCTTAGTTTAACCATCACCATCACTTTCATTCCATCAAATGGAATTTTTTCCTTCCCTTCTGAAAGTAATGAATTTCCTCCCTAAGGACTAGCATTGAAGAAGAAACCTGGTCAGCTATAGTCCACCCTCTCACTTTAGAATGGAACCCAAGAAAGGTTAAGTAACATAGTCCTTGGTCCTTGACAGTAAGTGGCAAAGCCAGGATTCCTACCAAGGTCCTTTGACTCTAAACCCAGCACTTTTTTCCTTGTGTCATATTGCCTCACATGGACAGGACTTGCTTCCCTTAATCTTTCTGTCTCCCTACGCATAATATTCTGCACACAGAATAATGTATAATATTTTAGTCAATCAATAGATCAACAAGTATTCATTAAATGATGACTAGGCGATAGGGTATACAAAAAAAAGTCCTCACCATCATCTATCAAGGAGACATGTATAAGTAAATACAAAATAGTTATGTTGACTTGGGGTGAAAGACGTTAACATGTGGAGGGATCAGGAAGAGCTTTGTTTAGAAAGCAGCATTGAACCAGAATCTTGGAGGAAGCTAGAGAATATGGGAGTTTTGTGAGGAATGAGTGCATTGTAGGAAAGGAGACAACTAAGAGAAAACCATAGAGAAGGGTTGGGGAATCTAAGACCTGGAGGTCACATGTGACCCTCTAGGTCAGCGGTTCTCAACTCGTGGTTTATGTTCAATTTGTAACAATGAAAATACATCCTGCATATCAGATATTTACATTACGATTCATAACAGTAGCAAAATTACAGTTATGAAGTAGCAACAAAAATAATTTTATAATTGGGGGTCACTGCAACAGGAGGAACTGTATTAAAGGGTTGCAGCATTAGGAAGGTTGAGAATCACTGCTCTAGGTCCTCACGTGTGACCCTTTGACTGAATCCAAACTTCACAGAACAAATCCCCTTAATAAAAGGATTTAGTAAAACTTGTTCAGTCAGAAGACTGTACCCAAGGACCTAGAAGGCCACAAGTGGCCTCAAGGCCTTAGATTCTCCATTCCTGTCACAGAGACTAGAGAAAGAATGCTATGTGTGAGCAATAATAAGCCTAGTTTGGGCAGACAATATATGGAAAAGGGAGTTTTGAATGCATAATGTGGGCATACTGCTGCATTTATTTGCACTCAGGTACTTCATAAATGGAAAGTCTCATTATCCTGAAAGATCCAATCAGCACTCCATCAGTACTCTCTGCTCCTCTGATTGGAGGGTAGAACCATGAATTTGGCGACCCACATTTAAGGAGAGGGCACAGGACAGTTACCTCATTTCTCACCTGACCATTAATTTTGAGCTCCTTTGACTTCCTTAGCTGTGTTTATTTTAGACTTATGTGACTTCTCTACCATTCCCCACACCACTTCAAGGTACTTCCCCTTTTAACTTTCTTTAGTGTGTTGTCTTTAGAAACTAAATTGTAAGCTTCTTGAGGGTTGGAACCATCTTTCTTTTTGTATTTGTGTCCCCAGTGCTTAGTACAGAGCCTAGAACATAGCAATGTTTGTTGATTGATAATAAATGTTTGTTGACTAATTAATGAGACCAAGTCTTAAAGGGCTTTAAATGCCAGAGTAGTTTATTTTATCTAAAGGGGCCACTGGAGTTCGTTGAGGTGAAGGGAATGAGTCATAGATGTACTTTAGGAAAATCTTTGATCTGTAATGCAGATAAACTGGAATCCTTTCCAAAAAAATCAGGGTAAAGCAAGGATATCCATTGTCACACTATCAAATATTGTACTAGTAATATTAGCTAAAGGAGTAAACAAAGCAATAAGAAAACAAAACTATGACTTTTTTCAGATGACATGATGGCATACACAGAGCATCCTATGGAATAAATTAAAAACTAGTCAAAACAACTTTGGCAAAGTTGTAGGATGTAAAACAAACCCAGATAAATCATCACTATTTCTATATATTATCAACAAAACCAAGCAGGAAGAGACAGAAAAAGAAATTCTATTTAAAATACCTACAGACAGTTTTTTAATACAAAATATTTCATAGTCTACCTACCAAGACATACATAGGAACTATGTGAACACAATTGCAAAAAACACTTCACACAAATAGAGACAGATCCAAACAGATAGAGAAATATTAATCGCTCATGTGTAGGCCGAGCCAAAATAATGAAAATAACTACCTAAATTAATTTACTTATTCAGTATCATACCAATCAAACTACCAAAGAATTACTTATAGAGTTATAAAAAAAAATAATAATAAAATTCATATGAAGTGAACAAAAAGTCAAGAATATCAAGGGAATCAATTTTTAAAAATGAAAAGGAAGGAGGCCTAGCAGTACCAGATTTCAAACAATATTACAGATTAGTAATCATCAGAACAATTTGGTACTAGATGAGAAATAAAGTGATCAATGGAATATGTTAGGAATACACAATACAGAAGCAAATAAACAGAATACCTAGCGTTAAATAAATCCAAATATGCAAGATATTGGGGTAAGAACTCACTATTTGACAAAAACTTCTGAGAAAAACTCAAAAGTAGTCTGGCTAAAATTAATCACAGCAAAACATTCACACCCTAAGATAAGCTCAAAACAGGTACCTGATTTGAATACAAATGGTGATATCATAAATAAATTAGAGAATCAAAGAAAAAATTTCCTGTCAGTTCTATGGATAGGGGAAGAACTCATGATCAAATGAGACATAGAGAGATAGAGAGACATAGAGAGGATCAGAGGAGATTAAAAGGATAATTTTGATTACATTAAATTAAAAAGTTTTTGCATAAACAAAATTAATGTAGACAAAATTAGAAGGAAAGCAAGAAACAGGAAATTTTATAACAAGTTTTTTTCTTTACATTTTAAAATGTTTACTATTTATTTATAACATTCTTTTATTTTGAGTTCCAAATCCTCTCCTCACCACCCCATTCCCTACCCATTGAGAAGGCAAGCAATATAATATCAATCATACTTGTGAAATCATATAAAACATTTCCATATTAACCATGTTGCAAAAAATAAAGTGAAAAAAGCTATACTTCAATTTGCATTCAGAGTTCATTAATTTTGTCTCGAGAGGTGAATAACATTTTTCACCATAGGTCCTTCAGAATTTTCTTGTATCATTGTGTTGATCAGAGTAACAAAATCTTCCATAAGTTAATCATCCTTATAATATTGCTGTTCCTGTGTATAATGCTCTCCTGGTTCTGCTCACTTTTCTATACATCAATTCATATATGTCTTCCCAGGTTTTTCAGAAACTGTCCTGCTTATCATTTCTTCTATCACAATAATATTCCATCACAATCATATACCACAAATTGTTTGGTCATTTCCCAATTGATGGGTATCCCCCAATTTCCAATTCTTTGTTAGCACAAAAAGCTGCTATAAATATTGTTTACATATAGGTCCTTTTCCTTTTTCTTTGATCTCTTGGGAATGTATACCTTGTAATGGTATTGCTGGGTCAAAGAGTATGCACAATTTTAGGGCATACTTCCAAATTATTCTCCAAAATGGTTGGACCAGTTCACAATTCCACCAACGGTGCATAAGTGTCCCTAATTTTCCACATCCACTCCAGCATTTGTCATTTTCCTTTTCTCTCATGTTATTCAACTGATGGGTGTAAGGCAGTACCTCAGAATTGTTTCAAATTGCATTTTCTCTAATCAATAATACTTTAGAACATTTTTTTCACACAACTATAGACAGCTTTGATTTCTCCTGAAAATTGTCTATTCATATCCTTTGACCATTTATCAATTGGGGGATGACTGGCATTCGTATAAATTTGACTCAGTTTCCTATATATTTGAGAAATGAGGCCTTTATCAGAGAAATTTGCTGTAAAAATTTTGATATTACTTCACTGTTCATGGTACCTTTTAGCAAAGTATAGTTTCCCTAATTATTTCTTTTAATTAGGCCTATTTTTGCTTTTGCTTTGTCTGAGGTCATGATTACTACTTCTGCCTTTTTTTACTTCAGCTGAAGCATAATAGATTCTGTTCCATCTTCTTATTTTAATTCTGTTAGTGTCTTTCTGCTTCAAGTGTGTCTCTTATAAACAACATGTTCTTGAATTATGGATTCCGATCCTTTCTATTATCCACTTTCGTTTTATGGGTGAGTTCATTCCATTCACATTCAGTTATGATTACTAATTGTATATTTTCATCCATCCTATTTTCTTCTGTTTATCTTTTTCTCTCTCTTTTTACACTGTCCCTCCTCAAAAGTCTGTTTTGCTTCTGATTACTGTCTCCCTTAATGTCTTCCCTATTTTTATCCCTTCCCCTTTTCTCTTATCTTCTTCCTTTCCTAATTCCCTATTGGGTAAGATAAATTTTTATACCCAACTGAGTGTGTATGTGTGTGTGTGTGTGTGTGTGTGTGTGCGTGTACATATATTTTTCTTCCTTCTAGGAACCAATTCCAATGAAAGTGAGGTTCAAGCACTGCCTGCCGTCCCTCCCCCATTTTCACCTCCACTGTAAAAGCTCTTCCTTGCCCTCTTCTTTTATGTGAGATAATTTCCTTCATTCTTCCTCTCCTTTTTCCCTTCTCCCGACATAATATCAAAATTTTTATGGCAAATTTCTCTGATAAAGGCCTATTTCCCACCCTTCCATTTTGCTGGCTATGGTGTTGCAGAATTTGATTTGATGCATTATTTTAAAGTTCTTTAGAGGGAACTGTTGGGAGAGTTTAGTTGGGTTGCTGCCTTTACTCTGCCATGTTGGCTCTGCCATTCAGCAAGTTTTCTGATAGAGATCTCATTTTTCAAATATATAGAGAACTGAGTCAAATTTATAAGAATATCAGTCGTTTCCTAATTGATAAATGGTCAGAGGATATGAACAGGCAGTTTTCAGAAGAAATCAAAACTGTCTATAGTCATATGAAAAAATCTTCTAAATAATTATTGATTAGAGAAAATGCAATTTGAAACAACTCTGAGGGACTTCCTCATACTTATCAGGTTGACTAAGATGACAGAAAAAGAAAATGACAAATGTTGGAGATATGAGAAAATAGATATACTAATGCACTGTTAGTGGAACTGTGAACTAAACCAAACAATTTGAAACTATATCAAATGGCTATAAAATTGGATATACTCTTGCACTCAGAAATCTTTCTCCTAGGTCTATACCCTGAACTTATCAAAGGAGAAGGAAAAGGATCTACATGCACAGAAATATTCATGGCAACTCTTTTTGTGGAGGCAAAGAATTAGAAACTAAGGGGATGCCCATCAATTGGGGAATAGCTGAACAAGTTATAGTATATGAATGTGATGGAATATGATTGTGCTGTAAGAAATGATGAGGGGGATGGTTTCAGAAAAACCTGGGAAGACCTATATGAACTGATACAAAATGAAGGAGAACAAAGTACATAGTAACATTAATATTGTAACAATATCAATAGCAAAAGACTTATCTCTGATTAATACAAGGGCAATTTCATAGGATTCATAATGATGTTATCCATGTCCAGATAGAGAACTGATGGACTCAATACATATTGAAACATTTTTTTCTCTTTATTCTCCTCCACCTTTCTTATGTTTTCACAACGTAGCTAACATGGAAATGTTTTGCATGACTTCATAGGTATGATGGCTATCATATTTATCATCTCAGTGAAGAGATAGTGGGAGGGAGAGTATTTGCAACAGAAAATGAATTTCTTTTTAAATTAAAAAAAGGGAAAATCTCTTTGGCAGCTGTAAGGAGAATGGGTTGAGTAAGGAGAGTTTGGAGGTTAGGAAATCTATTGCAATAGATGATGAGAGCCTGAACTAATGTGGCAGCTAATTTTTTTAAAAAGGTGATCTCAGAGGTAGACAGTACAGCGTCACTGGAGTTTGTTGAATAGAAGAGTAATAGAATCAGACCTTTATTTTAGGCAAATTGCTTTGGCAGCTGTGAAGAAATACTTGAGGCAGGGAGTCCAGTTAAAAAGTCATTGCAATAGACTAGTTAAGAGGTGATGAAGTCCTGAACAAGGGTAATGGTTGTGTGAGTGGTAAGGAGAGGATGCATTTAAGAAATGATGTGGAAATACAAACAAGATTCAGCAATTGCTTGTATAGGTGGAATAAGGGAGAGTGAGAGGTCCAAAATGATACTGAGGTTGTATACCTGAGCAATTAGGATAGGTGGTGCCCTTGATAGGAATGGGTAAATTTGGAGGAAAGGTGAGTTTTGCTACAAAGATGAGTTAGGTTTTGGACATGTTGAGTTTGAGATGCCCATAGAACCTCCTGTCTGAAATGTGAACTAGGCAGTTAGTGATTCAGAGCTGGAGCTCAGGAGAGATACCAGGGAAGGACATACAGATCTTTGGAATATGCATAGAGATGATAATTGAATCTATGAAAGCCTATCAAGTCACCATGAGAGAACCCACAGAGAAAAAAAGGTCCCAGTATAGAGCTTTAGGAGACACTCCCACTTAGTGAGCATAACATGGATGATGATTCACTAAAAGAGATTGAGAAGGAACAGTTAGACAAACAGTATGAGAAACAAGAGAAAAGTGTCGCAAAAGTATACAGGAGGAGCAGGTGGTGGTACAGTGTTAAACACAGCCGGGAGGTCTAGGATAAGGATTGAGAAGAGTCCATCAGATTCCGTGGTTAGAAGCAGCAGCTGGTAATTGGTGAGACCAGTTTCAGTTGGATGAAGTCAGTTTCCAGGAGTTTAAGGAAAAAAAAAAAGGAAGTTGAGGTATCTCCTTTAGAAGACTTTTTCTGAGGAGTTTGGCTAGAAAAAAAAAGAGATCTATAAGATTGGGAAACTTGATGGTGAATATTTGTAATAAATGCCATAATGGTATCCATAAAAGTGTTAAGTCAGTCTCAGCATGATGTATATAAAACTTGATCTTTGGTGGTGTCATTTCAGTTCATTCAAGTATGTTAATAAATCACTCCCTTTGATACTAGATGACTGAACTAAGTAAGTAACCTCAGAGGTCAGGAAGTGGTGAAATCAAGGTTCCCGCACACTAGCATTTGAGTCAGAGGGCTTGAGTTTGAAATAGGACTTTGTTACTTTTTTACCTGCATGACTTCCAATCCTATTTTGGGCCTCTGTTTCCTCTTTAAGGTCCCTTCGAGTTCTAAATGTCTAATTCTAGGAGGAGTGCACCCCTCACTTTATTTTTTCTGGTCTGAACCTCTGATTTCATGGGGGAGTGAAACTCTAAAAGAAAACTCCATCTACCAAGGCAGATCAGCAATAGTTCACTATCTTATAGTCTGAAAGAACTGCCTACAGCACTGAAAAGGTAAATGACTTGCAAAGGGTCACACAGCGACTGGATTTGAACCCAAGTGTTCCAGACTTGGAACCGCCACTCTGCCTAATAAGCCTGCTGCCTGTCACCTATGAAGCCCACAGTGATCAGGTGAGGGGATTGCCCAGTGCTGTAATTAGACCCCAGGGCTCTAGATGGCACAATGAAGGGAGCGCTGGGCCCGGAATCAGGAAGATATGAGTTCAAATCCAACCTCAGACACTCTGAGGCCACTCATAGGTCTGAGTTGTAAAATCAGCTAATAATAGCAACTACTTCTCAGTTGTGAGGATTAACTAAGACGATATTTTAATGCTCTTGGAACAGTAACACATAATAGGCTTCTAATAAATGCTCCTTCCTTTCTTTCCTCCCTTCCTCTTCTTCCTTCCTCTTCCTTTTCTTCCTTCCTTCTCCTTCCTTCCTTTTTCTTCCTCTACTCTCTTTTTCCTTCTTTGCTTCCTTCCTTCTCCTCCCTCCCTCCTTCCCTTCCTCGGGCTGTAACTGGCCTGCTCCTTCCATCCTCCTCCTTCCTGCACTCCTCCAGCTCCGACCCTGTCTGGTAGCTGACCTTCCTCATATGTCTAAATGCTATGAATCTCCCTACCTACAGCATCCCATGACTCTTCCAACACCATAACCCGCCCCTCCCATCACTTCGCCGAGGCTGGGCGAAGGAAGTCGATCGGTTTCGGTACTTCCCGGCATTTTCCGTCGCGGCTTCGTGGTCCTTCCCGTCCACATCCTCTCCCTTCGGCTGTTTCCGCTCTCCGCCCCCAGCCGTTGTCAGGGGTAACGGCCAGCTTCGCCTTTCGTTTGAGGGCGGTCACACACCAGAGGGGAGCCCGAGCCCAGCGAATGTTCCCCCCTCCCTTCCCCAATCCCTCTCTACTCCGCCCAGTCCCAGGCTCTGTCCCTAGAGCGCTCCTCAGCGGCCAGGGAGGGTGTCCGGGGAGGGATTGCGTCCCGCTCTGGGGAGGGGGCTTCAGAGGCCGGAAGCTTGAGGAGCCGGGCCAGGCTGTAGCCGGAGCCGGAGGTTCTGGGAACCCGCGCCACCCGCCTCCTTCCCTCTCCCCTCGCTCCCGAGCGGCCTCCAGGGGCTCCCCTGGCCACGGGGCCCCCATCGCCTCTCCCAGCCCTCCCGGAGCGGCCGCCCGCTGTCCCAGCCCGGCGCGGACCCTCGGCGGGCCCTGGCGCGGCCTTGCAGCTCTCGCCTGCGGTGCTCTCCTCCGGCCTCCGCGGGACTGATTGATGCCCGGAGCGCCGCTGCGCTCCCGCAGGTAGCTAGGCAGACCCTTAGGGAGGAGCGTTTTGCTCCTTCCTGCCTGACTTTCGTTATTTTCCTACTCTGTCTTCCAAATGTTAACCAACTTCCACAGAACCGCACATTGTCAGAGGCCCGCCCTGTAGGCTGGCAGCTAGGATCCCGACGACGCACACTGCTGCAATAATGATAACTACGCTACCACTTCTCACCCTGATGTAGGCTTTTAAGGTTTACAGAACCCTTCCTCCCAACACCCCTGTTTATTAGTCCTATTTTGCAGATGAAGAAACAGGCTGCACCTCCTACAAGTGAGGCATCATTCCCAGGGCTGGAAAGGGTACAGTGGATAGAGCACTGGACCTTGGAGTCAAGAAGATCTGAGTTTAAATGTGACCTCAAACACTTATTACCAGTGTGATCGTGGACAAGTCACTTAATCTCTGTCTTCCTCAATTTCCTCACCTGTAAAAAGGAGGTGATAATATCTCCTGGCTCCCAGGATCAAATAGAATATTTGTAAAGGATTTGGCATAGTACCAGGCACGTAGTAGGAGCTATATAAATGTTAGCCATTATCATCATCATTATTAAAGTGCTATTAAATGGTAGCTGTTATTATTATGGTGGTATACCTACAACCAGGAAGATAGCAAATCCTACCCCCTATATTTACAAGCTGAGTAACCACCTCAGTGTTTTCCATTCATTCTAGTAGCATCTTGGCTTAGCTCTCATAATCTGACTTGACATAACCTCTAGGAGCCTTAAAAAGGAGGATGTAAATAAATGCCTGTAATAATTACCTCATAGGGTGGTTTTGAATCTCAAAAATAATATATGTGAAGTGGATTGCAAACTAAATATTGTATGAATGTCTGTTGTTGTTATTGTTACTATTGTTAAGCTCCAGGCACAGACAGGCATTCTCAAAATTTACCTTAGCACACAGGTGATATCCTTGAATGGGGAAAGTTGGACAGGGATTTTGGAAATCAGCTAAGTTCATCTTTTAACAATTGGGGAAAACTGAAGCTCAGAGAGATTTTTGTCTGCCCAAGTTTTTCTGGTGGTTTTTTCTCTAGTGCTTATGTAGTTTCAACTCCTACTAAGGACCATAAAGACCATTTAGTTTCATCCCTACTCCTGACCCCCATTCCATAGCAGCTAAGCTAAGGCCCAAAGAAGGGGCAAAGATATACAATGTATAATTAATTTTGTTCTAAAGATAATCCTTCACTAAAGCACTTCATTGATACTGTTTCTTGGTGTGGAAGTAACCCCTAGTTCTTAATAG
>CM053590.1:103047896-103071086 GCA_028646515.1 Pseudochirops corinnae
CTATCTATCTCTCTCTCTCTCTCTCTCTCTCTCTCTCTCTCTCTATATATATATATATATATATATATATGCAATTATTATTATTATTATTGACTACATCCAACTGGAACTTGAGATACACAGGCACTGTGGTTGGGCGATCCATCCTGCCCTACTGAAAAGTGACATAGGAGAGAATAGACTGGGGGAGGGGGGACACACTGGGATGGCTGTTTTTGGAGTGGTGGGTCGGGGAAAGAGGGGGAGAAAATATGTAACTCAAAATCTTGTGGAAATGAATGATGTAAACTATAATAAAATTAAAAAAAAATTATTTACTTTGGGAGAATTTAGATTTCAATTTTAGCCCATGGAATATGAATTCAACTCTTCCTTCTCCTCTTTCACTAATTCTCTTCAGCCTCTTAGATCCTTTCATCCTTTGATGCTTCTTCCTTGTTTTCTCTTTAACAGCCTCCTCTTACTCTAGAAAGATGAGAACTGATTTCACTGCTTAGTTCTGTTAACAGTACACTTACTTACCTTCTTGGGTCTCCCTTGCTTGAGTACACTTTTAAGTCAAATGTTCTGCTTATCTTTGTCACATTTTGGATGAATGACTCAAATGCTTCCCCTCTGTTGAAAGTGTCTTTCTAAGAATTGATTACTAGGCTCGGCTTTGTAGGATGTCATTTTGCGGAGCATCTTCATTTGATTTTCAGAATAGCAAACTCCAGCCTCTGCTCTGACATCATAATAGAGATGAAGAATTGAACTAGGATATTAATATTGACTTTCCTTCACAGCTAAAAGACTTGATAGCGTATTAATAATCTCAGGTGGCATTAATATAGCACTTTAGGATTTGCAGAGTTTTTTATACATGTTAACTCATTGGATCTTCTCATCTAAACCCTGTCTGGCAGGGGTTGTTATTATCACCATTTTATAGATCAGGAAACAGGCAGATAGAGAAATGACTTGTCCACAGTCAGTCAGCTAGCAAGTATCTGAGGAAGGGTTTGAACTAAGGTCGTCTTGCTTCCAAGTTTAGCACTATATCCATTGAACCACTTAGCTGCCTCTATGACTGTTGTTTGGCACTGAAACTCTGGGATTTAACTACTATATGTTTCAGGGGGTTCTCTTTGCCAGTGATCTGGGGATTCTACCCATTAGATCTGTGCCTTCTGTTTTTTATACTTCTAGACAATTTTCTTATAATTTTCTTCAATGTAGTACTTACAATTTTAAAATTTGTGATTTTCTGAGTGATAGATGATGCTTAGACCCTCCTTGTAATGCACTCTTCAAGGTCAGTTGTGTTAATCTGTTCCTCTGTTCTTCCACAGTTGTTGTCTTTTGCTTTTGTTCTGCCAAATTTTCTTCCACCTCTACATTTCTGAGTTCCAAATCTGTTTCTGAGTGCTCTTATTATTTTGGGGAGATTCTCCATTTTGTGTTCCAAGTTGTTTACTATTTCTGACCAATTTGTATCCTCCTTTAAAATTTCTCTTTTGAACCATTCTGGAATTTACAATTATTCTATGATCTTTGGGAACATACAGAATATATTTTCTTGCTCATTTTTTACTGGGGATTTTTCACTTTCCTTCAAAACATAATTTTTATTCATTGTATTGTGATCTTTTCTAGAAAGCTTGTTCATTTTCCCTTCCATTTTATGACTCTTGCTATTGTTTTATCTGCTTGGAAGATGAGACTATATCAAGTTTTCTCATTTAGGTCTACCTACTCCTTTCTCTTCTATTCCTGATACCCTGAAGTAGCCATTCTCACTCTTTGGTCCCTTATTCTTCCACAGTCCTGGTTTATTTATTCTCCTGACCAGACCCTCAGAGTTAGTTGGCCTCTTGGTCTTCTTAAATTGGAGTTAAAGTGTCAAGGTTGTCTGGGTTCTCGTTAGGGGGAGAGGAATACACCTCAGTTTTTAGCTGCCTTTTCCTCTTTACAGAAGCTTCTTTCCACTTATCCATTCTTTACTGCCATGTTTCCTTTTTGTTGTGTTACTGGAAAGCTACTTCATACAGGAGTCTTATATTAAGTTTCTGATATGGACAGAGAAGAACTATTTCAGCAAAGTCTTGAAATGCAGGCCTCTTAGACTGTTGGCAATTACACATGTAACCTTGGGGTGTTTAGGACAAATGGGAATGTCAAGTAGTTTGACACTGTTTTATCTGAAGGCATTATATTATTGGAATTGTTACCATCTTTTTTTCTTCTTGCTACATCTTTAACTGCTATAGATTTTGGTACATTCCTTGATGTATTTTGTTTATGGGGTGGGGGACATAGACTGAGAACTACACTGAGATCTTTCTAATTGCCTGGCTTTCATCTCGATCTATGTAAACAAACTGAAACTAAAAACAGGAAATAAATGGAAGAATAGATATTGACACAGATTTATAATAATTTCTTAAAGGAGTTCAACCAACAGTAAAAGAGCTTTGAACACTTCTCAACTAGGAAGCATTTGAGCTCTTAGCTAAGTGAAGACATATCAAGGAAAGGCAAGAGTGGTTTAGCATACCAATTTGTAAGATTTAATGGAGAATATCAATGGAAGATTATGACTAGTATTGCCTCATAAAAGTAAAAATCAGTGGTAGAATAGACAAGTTTTGAGAAAGCTTGGTGTGGGTTTCAACAAAGCAAAGTGTTCCAGAGAGCAATGAAGGATGAAACTGGAAAGAAGACAAAGAAGAAATGAATGGTATAAAAGATCTGTAAAGATTTCTTTCTCTTTTTTCTTTTGAATGAATGAATGAAAAGGCATTTTTAAAGCACTCATCATTTCAAAGCACACAAAAACAAAAGTCCCTGCCCTCAAAAAGTCCAACTCTAATTGGGAGAGATGACACATATCAGTGATTGGTGACCTGGAAGGGGTGTTCTGGTTTGCAAATTCACAGGTATGGTGGGTTGAGCCATGGAGGAGTGAGAGAATTGACACACTTAATGATTTCTAAAACAAAATCTTCATCATCAAACAAAGAAGAGATACTACCACATTTTTCTCTAATATCACATTATTATGCTATATCAGGAAATAGAAACGGTAGTAGAATAAATGATTAACAGGACAGCTAGACCAGACCAACTATACAGATACAGATGACACCATTTTTGTTTTTGGAGGGGGGAAAGTCACACAGCTAGTTAAGTGTCAAATATCTGAGGGTGGATTTGAACTCAGGTCCTCCTCACTCCAACACCAACGCTCTATTCATTCTGCCACCTAGCTGCCCCAAATGATACCATTTTGAAGGAGCTGAGCAATCAATTCTAAAAGCAGGGAAGCACCAAAGACATGGGAAAAATGTGCTAAAGAGGCAGAAGAAAGGAGGGGACAGGAGAGGTAGGCTAGCAACTGAGAACGTTGAAGGCACAGGAAGTGAAATGAAAAGACTACAGATGAAGGAGAGGAGTTAGGAGAAAACAAGATGCAAAGGGGACATACAGGAAAAGGCAAAGAGAAAAAGAGGTGTAAGTCATGTTGAAATAAGCAAAAATATAAGCAGAGAAGGAAGAGAAAAGGGAGCTCATTTCCTCACATCCCTTCCTTAGTGGGATCTCTCTGCACTGAATCCACTGTGGCCTTGGGCCTCACCTTGTGGAGGAGGATGCTGATTTTGTTACCATTAGAGTTACACTTGATGGAGGAAATGCTGCCCATGCCTGGAATTAACTCCGCCAGGTCCTTGCAGTTGCAATGCACTTTGGCTTCTCTGTGAAATCAAATAAAATTACTTCAACACAATTGTTACTATCATGTGTATTTAATATTCATTATTCAATAATGGGTAACACAAATCAATAGATGCCCACTGTCTATACTAGGACACTAGGTGGATGGATGATGCACAGGTCTAACTTATAAGTACATTAGTTCTTGCAGATCCTGAAAATGCCTAAGGGCTCAGATCTGAACAGGCAGTGGAAACATGCTACTCTGGGAAATGCACCATGTTTTTAATGGTCCCAAACTGCCTCTTGAATCAAAAGCTCACCTTTTAAGTAACAATGTGCTTTCAGGCTGTACAGCTATACCTCATGGAATATCAATTTTCTACAAAATAAAACTGAAATTCACTCAAAGAGCAAGGAGAAGTACATGGTAGATAGGAGCCACCAAAAACTGCACAGGACAGGTGGTGTAAAAGATAATCAGAAAGACATAGGATCAGAAAAGAAGATGAGCTGGCTTTTGCAGCAGGAGTGAGAAATAACCATAGAGCACCCTGTGGGCTCTATTGGTGGCCATGCAATGTCAAGGGATCATAAGGCACCATGGTACAGTGCACAGGGTGCTAGACATGGAAATAGGAAGACCTGAGATCACATCTCAGCATTATATGAATGATTTTGGGCTTGTCACTTAACCTTTCTACATACGCAAAATGGGGATGATATGTATAGCATAACCTCACAAGATTGTTGTAAGGAGGAAATAGAAGTATAAATGAGCTCTGTGTAAATCTTAGAGAACTTTAGATTATTGTTATCATTATTAGACAAAGGAGCCCAGCAGGTTGGGTTGATACTCTTTGGAAGATTTAAGGGATATCAAAGACAAGAACTGCAAATGATGGCAGGGTTTAGATGGGGAGCAGAGAATATTTATGACGAGAGCACAGACCCATTGAAGTATCCAAATATGAGGTCACAGAACAAATAACTGTTTATCTGGATAGTATTTTAATCATTAGGCTGGAAGCCTGTCAACAAATCAATCTCCGAATTCAGAGTGGTAGCTATAAGCCCACCAATATACCAACATCAGAAGACAAAATGGGTTTTTGTTTAAAATTGTAATGCCCATCCTAAAACGTGGCATGAAAATATTATTTGCTTTATCTTTCTACCTTCAAGGATGTCTCATTCCTCTGACATAAAGACTAAGCCTTAGCTTAAAAATCACATCCATTGAGCAGGTAGACTTCAGAAAAATCTAGAAAGACTTATATGAACTGATGCTGAGTGAAATGAGCAGAAATGAGAAAACACTGTACACAGTAACAGCCACATTGTGCAATGACTGACTTTGATAGACTTATCTCTTCTCAGCCATGTAAGGCTCTAAGACAACTCCAAAAGACTCATGATGGAAAATGCCATCCATATCCAGTGAAAGAACTATGGAGTCTGAATACAGATCGAAGCATGGTATTTGCTCTCTTTTTTTTTGCTGTTTTTTCTATCACGTTGTTTCTCTCATTCATTCTATCTTCTTTACAAAATGACCAGTGTGAAAATGTGTTATATAAGAATGTGTATGTAGAGCCTTTATTGGATTGCATGTCTCTGTCTTAGGGAGGGGTTAGAGAAGGGAGGCAGAGAAAATTTAAAACTCAAAAGTTTATGGAAGTGAAAGTTGAAAATGAAAATTAAATAAATTAAAGTAAAAAAAACCCACATCCATATCTATTCCTAAAAGTGCAACTGATTAATGTGTCAGATAATCTGATTATATCATACTATATAAGAAATTAGATATTTATAGATTCACACATGCAGTTAATACACTGTTTTGTTTTTAGAAGAAACAAAGAATTTGAAAGATGGAAAGCAAAGGTAAGGAAACAATAAATGGGTTACTGTGCTGTTTTAAATATAAAGATGGCAGCATGATCGAAGATAGTGATGTCAAATTCAGATAGAAACAGGTGCCACTGATCTTTGATAAGGATACTTGAGAGCTATGTAGTGACTTAGCTTTAAAATGTAATTTAATCTCTATTTCATTGCATTTTTATTTATTTTGTCAACTATTTCCAAGTACATTTGAATCTGGTTTAGGCCATGCCTAGGAGGATTGTGGGCTATGTGTTCAACACCTCTCGTAGTGGAAAGAACGCTAGATCTGGATTCAGAGGACCAGGATCTAAAAATTGGCTCATGTACTACTTCTCTGACTTTGAAGAAGGGCCTGAACCTGACTGGATTCAATTTCCTTTTCTGTCAAGGGAGGTAGCTGAACTCAGAGATCCCTTTTAGGTCTAATCTGATGACCTATTAAGTCTATACTTACCCAGTTTTTTATATCTGTCACCTCTTTTAAACATCAGCACAAATTTGGAAGATGTAGATGAGTCAAGAGACTGTCCACAGCCATAGATTTCTAATCCATGACTGTGGCCATGTCAGTACTAACATAATTAGAATGAATAGTACAAAAAGCCAAGTCTTTATACAACATGCAAACCTTGTCTAGAATCCAAGTGGATGTGTAGCAAGTTAAGCTAGAAGGAGAGATCATTGAGTCCAGCTTTCTCATGGAAGCAGCCCATGGATGAAGTGCTAGACTTGAAGTCTTACTAGCTGTGTGATCCTGGGCATAGCATTTAACTTCTATCTGCTTCATTTTCCTCATCTACAAAATGGGGATAATAATAGCTATCTAGCAGGGTTGTTATGAGGATCAAATGAGACATTTGTAAAGTACTTTAAAAACATTAAAGTGCTATGTAAACTCTAGCTATTATTTTTCAGATCAGAAAACTGAGGCCCAAATAGAACAAGTGATTTGTCCAAGAAAGCAGTTAGCTAGTTTACAGAACAAGAATTAGAACCCAGACCTCCTGACTCCTAGTCTAGGACTATTTCCATTATATCATACTGGCTGTCTGTCAAAGTCTTAAGATCATCTCATATAGGTGAAAATATTGAGAATTTAAGCTAAGAAGTAAAAATTACATAATAAATCAAAAATGGTTCCCAAAATTGCAAGGTCTGTTCCTGGCTTATCTCCCAGTTTTTTCTCTCCTGTCTCCTTGTTCATTCATTTTCAGTAGTGGCCAACTCTTTGTGTTGGATCCCTTTTTGGGGTTTTCTTGGCAAAGATGCTGGAGTGGTTTGCCATTTCCTTTTCCAGCTTATTTTACAGATAAGGAAACTGAGGCAAAGAGGGTTAAGTGACCTGCCCAGTGTCACACAGCTAGTAAGCATCTGAGGCCAGATTTGAACTCAGGAAGATGAATCTAACTGACTCTAGCCCAGCCTTCTATCCACTGAGTCACCTAACTGCCCTGGCTTATTTCCAAGTTTTCTCTCTTTTCTCTCCTAACCAAGTTCAAACATCACATAAACTTTTATTCAGGCATCAGCAGTACCTTCGGGAGAGATCAAAACTTTTAAAGTGAGCCAAGTCTGTTCCTACAACCAGGAAATTCCCACAGACATCCAAGCAGCATGGGTTTCCCTCTGTCTCCGAAAACATTAGCAGCTGTTTGACAGTTCCCTGAGGAAAAAAGAAAAAAGAAAAAAGTCATTGGAGGAACTTAAGTAAGGGTACATTGTATTCTTATCAGTCAGTCAGGAAATTCTACTTCATTCAACTCTCTAGACACGTGGGTTTTACTGTCAATGCTCCACATTGCTACGAAAGTGAGACTAAATACTTGGTAGGTGGGTATGTGGGGCGTGAGTATGATGTTTCTTTGCAATTTAAGGCAATTCATTCCTCTCTTTAAAGATTAAGGTGAAGTGAGGCAGCATCTTTTTAAGTTGACTGATACTGTTCCTCAGAGTTCACTTTAATTTGGCCAATAGGCATATGTGTGTTTTAACAAAGATTATCAGAAAGTAATAAGAAAAGGGTAATTACATATTTGCTTTAATTTCTTTTAGCACTGGAATTTAATTTAGGTTCATATTATTCTAGCCATATTTATATATGTTTCCTATGATCTATTAGTATGAATGGACTTGAAATTTAATTATTTTTGAGACAGAAGAAAAATTTTTTAAATCTACATCTCATTATCCTTTATAATGCCTATGATTTTTAAACAGTATTTTATTTTTTCCAATTACATGTAAAGACAATAATTTTCAGCATACATTTAAAAGAATTTTGAGTTCCAAATTTTCTCCCATCCTCCCTAAGATGGTAAGCAATTATATGTTATATATGTGCAATCATATAAAACATATTTCCATATTATTCATGTCGTGAAAGAAAAAACATATCAAAAGGAAAAAAAACCTACAAAAAAAGAAAGTAAAAATAATAAACTTCAAATTGCATTCGGCCTCCATCTGTTCTTTCTCTGGATGTGATTAGTATTTTTCATCATGAGTCCTTTGGAACTGCCTTGGATCATCATTCATACTCAGTCATTGTACAATGCTGTTGTTACCATGTGCCATGTTCTCCTCGTTCTGCTTACTTCACTCAGCATCAGCTCATATATGAACTGTGTTTCCAGGTTTTTCTGAAAATTTGCTCATCATTTCTTATTTTTCCATTACATTCATATACCACAACTTGTTCAGCAATTCCCCAACTGATGGGCATCCCCTCAATTTCTGATTCTCTAGTACCACAAAAAGAGCTGCTATACATATTATTGTACAAATAGGCTCTTTTCTCTTTTTAAAAAAATCTCATTGGGTAGTAGTGGTATTGCTGGATCAAGGCATATGCATAATTAGATAGTCCTTTGGTGCCAAGCTGCTCTCCACAATAGTTAGATCGGTTCACAACTCTACTAACAGTGTATTACTGTCCCAGTTTTCCCACATCTTCAACATTTATCATTTTCCTTTTCTGTCATATTAGCCAATCTGATAGGTATAAGGTGATATCTCAGAGTTATTTTAATTTGCATTTCTCTAATCAATAGTGATTTAGAACATTTTTTTCACAGGACTATAGATAGCTTTGATTTCTTTGTCTGAAAATTACCTGTTCATATCCTTTGACCATTTATCAGTTGGGGAATGACTTGTATTCTTTTAAATTTGACTCAGTTCTCTATATAGTTGAGAAATGAAGCCTTTATCAGAGACACTATAAAAATTGTTTCCCAGCTTTCTGATTTCCTTCTAATCTTGGTTTGCCCATGATTTTAAATAATCTTTTGTATGCAGTTTTGTAGTTCATTTAACATAATGCATTTTCTTTACATTTTATTTTATTCAGTATTAGATTTTATCAGGTTTTTTTTTTTTTTGTAAAAATAACTATGTTATTTATGTAATGTTCTCTCTCTGAGCTGGCCTCCCCACTTCTAACCCCACCGCCCGGCAATGACAGGTTGGTCTCCAGATGAATTGCTACTACCATTCTCAGGGTTCTAAGGATGACCCTAATTCATGACCCATGAATTCTCATTTGTATGTTCTCCCTTAACATTCAGTCAATAGATTCAATTAGCTTTTCATAAAAGCCAATTATAAAAAATGTCATAGCAAGAACAATAGTTATGAGATGTTTTCCCCAAAACCGGGGGTGCAGTATTCCACAAATCCACACAGAATCTGTGAAGGGAAGAGTTGACATGAACTTCAAGTGCAATGGTAATGAAGCATAGATTTGAGGAACACACAATGGTCATGGTGACTCACAACTCTGTAACTGCAGGGTCTCAATGGTCTCCTTTTCTAGAGGGTTCTCACACAATTCTCTTTGGGGCATGTTGGGAGTGATCAGTAAGCCCCTTGACTGCTTTGCTGGCTAGCTCTTTCCTTGAAGGGCAGAGCCTCTTTGCTGAACAGGTAGCCACTGCAAGGTGAGGCTGAGCATGTGGTCTGTTTGCCATTGGCATTCCCATAGGCTCATTTGTTCCTGGGCTAGGAGAGGCAGGAACCTCAGATGCTGGGCAGATACTGTCAGACTGGGACAGGTAGGACATTGAGGTGTGGGTCTGCAGCTTCCCTGGCTGAGCTAGACAGATTGCTCAGTCACTGGGTTCTTTCCAAGGCAGAGTTTCTTTGTGGAATGGGTCCATCTGCTAGATTCTTTGAGCTCAGTCTCCAAAGGGTAGCAGTGGTCTGTATGACTTCAAGCCTGTTGCTTAACAAGGTGTTCTTTTCAGCTGCAATGTTACAACATGCTTTTCAGCAAGGCCGACGGCACTGGGCCTAGGATTAGCAGAAGCCAACCTCCTACTTCATCTGTACTGAGGTTTGTCAACTTCAGGCGGGGTATTTAAGAGGTCTAGTCTGTCTTATTAAAGATGCCTTTATGGTCAAAGGCAGCTAGCTTCCTTCAATGAGGCATTTCACTTTACTTATGATGACTACCTCAGGCTTCAGATTCCTATTGGATTTTATGCATAGGAGTATCTGGGAATATAGCTATTGAAGTATTCTGTGGAGGCGGCTAGGTGGCGTAGTGAATAGAGCACTGGCCCTGAAGTCAGGAGGACCTGAGTTCAAATTTGACCTCAGACACTTGACACATAACCCCAACTGCCCTCCAAAAAGCAAAAATAAATAAATAAATGAAGTATTCTGTGCATAAGGGGCAAATTCATTATCTCATATGTAGTTAAGCTATTCAACCCTCAGACTTATTTCTAGGGTATAGAATGCTTGGCTCCTGAAAGAATTTTCCTTTAATATTTTAATGCCTGTTTTTACCTCTTACCGACATTCAGTCTTGAAGTCTAAAGGAGAAAATGCATTTCATCACCCGTACACTTTACAAGACTCTCTCTCACAAAAAAGAGTAATATAAAAGCCTGTGATTATAGTGGTAAGAAAAACGTGTAAGTGATAAACACCTAATAATTATCACATCAGGTTAAGTGATCTAAATGATCTTCCTTCTCTAGACTGCTATCCAATGTAGGTTAGTTCTAAAGAGAGTAGAGCATCAGGAAGATGAATAGAAGGTAACCTGTCGATTAAAAAACTCTAGGTAAGTTAACATTTTCCAAGAGCATTAGAGAGAAAGTAGAAGTAGTATAAAGTAGATTGGGGCAGTTTGGCTCCTACTACAGATAGACTAAGGCTTCCACAATGCAAGCCACACAAATTCTCATGATGCCAAGTTGTCATCTCAAGGGGTTGTAAGCATCTAATGGTCTCTTTTGTACCTTCTAAAAGTAGAAAACTACATGCTGTCCTTCCAGACAAATGGTCAAATGCTATTTGGTATCATTAAACCCTGCTCACTGACTTGGCTTTTCATGACTTTTACCTTTTACTTCTCATAGGTTAGGAAGACAGTTTAAGTATAACATGTTACAGTTATAAGAATGGAGACCAGGGAGGAGATAGCAGCTCCTCCATCACCTCAATCCAATGGGCAAGGGCCTCGATGTAAAGCCAGTAGGTATATGTCAGCAGGTGGCTACATCTGTTACTGCTCCATATGGCAGTGAGGGTCAAACCTACCCCATTATCACCCCCACTTTAATGGTGTGTTTTGTTAAGGGTGGAGAGCAGATATGGGAAAAATTGGTTGGCCCTGTGCTGCCTGTGAAGGTTTGCATATGTATACAAAAGGCAATCCCAACCATGGAGTTTAGAAGCAGTTAAAGGCACAGTTAACAGATTGTTAGTCCTGGGAGACAGAAGGACCTGAGTTAAAATCCTGCCTCAAACGCTTATCACTTAGCTGTGATCTTACTACAATTTCCTCATCTGTAAAATGGAGTTTGTAATAACACTTACCTCCCAGGGTGGTTGTGAGGATGAAATTAAATCATATTTGTAAAGTGCTTAGCACACTGTCTGGCACATAGTAAAAGCTTAATAAATGATTGTTTCTCCCTCCCCTGAACTCTTCCACTCCTTTAAACATTGCCCTTTCCTTTAAAAAATGAGCTGCTTCCTTCAAACCCCTAGTTCTGACCCATCCAGAATTCCACCTCTCTCTTCCTTCCAATTTCTCACTAGACAAAGCCAGGCATTCTGTGCTCAGCTAGAAGCATCAATTTAAAGGATACTGGTACCTCAAGGGATAGGGGAGGGAAGACTCATTTTAGAAAAGTTCCTGCTTAAGGGTTAGAAGATATTTTTTTTTCTTCTTGTTAGAAGATATTTTTACCTTCCAGAAGATATTTTTACCTCCAGTCCCAGGGCCAGCTATATTTTCAGTCCTGACATTTAACTCTTTGCAGAAGTCACACAAGCTATAGGTGACCTAGGGGGTCTTTTGCCTTCCTATAGTAATCTGCTAACCAAAAAAAAAGGTTAAGAACTGGTATTTTAAGGAAATGTGATCATTTGTGTTTTTCAAAAAGTAAGTTTCTTGTGTAAGGTCTGTGTGGCAAAGGCAATCTGATAAAATAGCAGGTGCAAGTTAATGATGAATGGATGCAAAATATCATTTACTAGGGGGTGGAACCAAGATGGCAGAGTAAAAGCAGGAACTTGCTTGAACTCCTGCTCCAAGCACCTCTAATACCTGTAAAAAATGACTCTAAACAAATTTTAGTGCTACAGCACCCACAAAGTGACAGAGAGAAACAAATCTCCTGCTGAAGGCAACCTGGCAGGCCAACAGGAAGGATTTATTATACCGGACTCAGAATGGAACGCAGTCCCATGCTGGCCATGACTGACACAACACTGACCAGAGCAGACTTCAGGAGAGTGAATAACTGGCAGCTGTGGTAGTTTCCAGACTTCTCAATCCATAAAACCCCAAAGAGAAGGCAAAAGGTCAATGGGGGAACTCCGTTGGAACTGAGTGATGGAAGAGCTCAATCTGGCCCCTGGTCCCAGGGTGACAGAGGTAGCAGTGGTGGCAGCAGCAGCAGTGGCTGCAACTGCTGCTACAGTGGCTGCCTCCTGAACTTCAGGCTCACAGATCATGGGGGGACAGGCGACTGTCCAGAGGGTTAATTGTAGGACTCTCTTTGCTGGCACTGAGGGAGGATTCTCTTGCTTTGCCCTGATTGGATCTGGGTCACAGTCTCGGGTGGTGGTCCTTGGGTGAGGAACGCTGGTGTAGCAGAGCTTGTTGAGGCTGTGGAGAGGCAGTCTTCCTCTCAGTTCTGAGGCCTAGAAGAAGCTCTGACAACAGCTGCACAAAACCCCAGAAATTTGGGACACAGCTCTCTCCACTCTGGAAGCAGAGTTCTACCATGGTAAAGAGCTCAAAAGTCAAGTAATTGACTAGCAAGATGAGTAAACAGAGAAAGTGATAACAAACTATGAAATTGGTTTTTAGTGACAAAGATGATCAAAACATAGAACCAGAAGAAGACGACAAAGTCAAAATTCCTGTATCAAAACCTCCAAGAAAATATCGTTTGCTAAAAAGAAATAGATGTCTGTTTTGTCTAAAGCAGTCACCTAGTATAAACTGAAACATAATGAGATGAATTGGATATGAGAAAATATAAACAAGATTTTGTTATAAATCAGAAACAGGTTTCTGCTCTAATATTCCCTATCAGCACTTCCCACTTCCATCTTATCAGTAGATTACCTGCCAAGTGCGAACTTGAACTCGATTTGGCTCCACAGTATAAACATTTTCTTCATGCATTGCCAGCACAGGAGACTCACATGGGAAGGAACCTTAAAAATAAAAACAGTATGTTAGAACCACAATGATTCCTTAATCAAGATCTCTGTTTATTTCTTTTTTGAAATATGGTGTAATTACTAAGGCATCATCAATCAGTCAATCAGGTTTTCGGGTAAGGAATGGATGAGATGATCTATAATATCCTTTCCAAGTCTTAGATTCTATATTTCTATTAGAATTTGTTGAAAATTGCTAGGTGTTATGGTGGATATTAAAAGTGTATAAGAAATGCTCTTTACCTTCAAAAATATTACAGTTTAGGAATATAATTTGTAAATAACACTAATGTCCATGAAAGAAAAAATAAATACAAAGTGTCATATAATTAACTGAAATAGATTCAACAAATATTAATTGAGCATCTATCATATGCAAAAAATTGAGTTGTTCCAATGATAAATATGAATACATGGTACCTAACATTATATGATACAGACCATCTGGTGTATGGTTTATGATAAAATTCAATTTAACAAACATTTATTAAGTGCATAGCTTACTTTTCATACTGTGGCTAGAAAAGGGAGTTAAATATGGGTTGCAACATTTTATTAAGATTTTGTGCAGTAAATAGAGCACTGGTCCTGGAGTCAGGAGGATCTGAGTTCAAATTTGACCTCAGACACTCGACACACTCACTAGCTGTGCGGCCTTGGGCAAGCCACTTAACCCCAAATGCCTTGCCTTCTCCTCTCCAAAAAAAAAAAAAAAAAAAAAAGATTTTGTGACCTAAGTATGTTTGGATAAGTAAGGGAGCAAAGCATCTGGGGGTGGAAGGAAAAGCAGGAGCAAAGACAGGCAAGTAGATAGGAACATGGCACACACAGGGGATAGTACTGTGGTGGGAACAATTCTTATTTCAGGCAGGATAGGCTGGTCCTTTAAGTGGGTAGGGAGGCCCTTTTGCTTACAAAAGTGTGTGAGGGGTGGATTTAAGTAGCAGGCAGCAGGGTCTAGTGGATAAAGCACAGAATGTACAGTCAATAGATCTGGGTTTGAGTACTAGCTCTGACATCTGCCAAGCCATTTTACCTCTAGTAAGTCCCTTAATCAAGGCATGCATCTGGTTGTCACAGCTCTAATTATTAGGACAATCCTCCTAGAACTGAGGTAGAATCCATCTCTTTGCAACTTCAGCTTACTGCTTCTATTCTGTCCTTTGGAGCTAATCAGAACAAGTCTTACCCCTGTTCCAATGATCACCATTCAAAAACAGCTATCATGACTCCATTAAGTTTTCTTTTCTCTTGCCTAAATATTCCCACTTCTTTGAAATGATTCTTACATCACATGGACTTAAAAGCACTCTTATTGTCTTGGTCACCATAGTGGACACAAACCAGCTTATCAATGTCTTTCCAAAAACGTCTGCCAGAAGTTTTCAGGGGAAGAAATTAAAGATATCTATAATCATATGAAAAAATGCTCTAAATCACTATTGATTAGAGAAATGCAATCAAAACAGCTCTGAGGTACTACATCTCATCTGTCAGATTGGCTAACATGACAAAACAGGAAAAAGATAAAGGCTGATCCGACCATTCTGGAGAACAATTTGGAACTATGCCCAAAGGGCTATAAAACCATTCATATCCTTTGACCCAGCAATACCAGTTCTAGGGCCGTATCCCAAAGAGATCATACAAGTGGGAAAAGGACTCATAAGTACAAACATACTTATAGCAGCTCTTTTTGTGGTGGCAAAGAACTGGAAATCAAGGCGATGTCTATCAACTGGGGAATAGCTAAACAAGTTATGTATGTAATGGAATGTAATGGAATACTATTGTGCTATAAGAAATGATGAGCAGATGGACTTCATAATAACATGGAGAGACTTAGATAAACTGATGCTGAGTGAGGGGAGCAGAACCAGGAGAATACTGTATACAATACAGAAACATTGTATCTGTGATGACTAACTTTGATAGACTGGGCTCCTTTCATGAATGCAAGGCTATAAGACAACTCCAAAAGATTCATGATGGAAAGGGCTGTCCACATCTAGAGAAAGAATTATGGGGTCAGAATGCAGATTGAAGCAAACTACTTGCTCTCTCTCTTTTGTGTTTCATTTTGTTTCTTCTCTCTCATTGTTCATTCCATTGGTTATAATCCCTCTTTACAACTTGACTAATGTTTAATGTGAAGGTGTTTGTAGAACATCTATATCAGACTGCATGCCACCATAGGGGGAGAGGGGGAAGGAGAAGGAGTGGGAGAAAATTTGAAACTCAAAAGCCTGTGGAATTGAATGTTGCAAACTAAATGTAAACAAATAAATAAAATTTTTAAAATATGTCTGCCAGAAATAAACACAATATTTGAGATGTGGTCTGACCAGGGTAGAATCACCTCCTTATTCTGGAAAATGTCTTTTTTAATGGTGCATAAGATCACATTAGCTTTCTTAGATGCCATGTCACACTGCTAACTTATACTGAGTTTTCTCTCCACCCAAACTTCCTGATCCCATTTTCTTTCCCCATAAAATTGACTTCTCTTCGAAACAACTACATCTCTAGGATAAACTATGAACTCTTCTCTTTAGTTTTTAAAGATTTTTACAGATCTCATTCCAACCTAATATTTCAGCCTTGCCAAACATGAATTTCATTCAAAATTTCATTCATAGCACATTGCCTGGCATACAGGTGTTCAAATCTGAGTGTAATCAATGAGGGGGAAAAAATTCAATGATGCAGAGGAATTTAATGCATTCTTTTTTTTTTTTTATCTTTTTTTTGGAGGGGGTTAGTGCAGGGCAATTGGGGTTAAGTGATTTGCCCAAGGTCTCACGGCTGGTGTTAAGTATCTGAGGCCGCATTTGAACTCAGGTCCTCCTGACTCCAGGGTCAGTGCTCTATTCACTGCACCAACTAGGTACCCCAATTTAATGCATTCTTGAGAAAAAAAACAGAACTAAATAGAAAATTTGACTTTCTTGCATTCTAGAATCCAGTGAAACTGGCCTTTCCTCTGCTCTTCACACTGGACTCTTCACCTCCTGTCCCCAGGCCTTGCCCTGGCTCTCTCTTGCTTGAAAGTCACTCCTTCCTCATTTATGCTTCACAGAAGACCTTTCTTCCTTCATGATAAAGTTTTGGATTTTTTGTTTTGTTTTGTTTTTTTTGGAGGGGCAATTGGGGTTAAGTGACTTGCCCAAGATCACATGGCTAGTAAGTGTTAAGTGTCTGAGGCCGAATTTGAATTCAGGTCCTCCTGATTCCAGGGCCAGTGCTCTATTCACTGCACCACCTAGCCGCCCCCACATGATAAAGTTTAAGCACCATCTTTTACATGAAGACTTTCCTGAATCCCTTGATTAGCAGTTCTCTTTCTCTCTCTCTCTCTCTCTTTCTCTCTCTCTGTCCTCTCCTCCCTTCCTCCCCTCCTTATTTCTAACTATTTTGCATCTATTATCTTGACATTTATTCTGTATATACTTATAGATACACTTGTACTGTTAGCCTCTAAGCTCCATGTGAGTAGGGATTGTCTCATTCATCGTATTCTTGTTGTTTGATCAATTGTCTGGCTGCACTTCCCCTGACTATCCACACTGAACTGTCACAGATGATGATTTGAACCTCAGTGGAGAACTTTCTAATTATTCCTGTTAAATTTCTTTTTATTAGGGATCAGGGAGGTAGAGCCAAGATGGCAGAGTAAAAGCAGGGATTTGCCAGAGTTCTCCCCCAAGCCCCTCCAAATACCTGTAAAAAATTACTCTAAGCAAAATCCAGAGCAGAAGAACCCACAAAAAAACAGAGTAAAACAAATCTCCAGCCCAAGACAACCTGGAAGGTCAACAGGAAAGGTCTGCTGAACCAGGCTAAGAGAAGAGCACAGTCCAGCACAGACCAGGCCCTACCAAACCCAGAGCAGCCCTCAGGGGACTGAATCATTAGCAGTTGTAGCTGTTTCTAGACTTCTCAGCCCACAGATACCAATGACAAATTAGAAGGTCAATAGGAAAAGGCTGTTGGACCTGGCTGAGAGAGGAACAAAGTCCAGTTCTGGCCCCAATGCAGCCCTGGTCCCATCAAACCAGGAGCAGACCCGGGGAGTGACTGAATTGGTGGTGGTGGCAGTGGTGGCAGCGGCACCAGGTGTTTCCAGAGCTCTCAGTCCACAGACAGTAAGAGATTGAACAACTGATCAGAAGTAGATTACAGGGGTCTCTTTGCTGCCACTGAGGCAGGACTCTGTTGCTTTGCCTCTACTTGAATTTGTGTCACAGTCCTGGGTGGCAGTCCTGGGGTGAGGAGGAACACAAGCACAGCAGAGCTTGTGACAGCAGTGAAGTGGGAACCCTCTTCACAGTTCCAAGGCAGAAAAGAGTGCCTGTGGTCACTCACAAATCAGAGCACAGACCAGAACAGGAATAAACACCTCTTCTTAAATCAAACCACCTTGGAAGAACTGAAAACTTACAGGTTCCTAGAAGTATCTCTGATAACAGCTGCACAAAACCCCTAAAGCTTGGGACAGTATGCCTTTCATACTGAAAGAAGAGCCCTGCCTTAACACAGAGTTAAAAAGTCAAGAAATACACTGGGAAAATGAGCAAACAATGGGGGGAAAACCCTCAGGCTATAGAATTTTACTTTGGCAACAAGGAAGATCAGAAGAAGACAACAAAGTCAAAGGCAGGGGTGGAGGGGTATGATAGAAGGGAAGGCAGATTGTGGGAAGGGGTAATCAGAAGCAAAACACCAAATTTATTTTTATTAGATTTGTTCCAAATTTCTAGCTCATAGAGATCTTTCTAGAACCTGGCTCTGGTGCTCAACATGTTAGCTATGCATTTTGACTTTATGACATTTGAAGATTGGATAATCATACTAACTGTGCCTTCATCCAAGTCATTCATAAAAATGTGAAACAGCACTAGTGTATAAATCTAGATCCTTAGATTCCTACACTAGAGCAATTCAATTTGGTTCCAATAAAGATCATTATTTTAATCAATTACAAATCCATCTGGTATCAAACAGAATAATTTTAATCTCTTTTTAACTTGACTTGAAGATGGCTGCAATGTCCTCATTAAGACTTCTCTTCTCCAGGCTAATAAACTCTGGCAGTTCCTTTAACCAATCTGTACATGGCACGGTACCCAGTCCTCTCACCATCCCAGCTACCCTTCTCAGGACGTGTTTCAAGCTATCAACATACTTTCTGAAATGTGCCATCCAGAAATAGAACTGTCCTCAAAAAAATCATGTTCCATGACTCACAGTCATATAGCTATAGTAGGCTATAGTTATTTTAAAAGATGGGTTTTTGTGGTTGTGAGCAACTTGGATTACTGAAAATCTTCCAAATGAAATCTGGCCATATTTCCTTCTCCTATCCAATATTGGACCCAGGTCACTTACTATCTGTAGCACATTTTCACGATAGATATATACTAATGGACTAGTCATTAACTCAAAAGGACAACTATATGCTGTAATCTGAGCAATATTAAATTTTCATCTCTTCTTTTTTTTAGCATTTTTTAGTATTTATGCCAATATCTTCTAAATTAAAATAGTTCGGTTAGGCCAAATCAAATAAATATGGATGTTGCTAAAAAGAATAAATATTATTCCAAGACTTGGCAAAGTTAGTACAATGTAATTTGTGATCAGAAGGATTTTAAGATCCTTGCTATCAGTTAGGGTAGATTTGGATTTGGCTTAGGATATCCTTTGTGATACTGTTGGATACCTTAGGTGAATAAGTCTCCTATTTTATGACTTGCCTGAATTTTCATGTTGTTGATTAGATCAATTAACAAAATTATCTCCATGGTTGAATTTATCACAGACTCTCTCATATGATTTTTTTTTTTTGGTCTTTTTGGAGGGGGGAAGGCAGAGCAATTGGGGTTAAGTGACTTGCCCAAAGTCACACAGCCAGTGAGAGTTAAGTGTCTGAGGCTGAATTTGAACTCAAGTCCTCCTGACTCCAGGGCTGGTACTCTATTCCCTGCCCTACATACCTGTCCCTCCCTCATATGATTTTAACAAATGTGTCTGGGAAGAGACTTTTAAGTTTGCATTTTGTTCTACCAAATCCATCTTTTAAAAATTCAACAAACAATAGACATAGAGGAATATTATATTATTTCCTCCTCTAAGTTGGTCGTGTGATTATGAATATGCAATCTCTCAGAAATATGTAATCTGTAGAAAATCAACTTCTAAAAACTGACTGTTCCCTTGACATATCTTCAACATGAATACACTAGATACACACATAGAATGTTCTCAAATATTTTATAAAGATAAGATGGTAAACTTGTTTCTTAGTACTTGCTGCCTCTTAGTCACCTTTCAAAAATCATCTGGGATCCTCTATTTTGGAAAAGATCTATTTTTGAGGTCTTGAAAATCAATTTCTGTGTGCCTCTTACCACCAGCTCATATTTCTTCTGAATGTATTTTGTTAGGTCCAGATTCTCTTCATGATTTTATCTTAAGAGCCATTGTTTCTTCATAACAGAGTCAAATTCCAAAAATGATAGACTAAAATAATAGGCTGAGTCTAATAAGATGAAACTTAAAAGAGACTAAAAGTCAAGTTCTATGTTTAGGTAAAAAAAAAGTCAACTGCATAAGAGTAGGTTAGGGAAGGTATACCTCAACATCACCACATAAAAGAAAAAGATCTGAGGATTCTGACAGACTGTAAGGTCAATGTGAATCTGGCATTGTGGAAGCAGAATTCAAATGAAGTTGTTTCACAATAATCTTAGAAGAGACTACAGCAATATCAAAAGCTCTGCTTCATTTTATGACCATTGATTATCCTCCTTCCACTTTCATCTACAAATACGTTTGGAATTATCTGGCTTAGCTGAGCCTCATGCTAAACTCTTTGCAATCACATTTTTCCTTCTATTTCTTTACATGGTTTTGGGAGGTGATACCACCCACAATTTTCCATCATGTTTTTCCATGTTTTACAAATGAGTATATACTCTAAACTATTGTTGCCCTTGGTTGTCACATGACTCTACTTGGCAAAGGGGACTCTCAGCTCTTTCAGCCTTTTTGTTGTGGTTTGACCTCTCTAAGAAATGATGGTGAGGCAGCTAGGTGGCACAGTGAATAGAGCACCGGCCCTGGAGTCAGGAGCACTCGAGTTCAAATCCGATCTCAGACACCTAACATAAAAACTAGCTGTGTGATCTTAGGCAAGTCACTTAACCCCAAATGCCCTACCTTCTCCCCTCCAAAAAACAAAAAACAAAAAAAATTATCAGATTGGGGGAGGGGGTATACAGTGGGATTGCTGTTTTGGGGTGGTGGGTAGGGAAAAGACAGGGAGAAAATGTGTAACTCAAAATCTTGTGGAAATGAATGATGTAAACTAAAAATAAACAAAAGTTAATTAAAAAAAAAAGAAATGATGGTGATAAGGATCAATGTCTTGACTTTTGTCCATTCCTTGTTATACAAAGTCAGTAGCTTTGTCTACGTTGACAAAGAACTTTTGTTTTCTTCTCATCTTGTGCTTTATTCCAATTTGGTATAGACTTTCACCTTTACACTCACCTGCTGATATTTTGACTGCTCACAGATACTAATTCTGAACTGACTGCTATGTCTATAACCAGTTGTTTTCTGTTAGTTAAGATACAGTCAATTTTAATTTTTAAGTGTCATTTGGTTTTTACCATATCCAATACATTTCAACCTTCTTCTTGAAGAAAGTATTAATTAAAACAAATGTGAGGTTCCATCTCACACCCAACAGACTGGCAAAGATGACAAAAGATGAAAGTGGTAGCTCTTGGAGTGGCCACGAGAAGACAAGAATATTACTGCATTGTTGGAGGTGCTATGAACTGGTCCAATCATTCTGAAAAATAATTTGAAACTACACACTAAAAGTCTCTGAACTGTGCACAACTTTTGACCAAGCAATATGAGTAGTAGGCATATACTCCCAAAGAAGTAGAAAATTGAGAGATAGGACTGATATTTATAGCATCATTTTTATTGTAGCAAAATGAATTGGAAACCAAGTAGGTTTCCATCAATTGGAGAATGAATGGTTAAGGCATATGAATGTAATGTATCCCATTACATTTGTTCCATAAGAAACAAAGAATATGACAAATTCAGAAAAATCTGGCAAAATTTGAACTGATTTAGAATTAAATGAGTGAGACCAGGAGAACAATTTACATGGTGACCATAACAATGAAAAGGAAAACAACTCTCAAAGACTACAGAACTCTGATCAGCACAGTAACCTATTATGATTTCAGAAGACAAATAATAATACCTCTTAGGAAAAAAAGTCATGGACCAGTGGTATAGAATAAGACATGAATTTCCAGAAACAGCTAGTGGGCTGAATTTTTTGCATAATTATACTTTAACCAATCCACAAACATTAATTAAGTGCCTACTATGTGCCAGGCACTATGCTAGTCTCTAGAGATACAAAGATAAAAGCAAAAAGTAATTGCTCTCAAAGAACTTAATTGTCTAGCTGGAGGAAGACAACATGTGCACAGGGAATGAGAACAGGGACCGGACCTATGATTTCATTATTATAGGAAACTCCTAGACAAGGAAACTCTTTATAGCAATGCAAGTCAACACTTACAGTTCTTGCCTACAGTTACTTCAATCTCTGAGAGGCCGAGTGACATCTGTAGGGACAGAGGTGGGACCTGGTCTTCTTGGTTCTAAGGTTTGCCCTCTATCCATTACATCAAATTGCTTCTCAACCAGTACATATATAGGTATACACATACTAGATATGTTTGTATGTATGAAGAGGAAGCACTAGGACATCCCTACCTTCTGTTCTCTTATCTCCATCCTCTTCAATTCTAATGCAAACCCATGCCCAATTCCAACCTAATCCAACTCTTCTCCTCTGTCCTTTGGAACTGCCATACAATTGTGAGCAAATTTCACTTCATTCTGTATTTCTTTCTCTTACATTCCTTCCATGTACTAGCCCTCAATGAGAACTGTGATAGTATCCCATCTCTGGCCATGCTTTCTCCCCTCACCACTCCTTTCCCTCCCATCCCACATTGCTGGTACTTGAGTGGTCAGACTATCCCCACAGTCACTTCTAAAACCTTCCATTACCAACTTTATCCTCCTTTCTCAAGGAATTTAGCATCTGGCTTACCATCTTCCTTTCCTCCTCAACTCCTAGCCTTCTTCATTTCAGATCTTGACCCTAGAGGTAGTCAATTCAAGTTCTCATTGTCATATACTCTTGAAGCCCTCATCCTCTTGCCCTATCATTGCTGATTCCTTGGCAAACCTAGATTACTATCACTATCTGTCTCCTCCACTCTTAATAACATGCTGCTGAATGGAACTAGAAGATATCAAATAACCATTTTGACTGGGTATGTTATAACTTCATGTTATTCAATTTCAACTAGCCCCTCCCTATAGCAAGGCAATGTTTTCTCCTCTGTGATTCCCTCTCAAGTCTTCACAGAAATTACTCCAAAATTTTTTCTTTTTCAGCCTCCCTCTCTCTCACCCCCACCTTAGTTAAAACTTTGCTTTACTCTACTAAGAAAATTTAGGTCATTTGATGTGAACTTTTCCTCTCTCCTTTTCTTCATCTTGGATCATCTTGGAAATACACACCCATCTGGCATAAGATCAACTGAATAGGAAGGCATAATATTCCAAATGGCGAAATTCTGAAGTGAGAGAGGATTAGATTGAGAGGAGACAGGGAGAGTCAGAATGGGGTTGAGCATCTCATGGAAGAGGCAAGAGATAATTGATACAATAGAGGGGGAGAACAGGAAGGCAAAAGGGAAAGAGTCAACCTTACTCTCATGGAATTTGGCTTAGGGAAGGAATGACATAAACTCTAAACTGGGCATCTTGCCACATAGAAGAGTAGGGGGAAGGGGGATGAGA
>CM053590.1:103071586-103121074 GCA_028646515.1 Pseudochirops corinnae
TTTTTTTTTAAACAGTAGAAGGCCTCTAATGTCTTGGGTATGTCTATGTATACAATATTTATAAAAAGGAATAGAAAAGAATCATTGAGAATGAGAAGGCAGAGATGGACTGTAATTCATAAACCAGTGGAGGGAATATTGACACCAGTCTGAAATCACTGAGGTCATGGGAGCATGGAAGTATGGAAGGAAAAAAGACTTAGGAATGGATATCTATTTGAAAACAAAATAGAGGATCTTAACGGGAAAAAAGATTGAAGTTTACTTATGTTTTCTCCCTTCAGGGAGATCATTCCTTTTGCTCCAAGTTTGCTCTAAGGGGGAAAAAATGGTATTTTGGCCTTTTGCTTTAATGAGGAAGCTGTGTGTCTTTGTGTGTGTGTGTGTGTGTGTGTGTGTGTGTTTTCCTTTTAATTTGATTCTGGCAAGTGAAAATGGAAAATAAAAACAAAATTTAAAAAGAATATTGCCATGTTAAAACCAAAACAATACTTTTTCTCCCCCTTCCAGGCAGATGTTTTGATTATATCATTCTTCAGCACTGAAGAACATGGCCTCTTGCTCCAAGACGGCTTTCCACGGCCTTCTGCCTACCAGGCTCTTCTGGGTATCGAGGTGCCACATTATTACTTCACAAAAAAAGTGAGTCTTCCATTGAAAAGACTAGTTTTCTGATCCCTTCCTGATCCTGTCATCCTTCTGATCCTGGCTAAGCCCTGATCAATACCAATTTTTCCATTGTTCTGAAATATGAGTTGGCTCCACAGTGTTTATTATTTTGAAGACCATGTGCCATAATTTAGCACCCAAAATGGACACCAAATAATGAGGGTTTCATTTTAGAAAAGTCTTATACTGAAGGAGTACTAAAGTGGGAGGCTTTGGTTCTAGACCTGGGACAGGTTGAGTGCTGGAGTAGAGAGAGAAGGCTCACCATCCAGAAAAGCTCTGGCTTAAATCTCACTGGGTAACCAAGGGCAGCTCATTTGATCTTTCTATGTGTTAGCTTTATCATCTGTAAAACAGGAATAATCAATCCTACGACACCCACCCCTTGGCCTGTGGTGATGCTTCAGTTAAATAATATTTGGAAAGCAACATGGAAACTTTGACATGCTCTCCAAGTGCCAGCTCTTTTCCTCCATCTCAGTTTTGTTGGTATTAAGCTTTATAATCTCAAGGAAGGGTTTTCCCTTTCTGGATCCTCAGTTTCCTTACTTTTCAAATAAAGGATGTTGAACAAGGTGTTCCCTGTGGTCCCCTACACCTCTAACTTTCTGTGAGTCTGTGATTCCTATGTTTTGGGCTAATTTAAAGGATATAAAATGTCCACAAGGAATGTGGACACACATGCATAGATGGCCATGAGAGATTTATGAAACCAAACAAGCATGTCTAGGAGGTGTACACCATAGGTGTATAATTGTTGTGAAGTCCCTGAGGAATGTAGTGTATACATTTTCTTTGGGCTATTCCTTTCCCACCCAGAGAACTCTCTTCTTCTCCCTCTGACTCTGATTCTAACCCTAAATTCTAACACTGCTCTACTTCCTTCTGAAACAAACTTGAGGGAGGCCAGATTGCTTTTTTCTTCTGATCATTTTTTCTTTATTCTCCTAACAGAAAAAAAGAGTTTTAAAAAATCTGTATAGGCCTTTGCCTGCCTGTTAGGATAAGGTGCTTTATAATTGGCTTAGGAAAAATCTCTATCATAACTGGAACCAAATGTCCAAAATGATTCTTTAGCTGTCCATCGGACTTCTTTCCAGAAATCACTAAGTGGTTAGCATCAAAGGATCCTGGTTATCATCAGAAAGATGTAGTTTGACTTCTTAGTTTGTGAGAGCACTTAGGCTTGCCTAAGCTGAGCCATATCATAATGTTTCATTACAGATTAGGACATATATTTTGAAAAGAAAAATATCTGTGTATAGATTCAGCATATCCAAATTTTCTCATGTCAGTAGATGAAAAAAAATACTCCACAAAAATGACCAAAGTATGTTTATGTTTTAGACTAGTGCTTGCATAAAAAAAATCACATTAGATTGTGCTTATAGATATGTTGGGTAAGAGAAAATAATATTGAAATTAACTGAGTAAAGAAATGTGCTAGTCTGTATCTTAAGCTTTTTGCTCACAGTATAGGTAGAAGTGGTGTCATTAGATAGCATCCATTAGAATTTCATTTAATTTTCTGCATCCCTTTTTCTTCCAATTTGAATTAGAAAACTTAAAAAAAATTGATTACTCTTAGTGCATTTCATCAAGGACTTTTCATCATTTCTAAACAGCATATCTTTTTTCATATTTATACATTACTTGTTTTTTTTTTCCTCTTTTCTCACTTTTCCTTTTATTTTCCAATGCTCATAGTTGTTGTTCCACAGAGGATGTATTTATAAGGCATTTGTAAGTATGCATTGTCTTGTTTGTTTGTTTTGTAACTTTTGTTTTTCTGGTTTTTTACAAGTTTTTTATTTTAAAGTGCAACAGTGCCCTGTTTGACATATTCTGTTGTTTAGCAACCATGTCTTTTAGCCATATATTCAAAGAAACTAATATGAAAATTTTTCTTCATTTGAGGTGTCATAACTCAATCAAAATGTAATTGAAGGTCCTATCATTTCTAGCTTTACACTTGATGTATGACTTTGAACAAATTAACTTCACTTAAATTTCATTCCTGTGCTTCTCTACTTTTCTATAAAAAAGAAAATTATTAGTAATCTTCCTCACAAAATTTTGAGGAATAACCAATAAGAATTATGTGCCTTTTTTCCCTCAGTTATTAGGCTATGCTCCATTTTATCAGCTTAGTATTTCTATTTTGATTCAGCCTTATTGCCTTCACCTTTATGTAGGAGTTAAGGAAGTAGGGGAATATGAATGAATGAATGAGCATTTATTTAGTGTTTATTATATGCCCGGCACTATACAAAGTTCTGGGGATACAAATACAAAAGCAAAGGCAGTCTCTACCCTCAGAGAGCTTATATTCTAATAGGGGGAGGCTCACAAATATGGCAGTGGAGGCCCAGGTTGGGTACCATGGTTTGGAAATTTGCAGGGATGGTGTATTGACAGGGGAATAGAAAGGAGAGGAGAAGAATAGATTAACATACTCTGATTTGATTATGATTCTGGTTTGATTATGGTTCTGGAACTAAAACTGGTAAGAGGAGGAACTCCACAGGATACAGCGTTGAAAGTCTAAAGGGTATGTGTGTGTGTCAGCAGATGAGAAGATAGTATGGGAGAAAAGTGAAATATGGTAGAACACATATGTGTAGCCTTCGATGTGGCAGGCTATGTGAGGGACTTGAGAAAAGTCCTTAATATGATTAATTATTTTCTGGCAGTACTTTGGTATCAGAATATGGATGGTGTAGTGGAGAGAGTGCTGTACGTGTGTGTCAAGAAGAGGCCTGGATTACAAGGCCACACTTGAATAGCTGTGTGACTGGGGGGAAGTCATTTAATCTTTCTTAGTTTCAATTTCCTCATCTCTGAAATGGAAAAAAAAATACCTGTTTTTCTGCCTCACTGGATTGTGGAAGGATTAGAGGAGATAATGTGCTTAAAGTGCTTTTCAAACCTTAAAACACTATGTAAATGTCAGCTATTGATATCAATCTGAGCCACACTGACAGGATTATTATATGTAGTAAATTATCCTTGAAAATAAATTCTGCTTGTCTGGAGGGCAAGCCTGTGGGCTTTAGTGATAATTAAAGTCCTTTTGTCACTTTGTTATGACTTTTACTAACATGATTCAAATCTATCACTTAACCTTCTAGTTTCTTCTTCCCTATTTATCCACATTTACCACACTATGGACAAAACCTTATCCACTTTGCTTGTCATAATTCAGGACTGTTCTACCTCTTAGAATCTTGCACTCTGAGCATCTCTTCTCAGACTAGGGTTTCTATTATCATAGTCTACTCCTGTTCCTTTACTCCTACCAAAACGATTCTTCACTTTCATTATGATCTCAACCATTACCTTCTCCCCATTCTCTTAATACAGCGGTTCTCAACCCTCCTAATGCTGTGACCTTTAATACAGTTCCTCATGGTGACCCCCAACCATAAAATTATTTTCATTGCTACTTCATAACTGTAATTTTGCTACTGTTATGAATCGTAATGTAAATATCCGATATGCAGGATGTATTTTCATTGTTACAAATTGAACATAACCCACAGATTGAGAACTGCTGTCTTAATCCATCAACTCTCTTCTAACATAATGCACCATTTCAGAGTCTATTCTGGATTCAGTTGCTTTTTTACCTTTTCCAGGCCCCTTGGTTACCAATTTCAACAATATTCTCACTAGCTCTCTAGAATGCTTTACTTACTCTAACCTTGCATTGCACCTGCCATTTCAACCCCCAAGCACTAGCAACTTCTGCCATCAGCTTTTAAACAAATTTCTACTCAGGGCTACAGAGCATTGCTTAGAGCAAATTATTTTTTTCTTTAACTTAGTATTTTTCCCCAGTTATTTGAAAAACAATTTTTAACATTTATTTTAAAATTTGGAGTTCCAAATTCTCTCCCTTCCTCCCTCCCCACTCCCCCCATTGAGAAGGCAGGCAATTTGATATGGGTTATATATATATATATATATATGTAGTCATGCATTATTTCCATAATAATCATGTTGTAAAGGAAAACATAGACAAAAAACTCAAGAAAAATAAAGTTAAAGAAAAGTATGCTTCAATCTGTATTCAGACACTGTCAGTTCTTTCTCTGGGTATGGATAGCATTTTGCATCATAAGTCCTTCAAGAGTTGTCTTGGATATTTTAGAGAATAGCTAAGTCATTCACAGCTGATCATCTTAAAATATTGCTGTTTACTTTGTACATAGTACATTTCACTTTGCCTTAGCCCATGCCAGTCTTTCTGGGCTTTTCTGAAAGAATCCTAGAGCAAGTTATTAAATCATGTGTATTAGAGTCTACAAAGTAATGCATACTGTCACTCATTGATTCTTTTACACATCTTTTTTTTATTTAAAAATGGAAAAATAACCTTTATTTAGAATACAAAACAATACAAGAGTTTGTGGGATTTACTATAATGCCTTTTCCTAAAAACTTCCAAGACAAAAGCTACTAAAGCTTTCCAAGGATATATTCCAACAGGAAATATCTATTTGTGGTCTGCAGAGGCAGTGACATAATGCACTATTTCAGAGTACAGTTTATTTACTTACACTTCTGTAGTGAAAATCTTGGCCATATTAATCTTTAATCTAATTTCAATGGATATAGAAATATGCCATCTTAATTATACTCACACTGTGTCAAGTAATTATAATTCATGTGTGGGTGTTTTTTGTTTGTTTTGTTTTGCTTTTTTACAAATAGGCTCAAAGCCTCTTGTCAACTCATAAAGCAGTTATTAACTATGCCTTATTTTGTGGTGTTTAATAAAAAGATGCTCGTCTTGAAAATAAAAATCAAGGGATCTATGGTCTGATAGAAACAATTTCAGCTATTCACAACATGCTGAATTAACATTTGTCATCACTAAGATCCCAAGAATGCATGTGGGGAACAAACACTATTCAACTGCATGGTAGTATCTATGGTTATTTTAAACATGGGCATGAATCCTTAGCATAGACTTTTGTTGAGGAAATTAAGAATCTAAGGCAAAGTTTGTTTCTCACTCTTTATAAAGGATCAATTTCTCCCCACTGTCTATTACGCTTTAGAAAATAAACTGTGCCTCCATTAGTGCTTATTTAAAATCATAATTTTTTTCTTTTGGGAGGAAGGCAGGGGGGAAGACAAGGCATTTAAGGTTAAGTGACTTGCCTGAGGTCACACAGCTATTAAGTGTCAAGCTTCTGAGGACAGATTTGAACTCTCTATTCACTGTGCCACCTAGCTGCCCCTTAAAATTACATTGTAAGAGAGCTATTTAGTACCTGACACAGAAAAACAATCACAAGTAATTTATTTTTAAGAATAATTTAACATGAAATTATACAAATAAATTTGCATAAACACAGATTCACATTTGTCATAACAGATGGCAAAGGACAAAGCAAAAACATGAAAATTTAATCTCCACAATACACAGTTGGAGACAGTTGTGTCATATACACTAAAAGTCTTTTATAAAATAATCTTCTCAGATCAATAGAAGACCACTCTCCATTCAGTATCCTCATCTTGCAATATAGGCTACTGTAATCTCTGCACCTGTTTTCTCCATGTTCTCCTTTTATATGGCTGGTGATTATTTTGGTTATTACCACCCCCTTGGCATGCTTTGGCATATGTCCACCAGCTGCAGAACCCCTCCCTCCTTACTCTTGTTGCTGTTGATGCCTGTATACCTATTTGGGCTGGGCAACTTTGATTTCACACTACCCAGAACCAGTCTGATGATAACTGTTTTTTTAATAATTTCTTTGGTGGTTCTCCATCTATATATGGGACAAAACAAAATCCTCTTCTTTCATTTGTTTTTGTGTCCTTAGTTCAATATTCTCAATCTCACCAAGTGCTCCAAAATATTCTTTGATTCGTTCTTCAAATGTGTCTGGGCTCAGTTCCCCGACAAATAACTTTTTAGAGGGTTCCTTTCCCTTTAAAGTTTTAACACTTTTGGAGTCTATCGACTTGCCTTCCAGCTTGTGTTCTTTAAGTTCCAAGATTTATTGACGCTAGCAGCATCTTTGAGAAGCTCAAATCTGAATCACCTTGATCTTCCCATGAAGGAATCTGTTTTAATTATACAGTCTACAACCTTTCTGAAAAGAGGCAGGTTTTCAGTGAGATCTTTCTAGCTTTTATTCCAGCTTAACCCTCCAATAAATGTTTTACTGTCATCCTGCTAGTTGTTGCTCACGTTGATTTTGGAGCCCTTGGCAGATTCCTCCACGTTGCTGTACTCATTCACATTGTCCGTGGGGGCAGGGCTGTTGGCCAGGACTGGTTGGCAGCTGCAGACTTTTCTCCCTCTTCATAGCCTCCCTCTCATTGAATTATTTGCCAGGTTGAGATAGCTCTTTTTTTTTCCACAATGCTTTTCTTATCTTTTCCTTAAAAAAAAAATTCTACTGTCACTACTCTAATACATGATTTTATTGCATCTTACCTGCACTATTGCATTAGCTTCCTAAGTGGTATCCACTGATGTAATCCCTTCTCTTTCCCAATGCAAAACAATTAAATGCTACTATGTGAAAATTAGGGATACAAAGACAAAAAAGAAACAGTCTCTGCCCTCCAGGAGTTTACATTCTATTGGAACTTGATAATATGTAAACAGCTAACTATATACACCGTTATTTGATGAAAGAACAAGAGAACCCTACCAATTTGGAAGATTAGAAAAGGCTTCTCATAGGCAGTGACACATGAGCTGAACCTCAAAAAAAGATGTGAATTTTAAGAGTCAGAGGTGAGGGCCAAACAATAAATAAACAATAAGATACAAAAAGAGGCAAAAAATAGTTCCTGCCCTTAAAGAGCTCACAACCCACTGGGAAGGAGTATATTCAAGACCCAGAGGCGGAAGGCTGTGTTTGGGGAAAAGCAAATAAAGCAATTTGGCTGGAATATAGAAAGCATGGAAAGAATCATGTAAAACATTCCCATGAAGGTTGCCTAGAGACACATTGTGAAAAGCTTTAAATGTGCATTTGAGGAATATTTTATCTTAAAGGCAATAGGGAGGTTCTTGAGAAGTGGAGTGACATGATCAGACTTATGCTTAGGAAGTTTGGGTTTTTTAAATAATTTTTTTTCTGAACTTAACAAACATCAAATAGAATGACCGTTTCCATATACAGAGTAGAATAGGAAGAAAAGATTATGCATGAAGTAATGAATCTCTTACTATATGCAACTTGCTTTTCTTTTAGAATATATAAAAAACCCAACATGTAACTTTTGAAGAAATACTGCTTGTCTATGATTCTTTTTGTTCTTCCTTTTCTATTGTCAGAACTAAAAAATTCTTTCATTGGTCTGCTTTTCTTGCTTTCCCTTTTCTTTCTTGTTTTGGCCACCCTATCCCTATCCTCACTTTCTTTTTCTACCTCTACCAATAAATTGAAGAAAAAAAATTCCACAAGAAAAATAAAACTCTCTTAACAAATATGCATAGTCAAGCAAAACAAATCTCCACATTGATCTTACCAGAAAATGTATGTCTTATTCTGCATCTTGAGTCAATCACCTCTGTTCAGATGTGGGTGCCATGCTTTATTACTAGTTCTCTGAAACTGTAGTTGAGCACTGTACAGACCAAAGTTAGGGACACTATTTAGGTAGCTCTGTGGATTGTAGAATAAAAAGGAGAGAGACTGAAAGTTAATAGTCCAATCTGAAGGCTATTACAGTAGTTCATGTGCAAAATGATAGGGGGTGATGTTTGTATGAGTGGAGGGAAGGGACAGATGCAAGATATGTGGTAGTGGTAGAATAAACAAGTCTTAGAAACATTGGATAATGGGAGATGATTGAGAGGGAAGAATGAGGGATGATATCAAATTTATAGCAGAAATAGGGAAGAATAGAGGAGGAATGGGTTTAGAGAGAAGATAATTCCATTTTGGTCATTTTGAGTTTGAGATACTCATTGGAGGATCATTTAGAATTACCAACAAGTAATTGGTGATGTGGGACTTGAGCTGAGGAGAAAGATTAGAGGTGAATGTGTAGATCTGGTTGTCATCTGCATAGAGAAATTGAAAAGATACTATAGAAGAAGAATTGACAAGATTTGACCACTGGTTTTAGATATGTGAATGAAGAAGAGGGAAGAACCAAAGATGGCTTTGAGGTTGCAAACCTTTTGATAGGAAGGATGTAGTGCTTCCAAATGAAATAGAGGGGAAACTATAATGAATTCTATCTTGAATATGTTGAATTAAGATGCCTACAAGACACAGATGTAGAGATGTATTGGAAACAGTTGATAACACGGGATTAATTATGACTGCATATGTAGATTAAGCATCATCTGTGTAGAGATGATAATTGAACTCATGGGAGCTGATAAAGATCACCAAAATAGAGGATGTAGAGTCAACAAGTAAAATCAGTATTGCTTTAAGTTAAAGCAAATTAAATGGTTTATAAATCTAATTTAAAAAGAAGTGTTTCTCTCTCTCTCACACACACACACAACTTTGAAAGACTTAAGAATTCTAGTCAATGCGTGCTTCCAAAGGACCTATGATGAAGCACACATACCTCCTGACAAAGTTGATGGAAGCTCTAGTGCTGTATTGGATCCAGTCCAGCAGCAGCAGCAGTCTCTTGGTAGTAATGGAGTACTGTAACATACCACCAGATTTATCTTTTTAAAGCTTCAATCTGATTATGGCTTCAATAGTTCCTCCCCCATGGCCAAATGAATAAAATTCAAATGTCTTATGTTGTCATTCAAGTTCTGTGATTTGGCTCCAGTCCACCATTCCAGTATTGCCTCCCACTACTGCCTTATGTTCTTAGAAGAATGAGCTAGTCATCATTATCTAACCAGACTTTAAACTTTCCTACCCCTGCACATTTGCTCATGATGTCACTTCTTCCATGAAAACTACCCTAATTTCCCCAACTAAATGTTATCCTATATTTACCTCCTATAGACTGTCTTAGTATTTGCGGGATTATTTCTTTTATAGCTTTTGTCACACATTTTAGTTATTTGTACATTATCTTCCGTCCTAGACTATATACTTCCTTTAAAATAAATGTTTATTGATATATTTTTATTTTACATCACCTAAATTACCCCCTGCATAACTTCACCCCATCCCAGAGAACCATCTCATGTAACAAAGAATGGTCTAAAGAAAAAAAGGAAGAAGAGAAAAAATTTAGCAAAACTGATCAATACACTGAAAAAAATCTGAAAATACTTTTAGTGTTCCACAATTGTGGACCTCTGCAAAAGAGAGGGGACCACGTTTGTCTAAGACTGTTAATTTCTTGAAGTGACCAGTTCTTACCCATCTTATGTTCAATATAGAGTACCTAGTACAGTCAATGCCTTACATTCAGCATTTGTTGAATGAGTAACCCTATTCACAAAGTGTCTTTTAAATTAATAATGGCAGAATAATCGCAAAATCTACCTGTGGATTGTCTTCCCCTAAATCATAGTTTTGAATCTTACTCATATAAGAACAGATAAAAAATAGACCTTACCAGATTATAAATTGGTAGAATCTTTTTGAAGAACAATCTTTCAGTATACTATGAAAGTTAGTGAAATGATACTTTTGGACTCAATAATCTCATTGTTGGAAATACACCTGAAGAATATTATCAAGAAATGTGCCCAAAGTTCACTCCCCCTTCACCCTACTCAAGAAACTCTAGGCTCATATCAGTTGGATTCATTTCTAAGAATCTAAACTCCAAGGGGGGGGGGGGTCAAGTTTGCTCCCTTGCTCTCCCCCTCACTCCAGGGAAATCCCTAAAAGGAAGATTGTTATGGCTCATATCTAGGATCTCCTCCTTATGTACTATGTGGTTATTGGTATGGGACAGCTTTTTATTTCCTTCACCACAGAAACAGCATAGGATGTAAAGGAAGCATCAACATGCACAAACAGGAAATAAAGAACAATCAAACAGCTCATTACACTCATTACTCACCTTTTGTGGAATTGTTAAAAAGATCTTAGCAAAAAAAAAAAAAAAAGAATAAATAAATTTAGGGGCAGCTAGATGGTGCAGTGAATAGAGCACTGGCCCTGGAGTCAGGAGGACCTGAGTTCAAATGTGACCTCAGACACTTAATGCAAAAACTACCTGTGTGACCTTGGGCAAGTCACTTAACCCCAATTGCCCTGCCCTTCCCCTCCAAAAAACAAAACAACAAAAAAAAGATCTTCCCCATTTGCTTCAGACCTGCACTAAGTGTCATGGGGCATTAGTGAGGTCTAGATCTGTCTGGCCATGGCACTTCTGTCCATCAGCTATGGACAGTCCAATGAGAGTGTTTCTCTTTTCCAAAAAAAGCATTCTGTTAAAGGTTTATCTTCGCCGTCTGGGTGACTGGTGTCCAACTCTCAAACTTAGGAACTTTCAAGTTCAGAATTACGTATGAGGAAATGATCCCAGGTCTGAAAGCCTCCTCAGGATCGTTAGTGTCTGACTTTTACTCAGGGAAGCGAACAGGAAGCCAGAAGAAGGCTGCTAGGCATTCCAGGAACTCTAGTCACAGGCTTTCTCAAAAGCATGTCTCCCATTTTCATATGCTTCTACTGTCAGTTATTATTTCTACTAGGAGAGATATCTCCCTCCACACACATATCTCAGTTTCCAGGGGAGAGAAAGTGTGTAAAAAAAGGTCTTTCTGGTTAATTAGTGGAACTTCCCACTTAGAAACATAGGACAGGCATTTTCCATTAACGGTCCTTTCTCCTGGGCCTTCCTCAATTCACAGCAGAAAATCTAGTTGCTGGGGATCAATTAGAGGAGCTCACTACTGTGTTCTCCCAGCAAGGGCCTGTGGTTCCTTTTTTTAGCCAGAAGCACATGTACAGCTCCTTGCAAGGGCCCAAATCCTGCGATCTCATCAGGTTGATTAGGGTAGAGACTCGGATCAGCTCCACATTACACTACCACCAGATCAGTTCCTTTATATGACCATAACCTCTTGTTCTTCCATCTCTCCCTGTGTCTTTCCCCTCCTAAACTTATTCCCTGTCCATGCTACAACCTCTTTTTACTCCACTCCCACCTCCCATTTTCTCAATTTATCCTTCCTGTGTTGGCTTCATTTTCTTCCCTTCACAATCTTGACCAATGCATCTTTACATTTTTCCCTACCCTCTCCCCTGTCTCCCTTTACTGTTATCATTTATCCCTTTCCAAACCATATCCGCTTCCACCATTTGCTTTCTTTGATCATTATATCTGACCACTACTGGTAAGACTAACTCCACTGTCTTTACAATTTTTTACAAATTTATATTATCTCAACTGAGTCCTCACTGATGCATGGCAATGCTTTTACACTTCGCTAATTGACTGTTACATTCTTCTAGGGAGGCAGCTGGTGGTTCAGTGGATAGAGCATGGGCCTGGAGTCAGGAAGTCTTGAGTTCAAATCCAGTCTCAGAAGCTTCCTAACTCTGGGACCCTGGGCAAGTCACTTCACCTCTGATTGCCTGACAAAATGGATCCACTGGATCCCCTAGAGCATGAAATGGCAAACCATTCCAGTATCTTTGCCAAGAAAACCCCAGATGGGGTCATGAAGGGTTAGACATGAGTGAAAAGACTGAACAACCACAAAAATTCTCCATAGCATTTGTTCCAAAACATCTCTTCTTTCCTCAAGCTTTTTATACCACCATTTCTTCACTCCCTCTCAGCAGTGAATACTTGGATCAAGAAAACTGAGACATATTCTCTCTCCTCTGTATCTGAAATGTTCTCAGTATGATCCCCACTCTCCCCTTTGTTTCAGTTTCTAAGTAAAGGTAGCCCTCCTCACCAAGGCAAACCCCTCTATTTGTGTTATTGATCCAATGCTCTCCCATCTCTAGGAGTTGGCCCCTTTGCTCATCTCCCCTTCTTTTGTTTTTTTAACTTACCTTTTTAATTTTTTTATTCTTGTATTAACAAATATCAGCTAAAATAAATACTTCCATATTCATAGTAGAACAGAAAGAGAATTGTAAATGTGAATCTCCATTATGTACAGCTTGCTTTTCTTTTTACACATATAATAACTTTTAAAGCTGTCCTTCTTGTCTGTTATTCCTCCTGGCCTTCCTTCTGTTCTCTTTTATACAGTTTAAGAAAAAATATTTTAATGACCAGCTTTTCTTTTTCCTTTCTTCTTTTTTTTATTGACAACCCTTATCCCTAAAACCTCCCTCCCATTAGGAAAAAAGAAAGAAAACTTGGACAAAAAAAGAAACTTCAAGGTGACCCAAAAGGAGTATGAATATGTGTATACAAATGTAAATTGTTTTAAAGTGTATTTAACTGATTTTGTTAAAGTTTTTAGTTTTAATTACAGTTATTTCTTAAAATAGATAAAACTTACCACTCCCTGACTTTTGAATAAAAAACTGTCCTTGGCGGTATTTATTTTCCTAGGAGATTTACTAAGTGTTATCTTACATAATTAAGGATTTCACTATTGCTGAGGAAGCAAAAAGCTATAGAAAACCAAATGAACATCCCCATACCTCCTCCAGGCCTTGACAATATAAACTTTTTTTTATGCCGAATGTCATATTCAGCAATATGGCAGGGAGGGAGTGTGGTACAGTGGGAAAAGGATTAGATTTGGAGCAAGAAGAGACTTACCTGTAAATAAGGATTATAAGGGTAAATATCTCACAGAGTGAGGATCAAAGGAGATAATATTCAAAAAGCTTCGCCTACCTTAAAGCACTACATAAATGCTCATTGTTGTTGTTGTTATCATTATTAAAGAAAAATAAGCACAATCTATACCAAAGAGAAAGATACTTAGGAAGCATTGAAGCTTTGAGAATGTAGCTTTAAGGAATTAAGCAGAGATAGAATAATTGAACTAGTTACCATTTGATAGGATTTCTTTTGCCTATATTATGTGTTTAGAAGTAACAACCAACAGCCCAAATGTTTCTTAAATACCCTAAATGTCTTTCTTCCCTAAATGCTTAGTCCATTTGCAGATAATTCAATCTTCCTGGAAATTCTCATATGGACTAGAACAGGTATACTTGCAAAAGCTAAAATTAGAGAGTAGTCTTGGACAATGTAGGTAAATTAGTCACTAAATGATTCTCTTTACCATTTAGCCAGGTGAAACAGATAAAGAAGATCAAGCAGATTCCACAACTCACCAAATCCCCCAAATGGTAGGCAAGAAACCCCTACGAGACTTTATTGGACTAGAAGAATGTGACAAGACTACCCGGGAAGCCATGCTAAATTTTAGCTTCTTTGTCACCATTGGAGATATGGATGAAGCTTTCAAATCCATCAAACTCATCAAAAGGTGAGAATTATTTTCACTGAAGTTTTGAAAGATAGTATTGATACCCTTTGAGGTCCCTCCATTGAATACTTTCCTTTTCTTTTTAGTCAATTGAAAATGATTAACTCTTTTGTTACAGTTTCTTCACAGTGTATTTTATGGTTTTGTCATTCTGTGAAATTCCATTGAGATTAGTAGAATGCCAGGACATGCTCAGTCCATTTTGTTGCACAGAAAGGGGGTTCTATTTAAACACATCTGGTGGTAGGAAACAGATGAACAGAGCTCCTTTGACTCTTCAGTGCTCCAATCATCACAGCTTATTTAATTATTTTGATTTACTTAAACAGGTTTTGAATATTTTCTAGCTAAATGTCTTGCAGTTGTTATACACCAATGATATTTCGATCTCTGGTATAATATACAAATAAATGCCAATAATGATAAATAATAAACAGCAAAACAAAAGTGAAAAGCTAACTAAAAGGATAAAACTTGCACTTCACTCCAAAGGGATTCATGAATTTAGGCAGAGGCTCTTTGTACACGACTTCCTGTCAGTGTCCAGAAGAATTTTGATTAGAATTTTGTCAGCAGGAGCAGCTCACAAATCTTATTATCTGAGAGTCATCTCAGATGGTCATCATTAATAACAGAACTGAAGTAGACAAATAAGAATAAAATAAGTAATTTGAAAGTGAGGCCTAATGCCCTCTGTTAGGATAGTTCTGTAGAATATGAAGCACCTTTTGAAATATCACGTGAATCGTAGTCCTTTTGTCCCCAACCTGCTTTGCACAAATTAGGGGGCTGGTTTTTCCCACACTGGCAACACTGACAACATACATTTTCAATCATCTGGGAAAGCAAAAAGGGACTTAATGGCATAATGTTGTCCCACCTTTCAAAATACTTTATTCATTTAATGTAAACACAGTGATATTAGGTTGTTCTTAACCATGTAGCTAATTTTTAACTTTAATGCTCATTACAATAGTTCGTATACAATAACATTAACAAAAATGGTATAAAGTTTTAAATATTCTATTTTTTCACTGCAACTATTTTAGTGCATAATCTTTCATTTAAAAAAACTTTTCTGGAATGTAAGTCCAGCAGAAGTATGTCAAGACCTATCAGTGTTTATCCAGGTCCTGATGGGAAGCTATCAAAATAATCATATGCTGTGGTGTACCATTTGTGTGGTAGGGACATAACGGGTGACTGGTAAATATTTTTTATTGATATATATTTTTCTAGGGTATCAGTGGGCTAAAATGGTAGATGAATTGAATTTCTTTTTAAATAAAAAATTCTAGTATAGCCTAAAATATGAGATCCTGCTTGTTCATTTCTTTTTAACAGTAGAACCAAAAAGAAGATCCTATGTCAAGTAACCTTGAAAGAAATTTCTGCAAGACATATTTTATTCCAGTTAAATGAGAAAGTTCATGTAGTAATGGTGAACATTTCAGAGCCTATGCCAGTTTGGAATAATGGAGGCTCAAATTTCAGAAGTCTTTTATTCACTTATAACAGAAATAATAGTAGGTTTCACAACCTTCATATATTTAGCAAGCCGGTTTTCTTGATTATGTTGACATGTAGTATTAAGGTTTCTTGTACCCATTCAAAAATAAGCTGCTGAATAGACTAAAACATTTTGGACAAAGTGATTGCCATTATTTACTTATAGTTCACTGCTGGATCGTTATAGGCTACCTCAACATTGGAGTCAACTCATATAATTTTAAATGTATGTATACAAATATAGTTATAAAATGTAGTTCAATGGGATTTTTTTGATGTTTCAAATTTTTTTAAAAGCAGAATACATTAATTTCCCCCCATAATCTTCAGACACCAAAATATATCATCAAAAAGGAACTCAATTTTCATATTCATTGCATGCTTTGAAAACCCATTTCTATAGAAAATGTAAAGAAGTAGATCTCACTCATACATGTTTCCATCCAGCTTTCTTGAACATTATTTTGACCCTTCTATAATGGGCCCACAAAAATGACAAAATAATACAAACTCAGTTCTTTTTACCCATATAATTTTATGGAGAAAATTAAAATTTAAAAAGACATTTCAGTATAATCATCTTTTATTTTAACTTAGAAAAATAATTGGGGCATAATATAAGCCAATGACAAGGTTCTATAAGAAAACCTTAACCATTTGATTATAAATGCAGCTATACTTAATGTAGTTCTCTGACATTTTCTAAGTCTTTCTTGGGCGTTCAGCATTCCCAAAGTTGAGGCTTTACCAGGACTGAGGTATGACCTCTGTCAGAATAAATTAATCTAAAAACTAAGAGGGAGAATAAAGTGGCTTCACTTCGCATATTTCTTTACTTATATCACAAATTTTGGCTTATTGCCATACTTGAAAAATGCATGCTTATGAAATTATATGACATAGTAAAATTTTATCACTGTACAAAATTAGGGTCAAGGGGCATATAATCTATTTATATATAATATACATATTATTTATGTGTATCATACATATGTATATAGATGTAACCCATAAAATTAATAATCAAAAGCCACTACACAAGTAGTGAAAGTGACCTTGTAAATGTCCATCAATTTCTACCGTATTAAATTATCACATGTATACATAGACAATAGCCTGATAGATGTCATGATCCCTCGCTCTGCTGACTTTCAGCACGGTGATTCTACATAATCATTTTCTAGCCCCCGACGAAATCGAGCAGTTAAGGTGCGACTGATGACAATAACACGAGGTGCCATACAGTCATCTCTCCTGTGAAGAATATTCCAGATGAGGATGGCAGCTGCTAGGGTGGCCAAAAGACAAGCTCCAATGTTCAGGTAGCAAGACCAGGACAGGTTGGTGTAGGGACCGATTCGGTAAAAAGTCACTAGGCCAATGACCAAAACAAAGCCTGGGGAAAAAAAAAAGGATTTCCATAAAATATTATTACAAAATTTGAAAAAATTAAAATTCCTGGTTTAGTGTATAAATAAAAATGTAAGTTTTCTAATTTTGCTTACTAAACTTTTATCCTTTTATAATTAATTATGTTAGCATGATTAGCTTCATAATCTACATTTCCACCCTTATTTCACATTACTCCCCTTTTACATTCCAGCCAAATGGGCTTCTGTAGCTGTTCCTTAAACTTGATGTCCCATCTCTTGTGTCTCTTTACTTTTTACATAAGCCATTCTCCATTCAATTAATGGAAGTCTATAAAGCGTTCTAAAGTTTTCAAAATGCTTAACATCTCATTTGATCCTCACAACAACCCTATGAGGTAGGTACCATGAGTATTATTATCTTCATTTTACCAATGAGGAAACTGATAATAAGGGTAAGTGATTTACCCATGATTGTACAGCTAGGAAATATCAGAGGTACATTTCAAACCCAGGTCTTCCTGACTTCAAGTCTAGAACTCTCTTCAATAAATGTCCCTGCCTCTCAGTTGTTAAGCATTCCTGAGGGGGGGAAGGTACCACATTAGGCTCCAGGAATATAAAGGCAAAAATGAAGCACTCCCTTCCCTTAGAGAGCTTATCTCATTCTAAGGGGATACAATTGGTACACATTTAAGTAGATGCAAAATATGTCCATGTTCTCCTCTCTACTCCTTGGTAATCTTCATCTTCCTTCGGAGTCTAGCTTGGGCTGGGAGTCCCTTCAGTTGTTAGTGTCCTCTCTCTCTCTCTCTTCAGATCACCACCTTTCCAGCCTTCTTTCACATTTCTCCCCTTCTACATTTCAGCCAAACCAGGCTTGTAGCTGTTCCAGCTGTTAAACTTAACATCTCAACTCTTGCTTTTCTCTGCTGTTACAAAAGCCATTTCACCCAATAGGATGCAGGCTACTTTAATATAGGAACTATTTATTTTTGTGTTTGTATCCCCACTCAACACCTTACACAGTACTTTGGTTCTTAATAACTGCTTGTTGAATTTCATTGAAATTTTGTGCAGACTTGTATTAGAAAGATCTTTAACCCGCAAATCTGTCATGATTTAAAAGAGTGTCTGGAAAGATGGGTTTGAGGGCATATTTTTTGAAAGACAATGGCTAGATCCAGACACACACTGTGTAAATCATAGATCAGGCCATGAGAAATATCTGTCCTTGATACAGTTTATGCTGACGCTGTTAATAATGCTGTTAAATGAAGCTGAATTGAGACATTTTTAGACATCCCATTTGGAGGACTGGGGGTGAGGGGAATGTGCTACAGGCATTCCAATTTTCTGGTTTTGGGTGACTATTTCTGCTCTCTCACTTATAAATAAAAATATGCCACTCAAGTACCTCCCCTGCGTTCTCTCCCTTCCTGTTCTTCCATTTCCCTTCTTCCTCTTCCTCAAGAATCTAGATAATAAGGAGCTGGTAGTTTCCCTTCCTTTGGCCTTTTCCCCCTTTCTTTTCCTTCTCCTTCTACCCCCTCACTCTGGTTTCTGTGTGCCTGTGCTGGAGCCTTCCACCTATAAAAAAGAACTTTCTCTGGCCTAGGAGAGGAATAATAAGGATGCTTAAATCCACATTTACTGAATGCCAAGGATAACCAAACATGCTTTTAAATAGAGCCGTATTCCTGTTCAAAGGAAGACCAGAGGCTGCATCGATAGCAAGTGTTAAGGCTAGATTTGAACCAAGGTCCTTTGTACTTTCCACTTCAGTAATGATAGTAATAATAGTTGACATCACAGTGCTTTGAGATTTACAAAGCATTTTATATATTATCTCATTTAAGCAACAACCTTGTGAGATGTATACTAAAGATTCTGTTATGACGAGATAGGCTCCAAAAGGTCAAGAGGTCATGGCCATAGAGCTACCAAGAGTCAGAGATGGGATCAGAACTCATGTTGCCCTTCTTCTAAATCCAGAATTCCAGTCATTATGCAGTCAGATTAACTAGAGAATCAAATTGCAGAATTATATGCATCCTTAGAGTCTAGTCCTTACCCAAAATATGAATGTCATCTATAATAAATGATCATCATATCTGTAACTGAAGAACTCTAAGTGATAGAGAAAATCACTGCTTCCTGAAGCAATCCATTCTCCTTTTCCATAACTCTTAATTGTTAGGAAGCTTTTCCTTCTTTTAAGGTTACATATGGAAGTTATGAACTTCCATCTATTGGTGCCAATTCTACCATGAGGCCAAGTAAAGTAAATCTAATCCCACATCTGCATAAAGGACCTACAGATAAAAGACAAGCATCATGTCCCCACCTCATCCCCAAATGGGGGAAATAGTTTCCTCTAGGCTAAAAATTGCTAGTTCCTTCAACAAATCATCATATGAAATATGTCAACATAATTATACATGTATAACCTATATCAGATTACTTGTTTTAGGGAGAGGGGAGGGAAGAGAGAGAGGAAGAAAAATTTGGAACTCAAAACTTTACAAAATGAATGTTGAAAACTATCTTTACATGTAATTGGAAAAAAATAAAATACTACTAAATGGGAAAAAGAAACAAATCTTCTTATGGCATAGTGTTCAGTACCCACTATCCTGGTTACCTTTTTCTGCACATTTCCCAGCTTATAAATGTCATTCCTAAAGTTCAGCAACTAGCACTGAATACAGTATTCCAGACGTTCCCTGACCAAGAACTATAAGCTCTCTCATTCTGTATGCTAAAATTATATTAATTTATTCTAAAACTACATTAAATTTCTGACTTCCATATTGAACTGTGCACTCCTGTTATTGAAACTGATAGGTTTTCCATGAACCATTCCCCCTATCAGTAGCAGATGGTAAACCAACAATCATATCCTCAAGATCTTGGTACTTTGGAATGTAAGTTTGTCTAGGCCTAGTAACTTGACTTAAGAGCACCTAAATGTTTTCTTTTAATATATTTTTACTTCTCTTCACTTTTAATTTCCTGTTGTACATTTTTGTATGTTCTATACTAAAGAGCATTCCTTAAGAAGAAAAATAAGAGTTGAGTAGTTCTGCCTTCCCTTCATTGTACATTATTATCATCTCATCCACTCCAAGGAGTAGTCTTATATATTCTTTGGTCTTATTGCCCCAACACTGCTTTTTTTTTTAAGCACTTTTGGTTATCCTTGGTATTCAGCACATACTTCTCATTCTGCACTTGAGCATTTTTTTTTTATTACTCTCAGAAGGCCATACTATTCATGGATCCATCCTCAATATTTCTCTTGGTGTTGCCCTTCAATCTTCAAATTAATCTTTTAACAATTTGAGACAGTTGCTGAGTTCACTAGCCATATCAGTGTTCTGATATAACTTTTTCTTTTCTTACTCATCAGAATGCTTTTTGTTCATCATCAGTTGTTGGTGCAATGGATAGAATGCTGGACCTGAAGTCATGAAGTCCTGAGTTTGGATCTGGTCTTTAGGTGCTTATTAGCTGTGTGACGCTGAGCCACTCACTTAACCCTGTTTGCCTCAGTTTCTTCAACTATAAAATAGGAATAACAATAGCACCTATCTTCCGAGGTTGTTGTGAGATTCGGATGAGATGATACTTGCAATAAAGTGCTTCTTAGCACAACATCTAGCACGTAGTGGACACATATAAATGTTTATTCTGTCTTCCTTTCCCCTCATAATCAAACTTGTATTTTCTAAAGGTCATGAGATCCTTTTTCTGAATCTTTTGAAATCTATTCTTTTTAAAAATATTTTGTTGATATTCCTTTTATCTCAGTGACTGTCCCAATCCTGACCCTTATAGAGGCCTCCCTTGTAACAAGGAAGTACAGTAGATGAAACAAACAAACCACATTGACCATATTCAACAATATATCACTCATCTCACACCTCTGGTGGACCATTGGCTGAGGAGTCAGAGGACCAGAATTCAAATCCTGTGTGTGACCTTGGGCAAGACACTTAATATCTCTAGTCTTCATTTTCCTCAACTGTAAAATGAAGACTCTGTACTAGATGAGATCTGAGGTGCGTTCTAGTCCTAGCTATATCATCCTGTGGTCCTCTATCCTCTCCCAAGGGATGGGCACAGCCCTGCCTCACTTAAATCCAGTTCATCTGCAAGTCAAGACTGATATCAGCCTCCTTGTCTTCTTCAAGAATGAAGGACAAACAACAACAATGTAGTTCACCATCAGCCTGTGAAGCCAAGACTGGTCACTACACTGATCAGAGTTTCAAATCTATTTCTCCAAACTTTAGACTATATGTTAGAATATGCCTGACTGTCCTTCTTTTACTGCCTCCTATATGCAAAGCACTGACTTACCTGCTTGAGAAACCAAAACTAAAACAAGTCCCTATGTCCAAGGACCGTATGTTCTGTTTGAATTCTAATGTTAGTCATTGCAAGCACCTCTGAATGATTTCTTTCTATATTGCAACCAAAAACACAAATTGATACCCAGAAATTCAATGAATCAAATAAAAGAAACAATTTTCCCCATTAAGCTCCTATTAATATCTTTTCTACTATTAGTTTTCTTGAATTTGTAATATGAACATGGAAGTATTAAAACTTTTTCTTTTGGCCACATCTTAGGCTTTTTTTTAGAGCATTAAATTACAGGTGCCTCCTCAAAATGTAGCATACTTGTCAAAAAAAGTAGCTTTGGGCAGTAATCAGAAATTGACTACAAGTTAAGTCCACTAAGGGAAAGTTTTGACTTCCTTAATACGCAGCAACATCCTGGCATTTTCACTCGTATAGGGCCTTCCTGGAAATATGAATCAATCACCTGGCCACCTCTCTCACTTCTCACCTGGACAGAGAACTGCACAAAACTGCTGCCTTCAGTAGATGGTGATGACTCATTTCTGCATCACTTCCTGATAGTGTTGTCTCAGATTCTTACATACATATGCCAGGGAGAGCTTGTAAGAGTTAGTGAATAGTGTGGCCTTTTCTATGTGAAAAGCTTATGGGCATTTCCTTTTTATGCAAGTGAATTTAGTCTTTCTCTGAGGTTTTACTTGTTGATTAAAGTAGATACAACTTTGAAGTACTTTGTATTCTACTGACAATTCACTGTTACTTCCTTTTTTTAATTAATAGTGTAAGGGGATAATGCCATATTATTGTGGGTCATAACATGCAGATGCTTTAAATAGATTTTCCCCAAATTTTAATTGATAACTTTGTAGTCTGGCTGAATGTGTCAACTTTTTAACTACCATACTCTCTGGGAGTGAGGAAATGGCTACACATGATAGACAAGCTATAGTCAAGCAATAGTCCCAAGTAGAGGGTAAAACATGGAAGTTATTGATTTGAATTTCCGTTAAAAATCATCCTATGACACTTTATTTTTCTTAATAGAAACATACCTGTTTTCCTCCTTCTTATAAAGCATACTTTCTATCCATTACAGAAATTTGTGAATAATAGGTTATATGAATGAAATCTTAGCATCACCAGTAAATAATAAAGAAAGGGTCTAGAGATAAGGATCTTTGTAAAAAAAAATCAACAACTTTAATTTGATAGTTGTTAGCACTAAAATATAAAAAACTTTGAATCTAATCCTATCCTAGGTTGGAGTTTTCATGGAAAAATTACTATAAGTTTGTAGGAAAGAAATAAAAAAAAATTGAAATGCATTGATTTCAGATTCTTCAATAAACTAATTTTTATTGAGCTCCTACTTTTAGTCTCATACTTTGCTTAGGCTTTTTATGGTTTCAGGAGAGTAGTGATCACCTCTAATAGCTAGCAAGGGTAAGGAAATAAAGACAACAGATGTAGATATTTGCATGTTACAAAGTGCATAAAATACTTTCTTACAATTACACAGTTGGGCAAGCAGTGTCAGCATTATTATTCCCATTTTACAGATGAGAAATCTGGAGCTCAGTTCAATGACTTTCCCAGAGTTGTAGAACTAGCAAATATCATAGCTCAAAGTAGAACCCAACTCCTCTTAGGTCAAATATGGCATTCTTTCCACTGTACTACATTGGAAGGAGAGGAAAGAAAGGAGTGAGAGGGAGCAGTAGGGTTAACTAGGTTGCTATTTGGTTTTCAGAATAGGGATATTTCTGCATATTGGAAAGCATAGGGGAAAGAAGTAATAGAGAAGAAAAGACACTGAAGATGATAATGCAGAGAGGGGTACCATTGATGGGGCAAGATCCTGAAGGAGGGAGCAGGGATAAGGCTTGAGAGCACAGTTGGAGGACTTAATATGAGAATCTGAGAAAGGAGGAAAGATGGCACTGGACCTGTGTTTTCATTGGTATGGGAAACTTCCAGGTGAGGAAACTCCCTCTACCAATGTCAGTCAGCCTCTTGCCTGCACCTGATAGTCTTGGATGGTTGCCTAGAACAGAAGTGTCACACTCTATCCATAACACTCCAAGAGGGCAGCTAGAACCAGATTAAAATGTAATTGGGAAATTTTAACAAAATAAATAAAAATATAATACAACATAAAGTTTTAGCTTCCTATCTCTAGTATGTGGGCAGTATATTGATCCATGTCTGTTTGAGTTTGACTCCACTGGCCTAGAGCACTGAAAGAGTAAGTGACTTATTGAAGGTCATTTAGCTAGTAGATGTCGAAGGTGGGACTTGAACCCAGGTCTTGTAGGTTTGAAGGCCACCTCTGTATTACACAATGCTTCCTCTCCATGAGATCAGTATCTCCGACTTTTGAGAATAGGACAGACTATTTTGTTGCTACTTTAAGCATTATAATCTAATTATTAGTGTGTGATGTTTTCTATATTTAGACACTTCAATTGAAACAGGCACAACTTGCCTCCACTTCACAGAAAACAATCATCTTTCACTTAGTGTGTGAAGAAAATGGACGATATGTGGATGCTGTGATTAGAGGAACACACAGTTTATTCCTAGAACATACTTAAAACCCACAGCTTATCTGTGGATAGCTTTATATATTCTAAACAGATTAAAAAGTGATAGGACTGTGGATTAAATATGTGTTATATATATACATATACACAAAAGCATAGATATATATTACATATAATGTATATATAGTGTTGAACAAATTAGTTTTTCATAAATCAAGTTTCTGCTGTCCTGCATAATCTTCCTCAAAAACTAATTATTGAAAAATATATTTTTTTAAAAAGAAAATCTATATACAGATAATACAGTGATAGCCACTAATTATATCCTACTTCAGTGCTACAAGGATCGGTGATTTCATGTCTTTGGATGTTTTTTCTACCTATGCACAGAGCTCAGTACTTTGCCCCAGAGCACCACAATTGAGAGGATGTAAATAGTGTAAAGTAGTGATTTTGAAAAGTGTATAATTTTAGAATATTCATATTTGCATTTTGAGAGAACTTTCACTTTTTCAGATGCAGAGAAACTAGTTAGCAAAAATAATGATTCAAAATAGGAAGCTCCCAGATGGCTGCTTCATTCTCTGCACCCTCTCCCACCCAACTGGCTGCACACTAGAAAAACTCCTTTCTGTTCTGGCCCCAGTACACTCCTCCCTATCTGCAGCCTCTTAATAGCTTGGTGTCCTTTCTCCTTCCACTGTGGCGCTGTGTAAGGTTTTCCTGACCTGTTCATGTGAGGATGCACATAGTGCTACTCACCCAAGCAGTTGTTTCATACTATGAGATGCCAAAATGGCTAATTAGAGTTCTGTCTACCTAAATCATTATCTCTTGAATTACTGTAGGCACAAAAGGTAGTCTGGTGGTCAACCCTTTGGTGATAAACTTGTGCAGACTTAGTTAGGCAGATCCTCTGGTAACAGACACATTTTTTATCATTAGTGCCCATATTCAGATCTTGACTAAAGTCCTTTTCCCAAGTCTCATTGCAGCACTGTGAGAGGACCTTGGTTTTTTGAAGGCAATCTGAGTGAAGGACAAGCTTTAATAGTTCACACCACAGTATTTATATATTACACATTGTAAATGTTAAATCATAACTGTAGCTATATTTAGCAGTCTGGAAGCAATGTATGCATTTCTTGTTTTGAATTATACATGGAATATGCTTAAAATCCATGAGTTATCTATAGATAGCTGAGTTTTTAAAATACAGATAAAAAAAGTGATAGGATTGTGGATCAAATACATACGTAGTGTCTAACAAATGTAAGGTGTTTTGGTTTTTTTACAAAGTAAGTTTCTGCTCTCCTGAATCATCTTGCTCAAAAAATACTTAATGAAAAATCTATTAAAAAAGAAAAGAAAATCTCTGTATCGATGACAGTGAAAGCTCAATTCAGAGCTTCGTAAGTTCTTTCTTTCTCTCTCCATCTGAAATTCAGGGGTTTTGCCTCATACTTCTTTGTCCATTATTATCCACAATGTCCAGAGTTGGGCAATAGTGAAAGTTCTATAAATTCCTGTTAAACTGAAAATGAGAAGACAAAATTTGTGTCATATTGGACCTTATAACCTTGAAGTCTTCTCAGAGGAAGGTACTATCAAAGTACAAAGAGAAGTAAATAAATATGGATACCCTTATATTTTGGTTTTTTAATTATGTGTTACACTTCATTTTGAAGGATACCTTATTGTTATAAGTATTCTGTCTGTTAGACATACCTTGGCAGTGCACAATTAAGTAAGTACTGGTGTATGTTTCCCACTTCAGTAATAGTCAATTCATGACCACTTAGCCACTATCCTCCCTGCCCCCCCCACCCGCCACACACACACACACACACACACACACACACACACACACACACACACACACACACACGTCTTCTATTACAATTGATAGTTGTGTTCTTCCAGTAGATGGCAAAGGTGAATTCCTTAATGGGAGATTTGTTACCCAGAAGCCTCTGCCCAGCCTCCTTCTTTATTTTCCCATCTTCAGGAGGAAGGTGTGAGAAGCGACATTTCACCTTTAGTGACCCTGTCTACTCTCCTGGCTTGTTATGGTGTTCCTTCTGTTATAATGTTAGGATGTAGAAGAGGGTTTGAGAGCTAGAGGGAGAACAGAAGACAAAAGGAATAAGAGCAGAACAAAATATGAAAAGGGGAAAAGGAAGAAAAAAAGCCATTAGTGAGTGACAGATGATCAGAGTGCAGTTGATGGGAGGAAGGAAGAGCATGAAGTATGAGGTTTTCTCACCGTCCTCTTCTTAAGGGAATAAAAATTCACTGACTTTGTTGTACTGTCTTTTACTGCCACTGGGTCGCTGCTTTCCTCAAAGGATATTTTAGTGTGCACTGAAAGAGACTCAGTCTCTCTTGATTGTTGAGTCAAGTGTGCTGAACAAACTGCTATGGCAAAGCTAGGTGACCAAGTACCAATGAATACAGGCCTATTGTATGAGTCATTTGGTTCTTTAGAAAAGTATATGTAAAAAACTTTAAAAACTTTCACCTTAAATTTTACATTTACACACACACACACACACACACACACACACATCCTCTTTCCTTTAGAATGAAGAAAAAGAAGTCTCCTGGATCATTTGAATTAATACTTAATGTTTATGTCACTTAAAATGCATCTTATATGACTATTACAGTGGTTCTCAACCTTCCTAATGCCACAACCCTTTAATACTCATATGTGTTTGTATCTGCATATGGGCAGGGAGATGGATAGAGGAGCGGTGTCTCGGTTCCTAAGACCATTGGAAATATGTGTTTTCCAATGGTCTTAGGTGACCCCTGTGAAAGGGTCATTCGGCCCCCAAAGGGGTCACGACCCACAGATTGAGAACCACTGGATTATTAAGACTATCTAGTATTTTTTTTTTGGTGGGGGGGAGGGCAGGGCAACTGGGGTTAAGTGACTTGCCCAAAGTCACATGGCTAGTAAGTATTAAGTGTCCGAAGCTGGATTTGAACTCAGGTCCTCCTGACTCCAGGGCTGGTGCTCTATTCTAGCCAATATTTTTAATATCTATCTAGTATTTTTAACTTAGCATTGTAAGATTATTAAAATGTAATAAGCCAGCATCTTCCAGACTTTGCTTTTTTGTGATCCTTTAGAACAGTGTTTCTTAACTGTGATCTGCCAATCCTCTTTTATTAACATTTTGATAACTATATTTCAGTAGTTTCCTTTGTAATCCTGTATATTTTATGTTAGGCATTTAAAAACATTATTCTGAAAGTGCATGTCCATAGATTCCACCAAACTGCCAAAAGGGTTTCTAACACACACAAAAATTAAGGACCTGTGACTTAGAGCCATTTGAGCGTGGAGTTGGCTGCCTCACAATGACAGTAATGCCACAACAATAACAATAGCTGACTTTTATGTAGCACCTACTTTTTGCCAAGCATTGTGTTAAGCACTTTACAGATATTTATCTCATTTGATCCTCACAACAACCCTTCAAGGTAGGTACCATGATGACTCCCATTCTACAGTTGAGGAAACTGAGGAAACAGAGGTTAAGTGGCTTAGCCAGGTTCACCCAGCTAGTAAGTGTCTGCAGCTAGCTTGGAACTCAGGGCTTGCTAACTCAGCATTCTGTCCACTGCATCACTTAGCTGCCCCAGAAGCTAACAGATTCCCTCACGAGAAATCAGCAAACGCTGAATCATTTCTCAAATATATTATGGAGGAGATTACTGGTCAGGGATAAGTTGGATTAGAATCAGGGTGGGGGGCCTGTGGCCTCAAGGCCACATGTGGCCCTCTAGGTCCTCAATTTCAGCCCTTTGACTGAATCCAAACTTCATAGAACAAATCCCCTTAATGAAAGGGTTTGTTCTGTAAAACTTGGACTCAATCAAAAGGCTGTACCCAAGGACCTAGAAGGCCATCTGTGGACTTGAGGTCACAGGTTCCTACCCCTGGACTACATGGTCTTTGAGGTCCCTTCCAGCTCTTAAGATTCAAAGATTCTATGACATATATGATATGAGCTCAGACAAAAGGTGTGAATGTGGGCTGAACTAAGCAGGGAAAATTTTATATAGAGGGATCTCGAGTTGGGTCTTGAAAAATATCTAAATTTTAATCAGATGCAAAGGGACAGGAGAACCTGACAGGCAAGGGAAACAGCATGAACAAAGGCAAGGAGATGGAATGATCATGGTATAGAGATATAATGAAGAGGCTTCCTTGGCTGGAGTGGAGACTGCATGTTGTGGAATTGTGAAAAATAAAGTTGTATATGTACATTAGGACAAGATCACAGTTAGTCCAAAAATCCAGGGACATAAGTTTGGGCTTGAAGCAGGAGAGTCAGCTGCTGGGGTGGCAGGAAATCAACAGAATATTATCACTGAAGAATGGAACAGAACTTTCAGTATGATTAAGCCAATGGGGAAATATTTGTATTAGTCAAAATGTGGTGTGAAATCTTATACGTACACCATGTAGGAGCAGCATGCCTGATTCTAAACCCATGGACCCATTCATCTGATCTCATTTTTGCTCTTGGAGTCTGGTATAAATATAAAATTGCAGTCATTTGAGTATATGCACTGTTACATATGTTACTTTTCTGTGGTGATATTAGCTTGTTGCTTTTTTACTTGTTTACTGCTAGCAAAAAAAAAAGGTATATGCCTGTAAAAAGTAGGCCAAGAGAGAGGGAACAAGGAAAGGAAAGATGGGCCTGGGCTGAGAATTCAGTCTTTTTTGTTAACTTATTTTTTATATTAAGCTTCACTTTCCTTTCTTAGATAGCTTGAGCAATTTCTTCAGGAACAGATGGTTATTTTTCAACATTTACTCCATTTTAGGAAAAAGAGAGAAAAAATTATGAACTAATATATGAAATTCTGCACATGGTATTGATTCAATCTTCATAAATTTATTTTTCCAAAGCAAACAGTTCTCTTCCTGTGAGCTGGGAGGTGTGGAAGCCCTGAAGCCCCAGAGTTGTGTGAATTACAGTTCAGCCTCCGGAGCAACATTGCTTCCTCTCTCCTTTCCTTCCTGCCTACTTCCTAGGGCTTCATTTTCTGTCAGAGGGCCATCCTTTTTGAATGACTGTCAAATATATATGCAGGTGGCATAAATCAGAAAGACTGGAACCCTCCTGAGCACTGAAAGCTTAGTAGCTCTGTCTGGTCAAGGCTTTATTGTAGCAATATTATGAATGGCAGCAGTAGAAAAATGAAAACTTTTAAAAGCACTTTCAAGTACCTGTGATTTGGTTGGAGTACACTGGTTTCCAAGGAGAACCTCAACTAACACAGCATATTAATTGAAGAGAACAGTCTCTTAAAACATTACTCAGTTTGAAATTTTCCAGCACAAGGTAGCTGCAAAATAATGGCTCTTATTCAAATGTTTTTCCCTAGAGAGAATTATTCTTGGAAAGGAAAAACTAGAGGACAGTAATTTATAAGCTCATATGCTTTCATAAGGGTCCTAAAGCATCTTCTGGGTGATTTATGGCAGCTATTTAAGACTCAAAAGTATTAAGAATGTTGGGAGAGAAAAAAAAATAATATAGTTGGTGTTTAAAGGAAGTATTTGGAAAATGTGATCAGAATTTAGAGAAGCAAAATATAAAGAGCAAATGGAAAATAAAATGTATAAAATTCTTCACCAGCATGTGGAGATGCGGATACTGTAAATTGCATTGTCTTTGTGATATCTAATAAGCAGAGTTCTAGTAAGTAAATGAGGACCAAGAGGTCTCTAGTTATGTTTGCTGGTTCTGTTAAGACGAGAAAAATAATTTATTTTTACTTAGTCTATTCCAGAGTATGAACCAGGTCTTTCTGGTGTGGTGTAGACTCAATAGACATAATTTATTTTAACTTGTAAAAAGTCTTAGAAATGTATTCATACCAATGACTATTAAAAAAAGTTATGGAATTGGGGAAAGTATGTTTTTAGGATAGGGGACTGGGTGAAAGAAAGAAAAAATAGGAATAAAGCACTTCTCTGGATAGAAAAGTATAAAAGTAATATCCTTTAGTGATTGATATAAGGTCTTGTATTGAACATTTATAAAGAACCTAGAAAAGAATGTTTACAACTAAATCTCTAAGTTTATAACTGACATTGACTTCTTCTGATTAGCAAACAATCTGAATTTCTGTAAGATCTCACAAAATGTTTTGCTGGGCAGAAAATTAGCAGACAAATTTCATTGTAGACAAGTGTAAGGCAAAGCATTAAGGGAAAACGTAATCCAAACTGTCCTTCTGGCATGGAAAGCACTGAACTATCATTTGCAACACAGAAAAAAGAGTGAAGAGTTGTCCTAGACTCCTCCTGAAGACAGTTGTCTCAATATGTCACTGTGGCCAGAAGGACCAAGAAAAACCTGTATGTTATCAGTCATGAAACAAAACAAAAAATGTTATCCTACCTTCATGTAGAATCAAAATATACATGCACATAGTTCTTTATAAAAACTATATATCTAAAAAATTCCTGAAGCTGAAAAAAGGTTTAGGAAAAAGAATTATAATGATCCAGAGAGATTGAGGAACTTCCACTTAATTTTTTGAAAAGCCTCTTCTCATCTTTAGTCAATGGCTAAAAGAAGACATGATCAAAATTTTTTAAATCATGAAATATGTGAATAAAGTGAATTGCGATGAGGGAGGATGATGGGAAAGAGTATTCCCATTGCAGAAGGTTGGATATCTCTTTACTTAGTAATCAAGTAGTAGAAACATATTTGAGAAGCTATAGTTTGAGGCTCTCACATTGAAAATGGGCTTGGGTTTGTAGCCAACTCATTTGAGTACCACAGGGTATTAATCAATCATAAATATCATCATCTACTCTTCCTGTTTTCCTGACAGTTTTAGGGGCAGAAATCAACATTGGGTTGTGTGATTCTTTTCCTTTATGGGGTTTTAAAAATTATCGACAACAAATATTTTTTGAGTACCTATTATGTGCAAGACTTTTCTAGATAGGTTTAAGATACTGTCCCTGCCTTCATGAAGATTACAGTCATAGAGATTATAATTTGGGAAGAGGACATTGTATACCTACAAAGTAAATTATATTTTATAATATATGTATAATATTATAATATAATATATTGATATAATTCAGTTATGTTATATTTAGCACTTGTTAAATGTCAAGATTATGCCCATGATCATACATAACAATTGCTTCCATCTAGCTCATAAGAGAAAGAGACTTTTCTTAGGGTATATTTAAATGACATTTAGAGCATTCTGCACAAAAATGAAAAAGAAGGTCCAATGAACAGAAAGACCCTTACATAACCACAAATGGAGCCTTCTTTGATGGCTAACTTTACATTTTTTGTGGTTCTAGAAACCTCTGAAAATGTCCTGTAAACTATTTGTGAGGTTTGTAACTTTCCTACAACCTTCTAGGTTTTTTTCAGTCTATTTAGTTCATGGTGAAGTATTTTTTCCTCTCTTCCTATTTTTATTAACATTTTATTAATCACTTCCAACTCTTCTTCTCCAGCCCTACCCCCCATCTCCCCACCCTAACACTAGGGATTTCAAGGTTCAGCTTGCATAACAGGTAATAGCAGGCATTTCCTTCTCCTGTGACGGGATATCCTGGCGCCCTTCAGTCTCTCTCTAACTCTGTTTAAAACAGACTCTAGCACAGGAAAAAAACCTCAGTCTAAAATTAGCAGTTTGATAGAAGAAAGGCACATGGCTGTCCGCTGTACTGTTTGTCAATGAAACAACAAGTCTAAAGAGGGCCAAAATGCATTTCCTTTTTGGGCAAAACAGACCTACTGAGCCTCAAGGGGTGATGGTGGGGCCATTAAAGGAGAGAAATACACCAGCCACAGGGAAAGTATCTTAAACTTTCTAGACTACAACACTGTGCTCTTTCTTGGCTTTCCCCTTCAGTCTCTTTATCCCCCAAACCATTCTTGAGAGATAGAAGTTGCTGTTTTGGGGCTGCAAAAAAAAAAATCTGTTATACCAAAAAAGGAGAACAGGACACAACTATTTTCACTGTTGTACAAACTCCTTAACAAGAAATTTCTCATTGGTATAGGAAAAATCATCTCTTCTCCACCAGTGGAGCTATAAGACAATGCAGTTTGAGTTGTGAAGGGAACTTTTTCTGTTTCTTCCTGTTCTGAAATGTTTTTTTTTTCCCCATTCTGAAATAATAGTACCTAAAGACTATGTAATTTTGACAAATGACCAAATGAATTCCATCAGTCCTAAATAGTGTTAGAATTTATTATGTCCCTCATTCTGCAGTGGCTGCTTTCAAAAGTGCTTAACATTCTGACCTTTTGGAAAAAGGGTTTCTCAAGAAAACTAAAATCCTAGGCATTATTTCCCTATCTTTCATTATGTCCAGAGTGATTTATTTAAGACTGCCAGTAGTTTCCTTTCCTGGATGTGTCAAATCTATTCATTCATCACCGCAGAATGAAGTAGTTTTCAATTCTTGCCTCATCATTTAAGTACGGTACTTACTTGCAAGTTGGAATACAGCAGCAATGGCTTCCTCCCACCATTGGGTGTCCTGTGAAATGATGGGCAGGTCCACCAGCCCCATGACAAAGATGAGCTGTCCTGCGGTGAGGGCAACAGTAGCAATCAGGTTACAGGCCCGCATCATATCAAACTGCACTGTGAGGGACACATCAAAACAGAAGAGGACTGTATTAGACCAAATACTGGGCCTCAGACTGAAATACTGGGTGGAGTAATTCAGTACTGCTGACCTCACAAAAAGAGGTCTGCATAACCTGGGCCTTTATATTGCAGTTCTGAGTTATTATTGAGTTTGATTTCTAACGCATTATTATGGTATTAAACAATATTAACATCCTCTTAGCTTTTCATAGTTCCTTATACTTTTCAAAACCCTTTCCCTTCTATCACATGAAATCTATTGAAGATCCTTTCCATTGCATCAAGTGGTGCTATCAAAGCACATTTCTGTACAAAATAAGCAACCTTTGTGAGTGTGTGTGGGGAGCATTCATTATTTATACCACTCATGCTTCTCTGCTCAGTGACCTTTGCCCTAATAAACTGCAATGAACTTTCTACATTGACATCTCTACTCAGTTACTTTCTTACCTATGGCACTCTGGGATAGCCTAATTTTAATATTTTTTATAAAGATTTGACAAAATCACATCTGTCATGTCCTGATGATCAAGCACTTTCCCTTGAAAGTATAAGAGAACCCATCTTCAAATAGGAGAATGGAAAGAAAAACAGAAAGTCACCCCAAGTTTAAAGGATTAAATTTAATGCCATACAAAGATTATTTATTAAGTACCTAGTATGTGTGAGGCACCATGCTCAGCACAGAAGAAAATGGACAATACAATGCAGTCCCATACTCATGGACCTTGCCTTTTACTGGGGAATAGAGAAAAGATGTAGACAGAGGTAAAGCCCATACAGAGTAAATACAAAAGAATGTCAAGAAGAAGAGAAGATTAACTAGGGGATGTCAGGAAAGTTATTGGGCAACAGAGGGCTCCTGCACTGAGCCTAGAAGGAACCTGGGAGGAAGAAAGGGCAGAGGAAAGTGATGAGGGGTAGGAGGAAGGACAATTTGGTACAATGTGGGGTGCATGGAGGAGAAGGGGGCTCATGGGCTTCTGCAGGAGCTGCCCTCCTGAGCTCTCCCTGGCAACAGTGGTGGCCACAATGAACTCAGAGTAAGAGCATTCACCAAAATGGGAGAGTAAGAAAGGAGGCTGCAGCTGTGAACAAAGTAAGAGCTCCATGGGGATGCCAGTCAGTGTTTGATGTTTACTGTCACGTGGACATTTCAACCAGCCTTCCCCTAAAATGTATGTATGACATACTTTTAGGTTTAACCCATACTATTAGTACTTATACACACACACACACACACACACACACACACACACTCTCACATTCACATACACAGACACACACAAGTTCAAAAAGCATATGGAGCCAGAATGTATGAAAAGCTTTAAATGCCAAAGGAGTTTATATTTTATCCTAGAAGCAACAGAGAAGCATCATCTCGTATGCATTCAGTAATAAGTTCACAAAATTAAGTTATCTCATACTGGCATAATGGAATTCCTTTTTCTCTAAAAATGTGGTAACTGCCTCAGGACCACTTGATGATCCCAGTATAAAAGGCTTACTCGAGAACAGAAAAGTAGATAACACACTCAGCGAATTTCTTTTAGAAGAAAAGTTATTTTAATTAAATTAATAGAAGGTAGCAAAAGTAATATAAAATAGAGGTTGCTTTATCACAGAAATTCTAGCAGTTCATCGTAATATGAACCAAAGAAAATAGTGTACATTTATATGTCATACAACTCATTTGTGTATCCTAGGCAAGGCCTGAAGGTTAGACTCTTTCTCACTCCAGTATTTGAAACTCAGACCCCCTTTCTGGGTATATTACTGGGGTACAACTTGGTATCATAAAATAAGTATACATCACGAAGACTGGATTTTTTGTCATTAAAATGGATGCATTTTTAAAATTAATATTAAAACTTTAACTTTGTTGCATCCCTCCTGCCTCCCACCCTCCTCCCATCCCTTTCTTTTGTACCCTACACAGCTACCCACATTGTCTAACTCCTAATCCTGACTGCTTGGGTTGCACAGATGTTTTACTATGTGATGGCAGTTTGTCTTGTATCATAACCTCCCATGACTTACTGAACAAGACTTTGCCTGTAGGTATATTAGAATTTTACAACAATTAGGAGGGAAAAAAAATAAGTTAAATGGATTCTTGGCCTAGATCTTTGCCATTAAAGATGTTAGAATTCCTGTTCCCAAACTGTCTCTTAAAACAGATTATTTAACTTCATTGAGGAAGATATATGGAACTTTAATACTGTATTGTCATGTGGACATTTCAAATAACATTTGCCAACTCTTTATTGAACCTCAGGAAGTAGGGTTTCATATACTGAATCAAAGCAAAAAACTGAAAACTGTTTCACTTCCAAAATTGCCCAAAGAAGAACATCACTCTCCGAAGGAGGGATGGTGGTCTAGATTGTTTTCTTGGGCAAAGTTTGGGGATGGTTTCCTCAGAAATTTTTCCCAAATACTTTTGAAGACCTAAGATTTGAGGATGGAGACCAAATTTCAGAATAATTTACCAAAAGGTATGAGTAAAATCAAGAAAAAACTAGATAAGTAGCTACGCATTTCTGACCTCTCAGTTCTTTTTCCTTGATGACTTTTTTTGCCAATCTTTTTGTTAAAATTTTTTTTTAAAGAAATTTTGGCAAGATGATATAATCCTCCTTAAAATTTCACATTGTAAGTTTAAAAAAAAAATTCAAATTGTTACTTTTTTCCCTTCCTCATTTCACATTTTTAAAGAACACTTTAAACTTTGTGAAAGTTAACTTGAAACCTTTTCATCAGCACTTTTATTTATATAATTTTCCTTCTATAATGTTTTTTCCCCACATCTTCTCCTTTGTTTTATATAGAGCTTGCCTTACCTTCAGAGCCCAACTCAAATTCCATATATGGAAGACTCTGTTGACAATGTTAGCCCACAATAGTGTCTCTCTTTAGAAATCTCATAGCATTTACTGCCTAGATAATTTGCTTGAGACTCATATGGCTCCATACAGTTATATTTATCCCTTTATGTTATTCCTATTTCCTCAACTGAAGTGTAACATCTTTTAGAGAAGGAATTGTGTCTTATTCTTCTTGGTATGTCCCAATGCCTTATCTACCCAATAAAACACATTATATGTAATGGGAAAATGTTGGTTGATAAACTGATAACACCTGATTAAGCTATCATATCTTCCCAAAAACTTAAATATTTTGATGAATTTGTGATCAGTCCTTCCAGCAGAACAAATTGTACCCCATCCATACTTGCTCATCTTTTGTAACCCTTGTCCATACTTTCCCATAAATCAACCACAGGGTACCTACACATCATTACAGGGGGCCTTCCTTTAGATCCATGGTTTCCAATTTTTTGAAATTGCCTCTATCAAAAAATGTTTAAGAATTCACCTCCCCATATATGTATGTTTGTTTATAAATGTGCTACTGTATTCATGTTCACTATAAAACACAGACAAAAATAGAAATTTAAAGGATAATATGAAGGTGAGATAGTATTCTAAAATTTTTTAATTTTATTAACAGTACAAAAACATTTTGCTATCACTTAAGATACTATCATTGTTAACATTTTAACGAGAGAAATTTAATTAAATAAGTTAATATTTTTGGAAAATCTTAGTTTAACACTTTGATATAATAATTTAGAAGTCTAATTCTAAGTTTAGTTTATTTTGATACTTGTTAATGACTGTTAACTAAAAGACAAAAACAAAACAAAACAGAACCTCACAAAGATATGTAGAACCAAATCAAAGAAGTACATTGTTGGACGTACTTATGAAATTGTGAAGCTCATTTTTTAATCCCATCTACCAGCTATGCAAAGGTTTTGTTGAAATACTGGTAGTAAGTTTCCATATTCTTAGATGTTAATCAATTGTTCTTCTAAAGTCTTTGGAAAGTATTGCATTTTTTATTTTTACAAATGGGTTTAAAACCCATTGAAATACTTCATTTGGAAGATTTTTTAATAGGATAAGGGATTCTGTTCCAGATTTTTAAAGACTGTGTATATGAATCTCTATAGGCAACAAAAGTTTAATTTTTCAATGTCTTGCTAATCAAAATAACTTTACACTATTAGCTAAAATCTTAATAAGGCATCCACCTAGGGCAAGGTTCATCATTAACAACAATATATGTTAATCCGTGTTTCTCATGATCTACTTGGTAATTTTGAATTTTTTTGACTGACTTCTTATTTTTTCTTTATAATTTGGCTGATAGAGGGCTTGTACTAACAATATCTGCTATACAATTTTCTTATTGTTCAACTCTGCTCACATTAGTATTGTCTTCAATCTGAAGTTTCTTTGCTGGACTCCCTAGGTCACTGGACCATTCTTTGAAGTTTAGCTTACTAAAAACTAGATAATATAATACATAGATCTACTTATACTCAGATATTTATAAACTGTGCTATACATCAAAATATATCGAAAGTGAAAGAATCGATGAGGGCTCCACTGTCAACATCTCTATGTCGTAGCATGCCTACTCTTACTTGAGAGTAACCCATAGATCATACATAACACATAACCATTTGACTTATAGGTTAAGTGAAGGTATCAGTGACAATTAGCATATTAAATATTGGTAAGATAATTTTTCAAGTTAAAAATAAATATAAGTAGAAGTTCTAATATTTGCATTCCAGAGAACCATCTTACATTCTCTAGTTTAGTGACAACTGCTCTAAGGTCTCTTGATATATCATGAATGGAACGAATAAGCATATCAAGGAATATATTATTTTTCTTTTCTGTTTTCTATTTTTTAAGACTGGGTCTTCTGGTATAGAAATACAGTGGCCAGTCATGGGCTGAACCCACTGCTAGTTAGTGCAGAACATGCTCAATCTTTGACCTGGCCCAATTTTCTTCTCCTTAGGCAGCCTGGTATCTCCTTCGTTGCCTCTCCCCTATCCCCTCACAATACTGGTGCCAGACTTAGAGCAGGTATCTGACTGACTTTAGCCCTACTTCAGGACTCCTCAGTGCAAGGGATCCACCAACCTCAGCTTCCACGGTAGGAGGGGACCACAAGTGTGTGCCGCTACATTCAGCCTATCTCTCATTTTCACTGCATAACCAACCTACCTTTTTTAAAATAATATATTTCTTCAATGATAACCTTGTACTAAATATATGGCAATTTAATTTAAAAAAACTATTTTAAACAAATTTTAAATAAAATTTATTTTTTATTCCTGGATATGGTCTAAGGAGAAGAAGCTCAGAAAGGTAGAAGAATTGTGGTTTTAGAGTACAGAAATAGGTTAAGGAAGAATTCTGAAACCTTCCTACCTTCCTTTTTGACCTCTCCCTCCCACTATTGGCTCTCTTTCTTCAGTCCTTTATGGCACAAATGCCCTTTATACTTTGTGGGTGTCCAAAGCCATCCCTACAAATGCCTTCTCCAAAATTGTATGTGCTTTTTGTATTGCTTAGCTTGCATCAAAACTCTGTTCCTCAGTAAAATGTTAGGAAGAAAGAAATCTGGCTAAATTTCTCACATCCATTTGTGAATTCCAGGGGTTTGAAAAATTGAAATAATCTCATCAGGTAGGGTAGGGTAGGAATTTTTTGGCATTTTATATGATAAAATAAAATTTTTAATTGTAAAAACTTTCCTTCTTTATAAAGTCAGCTCACTTTAAATTTGAAGGTGTCTTCTTTTTATACCAATGTTATTAGAATTGAGGGTCTAAATATGTGTTGCTAAAAGAAGGATCTATGAATATCCTTTTTTCATTTAAAGTCTTTATTATTATGAGCTTAACACATCAACAAGCATGAACATTTCAATATTTGAAGAATGACAAAAAATAATTCTATACAAAATTATGAACTTCTATCCTTCTATTATGTGTAATTTGCATTTTAAGTATATATCAAATTTCATATCAAATAGAAGTGCTCTGCTTGTCTGTGTTCCCTCTCGAACTTTTATATATTTTAATATGTCTCATTAATGTTCTTCTTTTCTCTTCTTGCATCACTGTTAGTACCTCTTTCTTCCACAACTTCTTCCCTAAACAGAAGCCCTCTCTTGTAACAAATAAATATAAACCTGTAAAACAGTCCACACAGTGGCTGTGTCTGAAATATCTGTCTCATTTTGCACCTCCAGTCTGTCACTTCTCTTCCAGGATATGGGAAACATGCTTCATCATCAGTCTTGTGAGATCATGATTGGTCATTGCATTGATTAATATTCTTAAGTCCTTCAAAGTTGTTTACCTTTTCATTATTGTTGAAGTATAAATTAATCTCCTGCTTCTGCTTACTTAACTCTTCATCAGTTCATTCAAGTTTCTCTAGGTTTGATTGTAGCAGATCAGTTTCAATGCATACAAAATAATGTATTTAGGGAGGAAAAACACCTGAAGTACAGGATATTATGGTATCTAAACTTTTTTGATCATGTACCCCAAGGGTAAAAATTTTTTAAGCATACACAGCACACGTCTATATCTATGTGTATGTGTTTTTGTATATTTACTTATATGTATATGTATAATTTACTTATTTGTTATGTGCAGGTTCTACTTTACTAATAATTATGTACATTATAAAACTTTTACCAAAAAATAGAAACTAAAAAGATGAGATAAAGATAAAATCATAGTTTTTCCAAGAGTCAATAGGCAAACACTAGAGTTTATTGAGGAGAATGACCCATGCTTTAGAAAAATTGCTTTGGCAGCTACATAGAACAAAGATTGGAGAGGAGAAGCAGAGAGACCTGTTAGGAGGCTTTTGAAATTGTCCAGGGGAAAAGTGATAAGATGTTGAACTTGAATTGGTGACTCTGCTAGTAGAGAGAAGGGGCCAGATATGGGCAATGTAGCAGTAGAAGCAAGATTTGGCAAATGATTGGATAGGTGGGGTAAGGGAAAATGAGGAGGTAAGATGATATTGAGGTTGTGAGAACCTGGGTGACTGGAAGGATGGTGGTGTTCTCCATGGTGACAGGGAATTTTGGAAGAGGAGTGGATTTGGGGGAAAGAGGAATGTAATGATAATCTGTGATAGAGATCACAGTCTAACCATGCCTGTTCATCCTGTATGCCTTACTTTGTTCTACTCAAAATGAAAGGGGAGAAGACAGGGCTCTTACAGGTCACATTACCCTTGAGCTTGCATCTGCCACCAGAGGTAACCAGTAGTTTATCCTGGGGGTCAAGGGATGAGGGTAGATGGAATTTTTCCAATGGCGCCCTCATAGTTTCTGCTGTGGGTACCAGGGACTCTTGTCTCTTTCGTTGCTTTCCCTTACTTTTCCTGCATTCTAAAAGTCCTTCCATTCTATGGTCTTCTGTCATTTTCTCTAGCTATATTCTCTCATAGCTTTTAGCCATCACCTCTGTATCTCTAGTCCTGACCTCTTTTCCAAGTTCTTATCCCAACTGAAATATATTTTTCACATTTATTAATGCTTCTGCTACAGTGTGTCCTTTTATCATCTGTGGGTTATTAAAACTTGTTTATCCAATAATGCCTCCAGTTGCAACATAATTAAAAGTTTAATAATGGAGAGACTGTGCATCAAAATATGGTAACATCTTTGGCATCATTTAAGGAAAGAGATATTTCACATAAGTGCATTTTCTATACAACTTAAGCTTACCTTTTTATTTGTCAAAACTTCCAAATATTTAACCATATTGATGTCATCTCTCTAAAATTTATTATGTATTTTTCTACTTTCTCAAAGAGAGTATACTCAGCCCAATTGAATCTTTTCCTAATGACTCAGGATTGTCATTCTAGGATAGAACTACAATACAATGAGGCTCTCAGAGATTGCTGAGATGTGGACAGCTGTTTGCCACTACACTAAATAGGTCCATAATGTTTTGCTTTTTAAATTCTCAGATCATATTTTTCTAGTTCTATTTCTTCTTAACTTTCAGACTGTCAGCTTTTATTTTTTGCTCTAGCAACACCATCTTCCTTTTGATTTGCTGTGTCTAATCTGCTTTGGGCTGAGAGATCAAATAACCAAGTTTATTAGAGTGTATCAAAAGTAAGATTAAGTACCCAGTAAGTAAAGATTTGAGAGACTCTTTTCTAATCAAAATGTAACACCTTTGTTCACTTCTGAGGGACCTTTGAAAAAATAAAAATAAAAAATCTTTGGAGTTGTCTGCAGTTTGCTGGACGGTACCTGCCAGTGACTTCTATATAAGTGAAGTTTTACCCATTCAAGTCACCCTTGTGCCAGTACAGTAAATCTTTAACCCTATAAATAAACTGAATGTAATTAAGTGTTTCTCAGGAAAATCAAAGTTGAATATTGTCTGAATTGTCATTTCTGCCTCATAAAGTCTCATTTTTTAAGTTCCCACTGAGCCACATGTAAATTGTCCTTGACTCCACCCTATATTTCATGGTGAAAATGTGTTCGTGTGAATCCTGTGCTGAGGATGGACAAGCGTTTATATTGAGCCCTTGTGAAAGTCACGTAGTCACAGACCCAGCTTTGTGCCGCTTCCTGTCATGGCATTCTTTTGCCGTGCCACATAAAGACTATGAAAGAAGGATTATCTTGTTCCTCACATTGTGTTTTAGAACTGCTTCCCTCAGTTGGTGCTCTGGTCATCCTATTCTGAGCTCCAACTCTCTTTTACTCACCTGTTTCCATTTTCTCTCACCTGACTCTCCCAAACACACACAATACATCAGACCATCATTATCTACCAGACCAATGAGAGTTATCTCAGAATCCTCACAAAAATCCACACAAATAATGATTTACTCAGTTTTTATGAATGGCTTTGTAGATTGTTGAACCACAAACAAAGAAACTAAAATAAGAGTCATCAGGGATACTGACATGGGATATAAGGCATGTATTCAAATTTCTCTAGAGCTATAGTTTCTTAATGAAAGAGAACAATGGGATAAATGATAATCCACACATATGGTCCCTTCCAACTCTAAATCTATGATCTTATGAATGCATAGGTTGCAGGAAATGAATTTAAATTAATTTCATTTCACTGAGGTCATTTTTTGTTAAGTACATTTACAGAGAATTCCAAATCCACAACCAGTACCTATTGGACCATTGCACATAAAACACAACCCTCTGGGTGCTCTCTATACTTTGCTAAAGAAAATCCAGAAATCATAGGACTAGAGAAAGTACCCAAGAGATGCAAAGGATTTACTGACCCAGCAGTGACCTGATGAACATGATGTGTTTGCCACAATTTCATATTGTGCAATCATCATGGTGTATATATTACAATTAAAAATACACAGAATTGGCTGCTTTCTTTTCCTTTCTAATCATATGTCTACAAAGTAGCTTTTATCTTCCTCTGCACTGCAAAGGCTGGAAATTTTATGAAGGTATTTCTGTCTCCTCAGAGTCTAAAGAGTCTGAGACTCTTTAACCTGTGTTCAGTAACAAAGGGACATGTTCTTCCTTTTTCCCATGATTAGTCTGGATAATGTAAAGGTACCCCACCAATCATATTAAATTTTGCACTGGGAATTGGTAGTTGGTCCAACTAGAAAGCAATTTGGAATAACTAAAATATCTACTAAGCATATCCCCAAAAGGTCAAACACGAAAAAGAAGTTCTCATATACACCAAAATGTTCAAAGCAACATTTTATTGCAACAAAGAAATGGAAATAAAGTAGATCCTTATCAATTGGGAAATGACTTAGCCAATAATGGCACATAGAATATTATTGCACTATAAAAAATGCTGAATATGAAGAATTCAGAAAAACATGGGAAAAATTAATTGTATGAACTGATGTAGAGTGAAGGAAACAAAACCAGGGAAACAGTATACACAATGACCACAACAATGTAAATGGAAAGCACAAAAATTCCAAAACTGAATTCTTTGCAATTATGTTGAAAAAACTTGACCCCAGAGAAGAGTTAAGAAAATACACCCTATTCCGTTCTTTGCAATGGTGGGATACTATGGGTGGTGGAACATAACATATGTTATCAGTCTTGGCTGGTGTGTGGAATACTTTTGCTGGTTTGCTTTTTGTCCCCTCTTGTTACAAGAGATAAATGACTTGCTGGGTAGGGGAAGGATCTAGTTAAAAATGAAAATGACATAAACATAAAAGAGATCAATAATTTTTAATAATAGAAATAAAAAATAAAATGAACTTTAGGATGAATGATCCCAGTATCTCAACCCCCTTTGTATTTAACCTATAACTTACTAAACCTGAAGGCAAGTGAGGTAGTGACTGAATCTGAGCAAGTAGAAGGGGCTCCTGTTAGCATGGACTGGACTGGAATAGAACCAGCCGCAAGAGTTCATGAACCATGCTAGGGGAAATAGGGAAGGGGAGAATAAGCATTTATATAGCTGCTTCTATGTGCCGAGCAGTGTACTAAATGCTTTTTACAACTATCATCTCATTTGATCCTCACAACAACTGTGCCAGGTAGGAGCTATTATCCCCATTATATAGCTGAGAAAACTGAGGCAAACAGAGGTTAAGCTAGTAAATTTCTGAGGCCTGATTAGAACATGGGGCCCATGTTCTATGCACTGCATCACCAGCTTCCTCTAAATGAACTCTAAAGAGTTTTTAGACCAAGTGGAAGAATTCCTGGACCATGTCAGATTCCTGAACCAAATAGAAAAGGGCTTTAAGACTCCTAGGGGAAACTGGAGACAGGATAGAACTGAGGCCAAGAGAAGGTACTGAGAAAATCCTCACCACAAAAGCTCTAACTCTGGCCACAGAGTGGACATTTCTCTATTATAGTAGTGAATTTCTTTCTTGCTATTAGACTGTTTCGAGCCCTATTTGTATCCTTTTCTTTTAAAAAAAAATTTTTTTTAAAGCATGGGTGTTTTCCTAAATACCATCCCTGTCATCATTTCTTACAGCACATAAGTAATCCATCGTATTTATATACCACAACTTATTCAGTCATTCCCCAAATGATGGGCATTCCCTCAGTTTCTAATTCTTTGCCAACATGAAAAAAGCTATTATGAAGTATTTTTGTATATACGTGTCTTTTCCCTCTTCCTTTGATCTCTTTATGGTATCACCCTCAAAAAATCAGTATTGCTAGATAAAAGGGTATACATAGTTTTCTGGTCTTTTGGGTATCATACCAAATTGCTCTCTGGAATGGTTGGATCAGTTCACAACTCCGCCAACAATGTATTAGTATCCCAGTTTTTCCACATCCCCTCCAGCATTTGTCATCTTTCTTTTCTGTCATCTTGGCTGATCTAAGGGATGTGAGATGGTACCTCAAAGTTGTTGTCATTTTCATTTATCTAATTATTATTGATTTAGAGCATCTCTTCATGCGACTATTGATAGCTTCGATTTCTTCCTCTGAAACTGCCTATTCATATCTTTTGACCATCTATTATTTGAGAATTGACTTATTCTTAAAAATTTGACTCAGTTCTCTATGTATCTTACAAATGAGACCTTCATCAGAGAAATTTGCTGCAAAGATTTTCCCCCAGTTTCCTGCTTTTCTAATTTTAACTGGATTGATTTTGTTTCTGCCAAAATTTTTAATTTTATGTGATTAAAATTATCCATTTTGTCTCCCGTGAACTTCCCTATTACTGGTTTGGTCTTGAACTCTTCCCCTATCCACAGATTTGACAAGTAATTTCTTTCCTATTCCACTAATTTGCTTGTGGTATTACCTTTTATGTTGAAAATCATGCATCTGTTTTGACCTGATCTGGATATACCTTGTAAGATGTTGGTCTGTGGCTAGTTTCTGCCATACTGCTTTCTAGTCTTCCTAACAGTTTCCATCAGATATTAAATTCTTGCCCCAATAGCTGGGATTTTTGGGTTAGTCAAACACTAGGTAATTGCTCATTTCCTTCCATGTATTACGTACCTCATCTGTGTGTACCTCTTCTTCTGTTCCACTGACCAACCTCTCTATTTTTTTACCCAGTACCAAATTGTTTTGAGCATTACAGCTTTGTAAACCTGTTTGAAATATTATACTGCTAGATTCCTTCTTTACATTTTTTAAATTGATTCCCTTGATATTCTTGTTCCTCCAAATGAATTTTGTTGTTTTTTTTTCTAGCTCTATAGAATAATTCTTTGGTACTTTGCTTGGCATAGCATTGAACGAGTAAATTAATTTAGGTAGTATTGTCATTTTTATTATATTGGTTTGGCCTAACTGTGAGCAATTAATATTTTTCCAGTTGCTTAGATCTGTTTTTATTTGTGTGAAAAGTGTTTTGTAATTGTGTTCATATAGTTCCTAGATTTGTCTTGGCAAACAGACTCCCAACTATTTTATATTGTCTATGATTATTTTAAATGAAATTTCTCCTTTTATCTCTTCCTACGGGGTTTCGTTGGTAATATTCAGAAGTGTTAATGATGTGTGTTGGTTTATTTTATATCCTGCAACTTGGCTAATATTCTTAATTGTTTTGATGAGTTTTTTAGTTGGTTCTCTAGGGTTCCCTGAGTTTATCATCCTATCATCTGCAAAATTATTTTCCAGAACAACTGAATCAATTCACAGCTCCACCAACAGTATCCTAGGAGTGATTTTACTAGTGTGTGTTTCTCTCTCTCTCTCTCTCTCTCTCTCTCTCTCTCTCTGTCTCTCTCTCACACACACATACACACACACGCACACACACACACACATACACATCGTCTCTTCCAGTTAAGACTGTAAGCTCCCTGAAGGTAATGATTGTTTGACTTTCATCTTTGTATTTCCTTCACTGAACACAGTGTCTGGGTTATTGAATGAATGAATGCCTTTCTTCTTCACCAGCTCCAGCAGATTAATCTTCCTAATGCTTTGTCTGGTCTCGCTTGGCTCTGAAATCTTTGATTACTCCCTACTGTCTATAGGATAAGATCCAGAATCTTTAGTCTGACCATTTGGGACTTCTACAGCATGGCCCCACAGTACACCTATCCAGTCTTCTCACTCCTCCTCTATATTTACTGTACATTCTAGTCAAACTGAACTACTCAACTGTAAAATTACATAATTTTATTATTTGTCCTACCTCATCATCTTTGCGAATGCCATTCCTTCTTCTAGGATGTCCTCCCTTCCATCTCTTATCAAAATCTTAGCTATTCTTCAAGTTTTATCTATCTCAAATGCCATTTTCTTCATGATGCCCTTCTTGGACCCAGATGGTTATGACTTTAAATCCTCCTCTGAACCTCTGTGTTACTTTGTATCAAATGATATACTGGATATAAAAATATATCTAAAGTTGTCAAGTATCATAAAAATGTGAGATAGTAGCAGTAAACTCTCTTATTGGATTCATATTCTGTTTTGTATTGTATTTATGTGTGTACTCCTAACTCTCCATCTGCATTTTAAGTGCCCTAAGAATAGGAGACTATATTTTACTCTTTTTTTGTATCTCCCCGGCAGGTAGCAAGAATACCTTGTGCATAGTATTAAGCTTTCAATAGATTTTGCTGAATTAAATTGTTTATACACTAAAAAAAGTCTTTGACTATGTTGACATATTAATGTATAGATTAATAACATGCAAGAGAAGGTTTGGAGTTAGGGTTTTTTTATTAGTTTACTTTAGCATACTGTTTAAAAGCAAGGCTATTTATCTATGTAGGTGGTTTATCACTCATATTCAGTCTGCCTATACTTCATCATAGCATACTAGTCAACCTCTTCTGAAATAAATTTATTCTACCTAGCTATAATTTTTTTAAGCATTGTATCAGGTTTACTATCTTGTGCATATTGAAGAGCTGACTGTCCCTTGGATATGTGTCATCTTTTAGGTTCCATGTTTAAAAAAAAATCCAAAACAACTTTTTTGGGTTGTCATGGATCATCTTACTCTTTGTTACCCTATAGATCAAACTCTCCTTGTGGTTTCATAATAATAATAATAAATTATTTCCTTCCAGATCTCACTAGACACTTAGCCTTGCCATTTTATGTTGCTGATGGCATTTAGGTGATAGCAGAATCTGTTCAATAGATAACATATTGTTGGTAGTGGATCCAGTTTCACCCTTTGAGAATACTCAATGAACAGCACTTTTTTCTGGTTCTGCTTTGCTACTGAGAACCCTGGATAGGAGGAGGGCAAAAACCTACAGGCAGCATTCTTATTCACGTGTATCACATTTAGCTCCCTTCTGTGCTGACTTTCTGAACTACCTCCCCTCTTGCCCTTTTCCTGCATCATGGAATATAAGTCTTGACTTCCTGCATTCTCTCTCACACTGTAAAAGGATGCCCAGTCAGTCTCCATCTAGATCAGCAGTTCTCAACCTGTGGGTCACAACCCCTTTGGGGGTTGAACGACCCTTTCACAGGGGTCGCCTAAGACCATGGGAAAACACATATTTCCAATGGTCTTAGGAACCGAGACACTGCTCCTCTATCAGTCTCCAGGCGAGTCCACCTACATGCAGATACGCCCACATATGAGTATTAAAGGGTCACAGCATTAGGAAGGTTGAGAACCACTGATCTAGATGTTTATTATCTCTTTGTCTAAGAATGTCTGGGGCAGGTGTATGGATTCGACTTTAATCATTTCCTACTTTGTCACTCTTCTGATGGGAGAAATGTTTAAATCATCAGCAAGCTTTCAGTTGATTTAATTAAATTAATTAAAGGGTTTCTTTTAAATTCATTGGAAATCTGAATCATGTAATGTAGATATAGTTTTCTTACTCAGAGTAAGAAAAAAGTTATTTCACAAAGAAACTTTGTAGCGTTTGTTTTAAAAAAAATGACTACTTGTCTGAAACCTTTCTCAGAGGTGTTTTACTACATAGAAAGCCCCAGGACATTTTAATTTGCCTTCTGTTTAATAGGCCTCATTTTTCCTTATAGTGCCCCCTCAAGATGGAGAATCTACACATCATTCCTCTGGTCTTAGGTTATATATTTTGTTCATTTTAAAACATGTAAGGCACTGCATTGGTCCAGAGAGCTGTACTAAAAATGTCAGTTTTTAGTCAAACTGGCTGTGCTATATACTTTCTTTAGACAGGAGACTGGAGTTTTGGTGTGAATATTGGCAAATGGCTAGTATATTTCATTATACCTCAGGCTACTTAATCAAAGGTATGGAGATCTGGTGAAAATCTGAAAAATCTGTCTTATGCCAGTATTTAAACCATGTAACATTTAAAAGAAATAGGAATCGTTGGGTCCCCAGCCCCTCACTTGACCTCCTATTCCAGTTGTCTGTATCTACCTATATGCCAGACGTTTTCACCTAGATGTCTTGCCATCAGTATAAAGGTTTTCTTCACTTTACACACTTGCTCATTTTTTTCCTAGTTCTTGGAACACCCTCCCTTTATCTCATCTGTCAAATAACTACTTATCTCAAGTTAGACACTTAGCATGTTTGTATTATAGTTAATGGATTATGAGCTCCATGTGGTCGGTCTGTCAGACCCCTCACACTCTAATGTTCTAGGTTTGCTTGTGTACCTCCCTCTCCACCCTGGAATACTCTCATGTGCAGAGGTAGCTGGGATCTCAGCACCCCAACACACCTGACTGGACTCTCATCACTGTACCCAGAACTGGAATTGCTCTGTGGAAAGGGCACCATTCTACTTTAATTCTTACTCTTTACAAGCTTCCTAAAATCAAAGTTCTTTGTAGGGACAAACACAACCCTCTCAGTATACATACTGGGATTTCCCCATCAGCACACATACCAAACTACTGGGCATCCATACTCAAACATGTCCTCGAACTGCCGTAGATCTGAACTGAAACATAGCCCCGATAGTTGACAGCACACTATGATCTCACCTTTTCACTCATACCACTATTCTCTGCCTCAGCTCAGCCACTCAAAACACATTAACTCTCTCTTCATGTTCCATTCTCCACGTGCTCTAATCTCAACATGCTATCACATGCGCCCAGAAGCCAATTTCTAAGATACAAGTTACTCTACTAATTACTGGGATCAAGGGGATGTCTTGGTCTAGGGTTATTAACTATTAGCAGCTTCAGCCTAGGTGCTCAGCTTTGTGCCTTTGTTTTATTACCTCTCCTAGCCTGTAAACTTCTTAAGGGCAGGGACCTGTTCTTACTCATTTTTGTATCCCTCACACTAGAGATAACCTAGAAAGACATATATATCGCATATATACACATGCGAGTTTATTGATTACCTGCTATGTGTAGAGCATAGGACTTCAGTGAATATTTGTTCAATTCAATTGAAATGAAATCTTAACTGTTGTCAATTTATATAGGAATATCCTTTTTTGGCATGTTAGCCTTTCTCATGTGCTGTTTACACTGGATTCCATTTTATGCTATTTAAATTATTCATTTGACTATTCTAAGGTGTCTTATTATGACAAAAAAAATTTTAAAAAGCTATGACTAGGCAGACATTGGGAGCATATTATTTGTGATTAAAATAAGATTACAGCAAATAACCATTCTTCCTTCTGAGAACAAGATCTTGTACCTGGGCACACTGTACTCAGATCCTTACATTAGATAGTCCCTATTGCCTATAGGACAAAATGAAAACCCCATAACCTGGCATCTACAGCTTTCCTCTACTATTTGAAACCTCTCTTTCCAGGCTTATTTCCCTGCAAGTCCACTGTACCATAGCCAAACTAAGCACTAGTTTGAACAGCTTTCTGTTGTCACTATGCTAGAATAGACTCCTTCATTTCTTCCTGTTGAATCCTTTTCTTTCTTTGACACAGCTTAGGTACTGTGTCATCCTCGAAGCCTTTTTGTATGTCTCCAGCTGAAAGCGTTCTTTCTTTTCTCAGGTTTTCTTAGCATACTTTGCTAAATGTGCTCTCTCCTTTGCCCTGTCACATTTAGACTTATTTGGGTACGTATTCCATCCCTCCTAGTAGACTTTTTTTTTTTAATTTTATTATAGTTTGCATCATTCATTTCCACAAGATTTTGAGTTACATATTTTCTTCCCCTCTTTCCCCCACCCACCGCCCCAAAACAGCCATCCCAGTGTGTCCCCCTTCCCCCAGGCTATTCTCTCCTATGTCAC
>CM053590.1:103121574-103139137 GCA_028646515.1 Pseudochirops corinnae
GAGAAAGATCTAGAAAGAACAGGGTTTAAATGGAGACTGAAGCAACCTACATGCTATTGTTCTTTTCCATATTTGGTTTTGTTTCTTCTTTCCCATTGTTCACTCCATTGGTTACAACCCTTCTATACAACCAGACTAATGTCCAACATGAAAGTATTTGCAGTTCCTATACTTGACTGCATGCTGCCATGGGTGGGAAGGGGGGGAGAGGGAAGGAAGAAAATTTGAAACTCAAGGGACTCTGGAACTGAATCTCGTAAACTAAAAGTAAATAAATCATTTAAAAAAAGAAACTAAATGATCACAGAAACCCCAAACAAACAAACCCCAAAAGGAATCCCTAAAAACATATGGTTTTGTAAATGATCAAATTATTGTGGAGAAATTCAGCCAGCTATGTCTTATCAGAATCTCAAGCTATCTTATAAATAGGGCTAAAATTAATCTAAAATGTTAGAAGAAGTGTGACCTGCTCACTAGATTCCAGTGTTTGGCAAATTTTGAAAAAAAGAGAAAAGGCCAAAAATGATAAAATTTCTTTCCCAAATCTAAGTGGAAAGAAGGGCCTCCTCTTTTGGCATATCTATAACAAGATACCAGAAGATTTTTGATTAGCAAGAGTTGAAAAGTCTCCCATAACTTCCACTTGAAATCATCTAATGATGTTAATTGAAAATGAAGACGTTTCATAAAGCTTCAATGAAAGCATGATTTAGAGAAGGATTATTCTAAATTACCAGACTTTTATAAATTGACTCAATATCCCATTGTTTGTTGACATTTCAGTAGAATTTCTCTGCCAGATACTTAACTCTGTAATAGAGACAGAAAACAAGCTTTGGTTTTCTGTCCGTTTTATAAAGATGGAAATTGAAATGCACAGATTTCCTTGCCCAAGGTAATCTAAAGAATGAGACAAATGCCATTCTTAATAGAAAACCTCTTCTTTAAGAATGTTATGACTTTAGGCTATTTTTAAATGCACATAGTTTTTCAGGCAGCATGAGAGATGGCCCCTGTACCAATTGAATCACTAGTCTTGCCCCCCCCCCCCAAAATTCTGAACCATCTACCAATTCTTTATAGAGGAATTTGGCCATAGATAAAGTTCTGGATTTGAAATGTGAAGACTTCATATCCCACCTCTAATACTTACTAGATTTGTGACTATGGTCAAGTCATTTAATCTCTCTGAGCCTCACTTTACTCCTCTGCAAAATAGGGATAATAATACCTGTAGTATGTTCCTAATAATATTAACAGCTGGTGCCTTCAGTTTTACAAAGCACTTTACAAGTGTTCTCTCATCTGATCCTCACACCAACCCTGGGAGGTAGATGTTATTATTATCCCCATTTTACAGAGGAGGAAACTGAGGTTCAGAGAGGTTAAGTGACTTATTCAGGGTCACACAGAGCATCTGAAGCTGAATTTAGACTCAAATCTTCCTGATTGCAGGTTCAGTATCCTATACACTGTTTCATCTAGCTGCCTCTGGGCTCAAGAGAAATGTAGAAATCTTTCTGTAAATTTAATAATGATTTGATATCTTTTGAATTCTCCAATTAAGATGCAAGGAAAGGAATCAGTCTGATAGATAAAAAAGATAATTAATCTAGGGTTGAGTTTCATTGGTATTTTTTAAAAATCATTTAAGTGTTCCCAAGGTTGTCCCAGTGGCCTACAGAATCAAATGAAGGTCTCCTTAGCATTTGTGAGAACACCCAAATGCCACCATTAAACCAAAATAAATAGTTGGGAGAGGTTAACCCCATTTCCAAGTGATCTACATTGCCATTGATGTTACTGATATTTCTATAATATGATCTGTATGTACATCCACTAGGCATATTTTCCTTATTATACCTATCCTGCATAAATGTACTTAATTTCATAAATTAACTTCATTCACTTAGCTTCATAAATTCACTTAACTTTAGGAAAAAAGCCGTAGAGAAAAAAGCAATGCTATGGTGTAGGAATATTATAAAAATAAGTTATTTTTAATTGAAAATGGATCTTATTAGGAAAAAAAAAGAAAATGGATCTTATTCCTTCTCAGCAGTAGAAACTTAGGATATACTTTTACTAACTAAAATGCCTCAGTCTCCCTGCTCTTTTGCACACAGTAAGGAACCCGTGACTCTCCAGAAACTTGAGATCACATATTGAAAGAAAGGTATAAGTTACAAACACAAACAATAAGAATTTGTATATTTTTCACACTAAAAAAGTGGGCAAAGTATTTACCATCCTGGCCACAGACATTATTTTTCCAGCACACAAGAGAGTTGATTGAAGTCATCTCTTGATTTTTTCCCATTTCCCAAAGCTATTTGGGCAAACAATAGATCCACTATGTGTTGTAACAATGTGAGGCTCTGGGATTCCCATTCAGGATTGGATCTTTCATTTATCCATGAACCCATAGGATGAGAAAACGGAACCTGCCATATTCCTCCAGTGATAATCCTTTCCCTTGTGTCCCACAGAGTCCCCAGGAGTCAAGATTTCTGGTAAAAGGTTTCAGAATTCCTTATTGACAATCTGGAAATAAGTAAGACCATCAGGAAAAGTGCCAGAAAATAGCATTTAATGTAGCAAATCAGTTTTCAGTGAACTTACTTAAAGCACCTCCTTGCTCATTCAGGAACAATATGGCCCAAAGCCTGGTTTCCCCTGAGGCAGCTTCCCTTCCACCTTCCTGTTCCTCTCAGAGATGGAGTTCTTTGGGTCAAGAAAGGGCGGTTCCTCCCCCTGTTCAGCAGGCTTCCTGCCTCTGGAAACTTGTCTTTCCTACCAGGTGGGAAGAGAGAATCAGATCCTCTTCTGCCTCCAAGATGTGCTGTATCAAAGTCGAAGGCTGACAGTTTTATCTGGGAGGAAGGGGCCTCTGGGCAGGAAGCAGAGTTATGGAATGCAAGGGGAGGGGCCTCCAAGTTTAGAAATCAACTCAAGGTCTCTTTCTTTGCTGAACTAATCCTACATCACAACCCCCACAACTCCAAAGCAGATTCTCCTCGGTTTTATTTGTAGAAAGATCTATGAGGCAGATTTTAATCCGAGGGAAAGAACTAAAATGATATGTTTCTTTGTTATTGTTGATTTTTTGGATTATGTTATTTGTTAAAAGTATACTCTTTTATCTTGTGCAAAATGACTAATATGGAAATGTTTTACACGATTGTACATGTATAACTTATAACTGCTTACTATTTCAGGAAGGGGAGGGGATGGAGGGCTAGAATTTGGGACTCAAAACATTGTTAAAAATGTTAAAAATTGTTTTAACATGTATTTGGAGGAAATTTTTATTTATGTGTGTATATATATATGTGTATACACACACACACACACACACACATACATATATATTTAAATATCCTCTTTTCCTGAAGGCCAGAGGGCTAGATCCAAAAATAAAAAATGCAAAGCACATCAGTGAATTTCCAAAGTTTCTGATAAAAAAAATTGTCAGATGTTTTCCTTCTGGTAAATGAAAAGACAAGTATCCCAGGCTCAGAAATGGAGCTGGAAGGGACATCGGAGGCCATCTGACCCAGTTTTCTCATTTTATAGATAAGGACACTGGGGCTGAAAGATACCAGGTTTTGGGGGAAGATCAGGAAAGGCTTGATGTAGCAAGCGGTGCTTGAGCTGACTTGAAAAGAGAGAGGGAACTTTTGAGGCAGAGGCGAGAGGGATCATATTCCATGCATGATGGATAGCCAGTGCGGAGACATGGAGGTGGAAAAGAGAGTGCCATTACTGAAGAACAGAAGTACCATTTGGCAGCGATGAGACTAGAAAGACAGTCTGGGAGCAGGTGGTGAAGAGCTTTCAATGCCAAACAGTGGAGTTTCTATTTTATCGTAGAGGTAATAGGGAGCCAGTGGGGCTTGTTGAGTACAGAAGTGACACATCAGACCTGCCCTTGAGAAGAATCGCTTTGGCAGCTGTGTGAGTAGTGATAGACAAGGCAGGAAAACTCATTTGGAGGCCACTGCAACAGTTTTTAAATATTTTTTCTAAGTACATATGAAGACAATTTTTAACATTCATTTTTCCTAAAATTTTGAGTTCCAAATTTTCTCCCTTCTTCCCTCCTCCCTAAGACAGTAAGCAGTTTGATATAGTTGTATGTGTGCAATCATGTAAAATGTATTTCCATATTAGTCATGTTGTGAAAAAAGAAAGTTTGCAAAAAAAAAATTACAGATAAACAGTTTGTTGTTTTTTTAAGTCACATCTCGTTGCTAATGGACTACACAAAAAGGGGGGGAGGGTCTTAGTTTTTACTTAACTCTCCAGAGAAGGCTTGCCATCTGAAGCAGCATGATATCTGGTCATACTTACTTAGGACAAAGTTGCATATGTTCATGAAGTCAGATTTGTGGAACCACACCCTTGAAATATTCCAGACCAGTTTTTCTTGAGCTGTGTTGTCTGTGTGTCCAATGACTCCGAGGACCATGGGGATTTGTGGCCACTCTCCCCCTTAATTTGGGTGGGACTTGGGGCTGTAGGAGTGTAGGCTCCCTCTATATGCAGTAGGGGAGGAATCTCCCACCCATTGGGTTTCTTTTCTCTCCCCTCGGAAAATGGAGGCAGGCATATGTAGTCGGGAAGTTTACCCGCAAACAGTTTTTGAACGGAGACAGTTTTGTTCCCATTTACCCTTTGAAAGAATGACCTTCAGCTGTGTTCTGTTCACTGGAGAGAATTCAGCATTGGTTTTCTGGAACTGAAGTCCACTGCCTTGCTTTGGGAAATAGGGTCAAGGATGAGGACCTTGTCTCATGATACTCAGCACCCCATGCATCAGAAACTGTGCGTATTAAAGGGACAGGGCTTGCTACACAGTGACCACAACCACAGTGAGGCAAAAGTGATGCATTTGGGGAAAGTTGAAAAGAGATGATTCCTGCTAGCAGTAATAGCAAGCCTGTGTCCAAAGGAGACTGGTCAGCCCAAGGGTGCGCATGCAGCAGGCACTACTGAGCAGGTATGTCTGTGTTGGAGATAAGAAGATGATGGCACGTCGAGTAAAAGGAACAGAACAATTAACCAGCCACAAGGGCTGAATCTCCAGACAGGGCTGCTGGGTGGTGGAAGTGGAACCAAGAGATCCAAGAGTTGTATACAGAGATTGAGAAAAGGAGCTCCATGAAGCTATTGAGCCTGTAGAAGAATCTGAGACCTAAAGCTTGGAACTCATACCTCCTGACAGAGGAGTAATGCACTTAAAATACACAAAGAGACATATCATTTTGGGGCATGGAAAATGTGGGGATTTGTTTACCAGACTATGCAGCTATGTATTTAGAGCTTTAATTTTTCCTATATTTTTTTCTCAATGAAATTAAGAGTAATGGGAGGGAAATCTTTTTTCAGTTGTTCATTAAAAAATAAAAACAATAAAGTTTTTAAAATGAAAAAACAAATAAAACTGGGACCTCACTACAATAGTGCTATAAGTCAGTGGCTATGTGAATCTGAGGAATGGAATCTAGAGGCCATGCTTTCTTCTATTTGGCACTTCACCTTTAGTAGTGTGAGGGACTCCGAACTCTTTCATCTCACACAGTAGTACCCCCAAAATGGAGGCCATGTGCTAAGCCTGGCTCCCTAGAGACCAGACACAGTTCTGTCCAGTCTAGGCCATCTATGGGCCACTGGACAGTGACCCAAAGATGTCTACCCCCAGGAATGGAGAAACTCAAGGTACAAAATTGCTTGGATAATTCATCCAGTGACCAGACTGAAGTACCACATCCTGAGCATGATTTATAAGGATGGCACTTACATAGCCAGGCAGTACCTGCTGGTACATCCAGTAGTAGAGCCGATACAAATTTAAGGTATACGAGCTGAATGTATGTGTTCTCAGTATGTAACCTACGTGTATAAAATTTCCTGTTTATATGATATAATCCGCCCCTATTGGTCAGTGCCCTGTACCACCTATGCACCTCCAATCCATTTCACAAGGGACTGCAAATATTTTTAATGAGGTTGGAGTGGAACGTAGCTGGCAGGTCCTGGTCCTGTGGGGCTGGTGTGTGATCTCTCTTCCCAAAGTGAGGTTTTCCATGCACGTGGGGGATGGGGACTGAGTTTCCTGCTCCACTCTTCTCACTCCTTAGGAAACAAAGTGAAAGTGGACAAAAGAGTCTCCTGAACATGCATAGGTGTGGGAGAGGAGTCTTCTGTCAGTGTGGTCCCTCTCAGCTCTTGAGAAAAACCTTTGGGTAAAGAGAGCTTCCCACAGAAGAAAGAAATGGAGCTATTTGGCCCCTAGCCTACTGATCTAAATCCAGGGCTCTTTCCACTAGACCGTGTTAATATGGCCAAGATGCCTTTGAGAAGGAATAACAGAGTCAGGATTCGAACCTTCCTTTTCTGGCTCCAGGTCCAGTGCTTTGGAATAAAGGACTAATTAGCAGCAGTCCAATAACAACAACTGTTCTGTCCCAGATGGCACCTTTGGTTCATAAACTAGGGGAAGGGAAGGGAAGGGAACAAACATTCTTATAGTGCCTACAACGTTCCAGGCATGGTGCTGAGCACTTCACAAATATGACCTCATTTGATCCTCGCAACAACCCTGCAAGGCAAGTGCTAATATTATCCCCATTTTTCAACTGAGGAAACTAAGGCAAACAGGGTTAAGTGACTTGCCCAGAGTTATACAGTTTGTTAGTACCTAAGGCCATATTTGAACTCAAGTCTTCCAGTGCTCCATCCACTGTGCCACCAGATGCCTCTAGGCCCCCATTCTGTACTATATTCTCTTTTATATCTGTCTCTGAAACAATCCTGAGAGGAAGAGCTATTGGAGAGGAAAATGTAGCTGAGGATACTTTCTGAATTCCAAATAGTTCGATATTTTCCCTCTGACAGATGGAAGGCTTTATGTGAGAGTAACATTCTATAATCCAAATGGAAGTATAATTCTCTTCCCACTATGAGTCACTTAGAAGACCCTGAAGTGTCAGACGATAAATGAGTCTGTTGCTCAGTTGAGGAAACAGAGAGTTCTTTGACACAACTGTCTGTTATTTGTGTGTGACAGAGGAAAGCTATCAGACTGTCTTGGACTGGAGTACAGCTGGCCTTGTGAAGGTCAAAGCACAAAGATACATAATGGGCAGCCTTGTCCAAAGACAGCCCTGACTTCTTCTGGAATGTCCGTCTTGAGTGGTATAGAAAAAAAAACAGAAGCTAATTGGATAATTTCTGTTGTTGTTTAGTTGTTTATACCCGTGTCCAACTCTTCATGACCCCATTTGAGGTTTTCTTGGCAAAGATACTGGAATAGTTTGCCATTTCCTTCTCCTGCTCATTTTACAGATGAGGAAACTGAGGCAAACAGGATTAAATGACTTGCCCAGGGTCACACAACTGACAGTCACACAGTGACTGAAGCTGGATTTGAACTCAGGTTTTTCTGACTCCAGGCTCAGCATTTTATCTGCAGTCCTATTTAGATAATATGGCAAGTTTTTATTTGTGAGAGAATGCAAAGAATGGAGTGAAAATACCAATTAATAATATTGATGTTGAGATAGGGAATGTGATGGGAAGCAGGACCTTTTAGCTTTCTAGAGAATAAGCTCATTAAGTATAACATTCCCTGTTTTCCTTTCCCCTGCAGTGGAGCTGTCTGGGAGAACATGGCCCGCATGTGTGTGAAAACACAGCGGCTCGATGTGGCCAAGGTGTGCCTTGGGAACATGGGTCATGCCCGAGGAGCCAAAGCACTACGGGAGGCGGAGCAAGAGCCAGAGCTGGAAGCAAGAGTGGCGGTCCTAGCGATTCAACTGGGCATGCTGGTAAGTCTGTCCTATTTGGGCCCCTGCAAGGAGCAGGCAGGCAGGCTGAGAATGAGAATGAGGACATGTTTCTTTGCCCTATGATTAATAATAATAATATCCAACTTTTATGTAATGGATGGACTGTGTCCTTACTAGCCAAATCCTCCCATTATACTCCTCTAAACTCAGGGGTATTCCAGCAGGAAGAGCTGGAAGTCAAAGGTGTTCAGAATAAAAACATCAATCAGGTATGGAACAGGCTGTTTTATTCTCACACAGAAAGGAACCACTACACAGTAAAGATGCAGAATGATTCCATTTGTTTGAGAGGCTAATATGCAAGTCTTGTTGGGATCTTTGCTAGTCTATACTTCATCTAAATTTGCTCATCACAAGTTTCTTTTAAGCTACTTCAATTCTGCTTTGTTCATAGAGCACGGCTCCTTCTCTGATGTGGGCACACCATGCTGGGCAGTCCTGTTCCAGTGTCTCCCATGTTACACAATCAATTCCAAAGTTGTTGGTTTTTTTGCTTTTTGGAGGGCAGCGCAGTTGGGGTCAAGTGACTTGCCCAAGGTCACATGGCTTGTAAGTGTTAAGTGTCTGAGGCCAGATTTGAACTCAGGTCCTCTTGACTCCAGGGCCAGTGCTCTATTCACGGTGCCACCTAGCTGCCCTCTAATTCCAAAGTTCTTAAGAAAGACCTCGAGAGTGTTCTTGTATTGCTTCTCCTGACACTATATGAGCGCTTGCCCTGTAAGAGTTCTCCATGAAATAGTCTTTTTGGCAAGTGTACATTTTGCATTCAAACAATGTGACTAGGCCATCGGAGTTGTACTTTCTGCAGTAGAGTTTGAAAGCTTGGCAGTTGAGTTTAAGAAAGGACCTCAGTGTCTGGTATCTTATCCTGCCAGGTGATCTTCAGAATCTTCCTAAGACAATTCAAATGGAAGAGATTCAGTTTCCTGGCATGGCACTGGTAGACTGTCCAGATTTCACAGACAATACAATTCAGGTCAGCGCAACAGCTCTGTAGACCTTCAGTTTGGTATTCAGTCTAATATCTCTTCTCTCCCATACTTTCCTTTGAAGCCTCCCAAACACCGAGCTAGCTCTGGCAATGCAATAGCAGCACTGAGTGAAACAAGGCTTACTGAAATTTGAATTGGATACATGTTTTTCTGGGTGGCCACAGTGAAGGGGAGTGCTGTGAAGCTGGTCTAGGTTTTGTAATCAAAACTAATCTAGTCCACAAACTTGTAAGCGTACCAAAAGGAGTGAACAAGAGGTTTGTGACAATGCAATTGCTGCTTGCAGAGGAAAAAAAAATCAACATAGATTGTCTAGTAGTTAACAAAAGAAGATTGACTTAACCATAACAAGAGCAAGATATTCAGTAAATATATCTGTCAAAGTTACCCCATGTTGACTACCTCTGAGTTGCCCACACTGGTCCAACCATGGCCAGCCAACATCAAAGAACACCTAGAATTCCATGTGGCCCTTTCATACTCAAGTGACCAAGAAGTGATGTCAACAGTCTGAGCCTTTAGTCTCCTGAGCCAATTAAATTTTGGCAGTGGTTTCAGTACCTTTGAGGGCAGTGGTTCTCAACCTGTGGGTTGTGACCCCTTTGGGGGTCGAATAACCTGGTCACAGGGGTCACCTAAGATCATCAGAAAACACATATTTCTGATGGTCTTAGGAACTGAGACGTGGCTCCTTTATTCGTCTCCAGGCAGGTCCACCCACATGCAGATACACCCGCATACGAGTATTAAGGGGTCTTGGCATAAGGAAGGTTGAGAACCACTGTTTTAGGGGGAAACTGCCTTAACTTGCACAGAGGAATAGGGGTCAGGCTCTTGCTCCCATCACATGAACAAAGGCAGAAGAGTGCAGGAGGAGGTCAGGAAGCAGCTAGTGGTCCAGTCTGACAGAAACATACAGGCCATGAAGGTGAATGATACAAAACGAGTCTGGAAAGGTAGCTTAGAACCAGAATACAGAGGGCCTTTAGTGCCCCTCTGAGTAAGGTATTTTATTCTATAGGCTGTGCTTTTCAATTGCTTTCAGTTGTGTCTGACTCTTCATGACCCTGTTTGGGATTTTCTTGGCAAAGATACCAGAGTGATTTTCCATTTCCTTCTTCAACTTATTTTACAGATGAGGAAATTGAGGTAAACAGGGTTAAGTGACTTGCTCAGGGTCACAGCTAGTAAGTGTCTGAGGCCGGTTTTGAAGGCTGTCTGCAAGGCTAGCACTATATCCACTGTGCCACCTAACTGCCCTACGTAGGCAGGTAATAATGGAATTTAGGTGACAAGGTCAGACCTGTGCACGAGGATGGTTTTTCAGCAGCTATGTGAAGATGAATTGGAAAAAGGAGAGACTAGAGGCAAGAAGATCAGTAAATAGGTTATTTATTATAGCAGTCTAGGTAGATACAATAATAAGAATAACCCCAAGGTTGTTGATAAGACATTTGAATAACCTTTGTGGTGAAATAAACTTAATAATACTCCTCCTTCCCCCCTAAAAAAATAAATAAAGAGAGGATAAAGAAGAAAAAAAAAAGGAATTGTGAACTTTACAGATATTGAACAAAAAGGGGGGAGAGTAGAAAGGCAGGGTAAGCACTTAAAGGCAAGGTGGATTCTGGGAAATTTGTTTTTTAAGTGCATTGGGATTTATTCACAGCTGAGTCCCTCTTACTTCCCACAGCATCTTGTAAAAACAATGTCACATTAGGCTTAGCTTTTAATTTTATGTTTAATCTGCTGTGAATAGCCTCTAAATATCTGTTTGTGGCAGATCTTTCTACAGGGAGCAATTCTATCAGTAACCTGATCATGTGTACTTTTGTTTTTAAGTATTCTGAATTTATTTGTATTTTCATCCTCACTGTTATAGGTTCCTTCAGGGAAAAGACTGCCTTTTGTTTCTTCAGCCTAGGGCTTAGCATGTTACTAACTGGCTGACCATTGTTTAGTAACTATTTTCTAAGTGTCTGCTGTGCAGAGCAAGGTGCTGGATACAGTTTGACTTTCAACTCCTCAAGGGGAAGGACTCAAGTACTGATCTCGCTCTCTCCCTCCCTCCCTCTCTCTCTCTCTCTCTCTCTCTCTCTGTCTCTCCTCTTCTCCCATTCTGCCCCTCTCCCCCCCTCCCAGGAGGATGCAGAACACCTGTACCAAAAATGTAAACGCTATGACCTACTGAACAAATTCTATCAGGCTTCAGACCAGTGGCAGAAGGCTGTGGAAATAGCTGAAACCCATGACCGAGTTCACCTCCGTACCACCTACTACAACTATGCCAAGCACTTAGAAGCCACAGCAGATTGCAGCCTGGCACTGAGCTAGTGAGTGATCCTTAGTGAGTGGAAGGGGGTGTTCAAGTTTTGCCTTTGGAGGGGGAAGCACAGGAGGGAAGCATGTGAAGGTATGTGGATACCCTGGCTCTTCCTCAGACTAATCCTGGAATTTTGGGGGCACTTAGCTAATTAATAACTTTGGACTTCCACTTCTTCATTTGTACCCTGATGAGATAGACTTCTGAAAATATTATCAAGGAATGGTGTCCATTGATACAGACACCATATGCTAAGATCACAAGAGAACTAAAAAGCACTACAGAAGAATTTGTAACTTAATGTAGTGGGCTAATCATTCTTTTTGCCTTTAAAACCTAACCCTCCCACTCCAGATTTAGCTCTGATATTCTAGGAGCTTCCAGAGAATTAATAGGCTCCTTTTTATTTTCTTTCTTTTTTTTTTTGCATTTTAACAAATGATATGGTTTTCAAATGATTCGGTTTTCAAATAGGCCAAAAATTACACAGCTGAACATCTTTTTTTATGAGCTCTGAGAGTGGTTGAAGTCATAGAATTAACATATTAGTTCACTTTAATTATTTTATCATTTATTGAACTTGATATTTTTTTGTGAAACTGCCCACTTTGGGGAACATACTTTTCATACCTTTTATAGTATTACCCCAAAGCTCAGAAAGCTATTCTCCACCTCCAGAAGTGGAACAGCTTATTCCTAAATAGACTTCTTCCCTATATGATTTGGTTCATTGCCATTGGTAAGTCATGACGAGCATATTGTGCTAAGCACCCCACAAGCTGGGCCTAAATATAGTCATTGACTTGACAGTCCTAAAAAATCCCTATAACAGAGCTACAGACCTAAGTACCAACATCTAACCATTTGGCAAGTCTTTACTTGCTTTTGTTTATGTTGTTTCCCACTTAATTTAATTATTTTCTACTTCTCTTCTATTGGGGAGCAAAAAGGGGTGGTAAGGAGTAAGATCTCGTAATGGATGTAGAACACTTTAAAATGCCACTTATGTGTGTCAGATCTTACTGTTCTTTTATTATTATTTTCTGGACAGCTATGAGAAGTCAGACACACATAGGTTTGAGGTGCCAAGGATGCTCTCAGAAGATCTACAGTCTTTGGAGATTTATATAAATAAAATGAAAGATAAGTAAGTCCTCTTGCTGGCCTGCCCCTGGAGATTTGGATGTTGAGAAATCACTTGTGTTTCTAGCATGACTGGGGCTGTCATAGAAGCTGCTTTCTCTGTCACTGTGATTTGGGTGTAATTTTTGACTTTGAGCCTAGTGTGTATAAGGCCTATGAAGAGCATATAGAATCTACTCTGGGAGACTTAGTTTTTAGATCTTATCTTAAGTCTGTAAATGGATCTAATTAGAGTTTCTCATAAGATTTTCTTTTCAAATGAGATTTTCTCAGGGCGGTAAGAACAACATTCTCAGCCAACTTCCATCTAGTTCCCTAAATGGGTCATTTGCTATATGAAACATTCTTTTGGGCAACAATATAAAGAACAGTCTGGGATTGATGCAGAAATGTGGCTTCCAACAAAGAAAGTATATAGAGAAATCCAGCCTGTTTTTCTTCTGTGCCTTCTAATATCTTTCCTCATGTCACCTGTAGCACTTCATAGATGACAGTGTGACTCCCCAGCAGTGAATTTAAGCCCTTAAGGAGCAGAACTTGAGTTTAGGTCTCTTGTCACTGAAATCTGGTGACCCACATTTTGAGGCTATGAGATTTCCCCTAAGGATGGGAAATTAAGCCTAAAGCGTTGTTTTGTTTTTTTTTTGAGGGGGGAAGGCAAGGCAATTGGGGTTAATGACTTGCCCAAGGTCAAACAGCTAGTAAGTGTGTCAAGTGTCTGAGGTTGAATTTGAACTGGGGTCCTCCTGACTCCAGGGCCAGTGCTCTATTCACTGCGCCTCCTAGTTGCCGCTATTAGAGTGTTTTTGAAGCAATAAGTTGAAGCCTAGAAGGGTTTCATTTTCAGATGAGTCTGGGAGGCCAGGACTAGATCACATTGACAGAAATATGCAAAATGTGGCCTTCCTGTGCCTTGTAGGAGCCTGTGGAAGTGGTGGGCCCAGTACTCAGAGAGCCAGGCCGACATGGACTCAGCACTGCGGCATTATGAATTGGCTCAGGATTATTTCTCTCTTGTCCGTATTCACTGCTTCCAAGGCAACATCCAGAAGGTAAGATCACTTTTGAAAGATCCATGAGAGCTGGGATGGGGAGCTCTTTGATCCCGTGTAGATGAAAAGCAAAGCCAACCTAAGTTTAATGTGGATTTCTTTGCAGGCTGCTGAAATAGCCAATGAAACAGGAAACTGGGCAGCATCATATCATCTGGCCCGTCAGTATGAAAGCCAAGAGGAAATCAAACAGGCTGTCCACTTCTACACCAGGGCCCAGGCCTTTAACAACGCCATCCGTTTATGTAAGGTAAGGGCACGAGAGCCTGGCCAGGACAAAGACTCTTTCAGAAACATGTTTAGAGTAGTATAGATGTGCCATTAGAGGATCACTCTCTATGGAAAAGCTAGACTGTGTCTTTCTCTTCTTTCCAGGAGAACAACTTAGATGACCAGCTGATGAATTTGGCTTTGTTGAGTTCCCCAGAAGATATGATTGAAGCAGCACGATATTATGAGGAGAAGGGAGAACAAATGGACAGAGCGGTCATGTTGTATCACAAGGTACATAGGGAGCCTACCTGTTACCAAACTGATTTGAAGGATGTTGACTTCTGGTATTTTAGGCGACCCAAGTTACTTCAGGTCCTCTGGGCGTCTGTAGAGCCATAACTAGGGTGGGGTGATGGTGGTAAAAGCACTGGTTTTCACTTGAGCTGAAGAATGACTGAACTTAGCAAGAATTGAAAAAGCAGCCAAATGACCCTTTTCCTTCTCCCAGGAGCATCCATACCTCAGTCAGCTCCCCCCTGATCCCTCCCCTCTCCATTCTTCATGCCCCACAGTGGCTTCCCTAGCCACAAACTCGTGTGGACTGCATTCCCCAGCCGTGGAGGGCCAGTACCTCAGTATATTTCACTAAACCCGACCAACTCCTCAAACTATCCTCCCTTTCTAAGCCAAACTCAGAGAAAAAAAAGCTGTCTAAACTCATTACTTTCCCTTCCTTATCTCTCTCTTCTGTCTTCTTTACTACCTGGATTCCAAATTCATCACTCATCTGAAACTGTTCTCTCCAAAGATTACTTGCCAAATCCAATTTCTCAGTCCTTTCTGCAGTATCTTTTACTGTTGAACACCCTCTCCTTCAGAATACTCTCCCTTCTCTGGTTTTTGTGACATTATTTCCTCCTGGTTCTCCTCAATCTCTTTCTTTCTTGGTCTCCTCTGCTGTTTTGTCACCCTTATTATGTCCCCTAAAGTCTTCCCCAGTGCTCTCTCTTGGACTCTCTCTCTCCCTCTCCCTCCCTCTCTCCTCTCACTTGATGACCTCCTTAGTTCCCATGGTCTACATATAATCTCAATGTTGATGACCCCCAGATCCTTTATATCTAGCCCTAGGCTTTCTCTTGAGTTCCAGTTCCACGTCACTAGCTGCCTATATAAAACTGGATCTCATACACAGACACCATGGTAGGGATATCCGTCCTGCCCTACCAGAAAGTCGGAGGGGTGAGGGGGAGGACATAGGAGAGAGCAGATTGGGGGAGGGGTTATACAGTGGGATGGCTGTTTTGAGGTGTTGGGTAGGGGAAAGATGGGGAGAACAATTTGTAACTCAAAATCTCGTGGAAATGAATGATGTAAACAAGAAAATAAATAAATTAATTTATTTTAAAAAATAAATAAAATAAAATAAAATTGGATCCCAATGACATTTCAAACTCAGCATGTTTGGAACAGAGCTCAGCTTTGTCTGCTCCCAATCCACCTCTCTCCCAAACTTCCCTGTTTCCCTCAAGGGAGAGCCTGACCTTCCAGCCACTGAGGTTGACAGTCCTCATAATTATCCTTGATGTCTCATTCTCATTCCACATAGACAAACAGTTGCCATATCTTATTTATACTTCCTCAGTCTACCTTGCCTAAGTCCCCTTCTCTCTACTCACATAGCCACCACCCTTCTTTAGGCTCTTACCCCCTCTCCTGGATCACTGCAATAACCTATTGGATATCCCTGCCACAAGTCTTTCCCCACTCCAGCCCATCCTCCACACAACTGCCAAAGTGATGTGACCACGTCACTTCTCTACTCCTGCAACTTCCTATTGTATCAGATAGAAATTCCTGTTTGGCATTGAAAGCCCATCATAACCTGGCCCCTTGCCACCTTTGAGCCTAATAATACAATTCTTCTCTTCCTATACTCTGCAGTCTAGACAAACTCACCTCCTTGCTGTTCCTCAATACTAAGCTTCATCTCTCATCTCAGCACCTTCCCACTGGCTCTGCCCCACATCTGGGATGGACTCTCCTCTCCTCTGTCTCAGAAGCCTGCTCTTCCTTCTGGATTCTTCTCAAGCACTGCTTGATCTCCTGACAGCCAACTTCCTCCCTACCTTCTATTTATTTTGAATTAATTTTAGACAGATGGATGCACAGATAGAAAGGTAGACACAGACAGACAGATACACACGCATGTACATACATTATTTCCCCTGATAGACTGCTACTTGAAAGCAGAGACTTTATTTTTGTTTTTGTATCTCCAATGCCTACCACATAAATGCTTGCTGAGTGCTTGGAATGCCAGCTCAAAGGGCTATTCTGTGTTCTACAGGCTGGCCACTTTTCCAAGGCCTTGGAACTGGCATTTGCCACCCAGCAGTTTGTGGCTCTGCAGCTGATTGCTGAGGATTTGGATGAGAAGTCAGACCCAGCCCTCCTAGCTCGCTGCTCTGACTTCTTCATTGAGCACAGTCAGTATGAGAAGGCAGTAGAACTGTTGTTGGCAGCCAAGAAGGTAAGTACCTTCATTCTAGCCCCTCCTAAGCCCCCAGATATGAAATGAGAGAGGAAAAAGGAAGTCAGCTCGTTATTTAAAGAACTGCCCTTATCCTTAGCCTCTGGCCCATACCTCTCTGTAGATTCAGTCACATTTCAGACTCCAATTTCATCCCTTTTACCCCACAATCAAAATGCACTCTTATTTGCTGCTATAAAGGCGCAAATATCCTCACATGACTACCATCCAAAGAGGTAGCCACGAGACCCCATCCTAAAGGTACAAAGAGGAACAGAAAATAAATTCACCTTGCCTCAGTGTTCCTAGAGCTCACTACTACAACTGTGAGCAAGTGTACTTTATAGTCATGACCTCACATGGTAGCCAGTGAGCAATAAGAATTATTATTTTTTTAGTTCAAGTGGAAAAAATTTACAGACTTTATATGGCTTATTAAACATAATTAGCTTATGCAAGTTGAAAAAAATTCTCATTTCTCACATCTACACTGAAAATAATTCACAAATGGGCAATCCCTTTGCACTTCTACCTTCTGATATGTTAATTTCCTCTGTGATTCATCCACTTATGTGCAATTTGTGTCCCTTCCCCTCTCTTGGGGGGCTATTTCACCAGATATTTTACTTTATTTCATTCAAATCCATACCCTTGATTTCACATCTTCTTCCAATGAAAATGAGCTTGCTTTCCCATGATAGGTGCCAGGCAGAGCTGGAGAGGGTCCCACCATGTTGCCAGGTCTTGGTGGTACCTACACCTCACACCTTTTCCCTCAGAGCCCTCAGAGACTTAGCCATTGAGGTTAGTCACCATCTGAGCAACCAATAAAACTTGCTCTTTCTGAAAAGAGAGAAGAGTACCCAGGCCTACCCAGAGACCCAGGGAAGGATTAAGGCAGATCTAAGCACACTCTGTCCCAAAGCAGCTGTCATACTCAATGATCCATGAGTGACAACAGCGTCTTGGTTTCTGTGGTTTCATTTTAGTACCAGGATGCCCTTCAGCTCTGCCTAGAGCAAAACATGATCATCACTGAAGAGATGGCAGAGAAGATGACGGTTGCTAAAGATTCTAAGGACCTTTCTGAAGAGTCACGTCGGGAACTGCTGGAACAAATTGCAAACTGCTGTATGCGCCAAGGCAACTACCATTTGGCTACCAAGAAGTACACACAGGCCGGGAATAAGCTGAAGGTGAAGCTGGCCCCAAGCCTGGGGGACAATAAAGTGTGAGAGGGTGGCTAAGGGGGCTGGGGAGCTGGGTTATGGGTGTTAAAAGGGCTTTCAGGGAAAGAGTCAACCTTACTCTCACGGAATTTGGCTTAGGGAAGGAATGACATAAACTCTAAACTGGGCATTTTTGCCACATAGAAGAAGGGGAATTGGGGGGGAGATTGGGGGAAGGGGGATGAGTGGTGGGGTGATGGAGGGGAGGGCAGGGTGGGGGGAGGG
>CM053590.1:103139637-103158096 GCA_028646515.1 Pseudochirops corinnae
TATCTATCTATCTATCTATCTATCTATCTATGCAATTATTATTAGTATTATTGATTACATCCAACTGGAAATTGAGATGCACAGGCACTGCAGTTGGGAGATCCATCCTGCCCTACCGAAAAGTGACATAGGAGAGAATAGACTGGGGGGGGGGGGACACACTGGGATGGCTGTTTTGGGGCAGTAGGTGGCGGAAAGAGGGGGACAAAATATGTAAATCAAAATCTTGTGAAAATGAATAATGCAAACTATAATAAAATTTAATTTAAATAAAAAAAATCATAGCAATAAAAAAAATAAAAAATAAAAAAAATAAAAGGGCTTTCAGATGTCAGGGTACATACTGAAGATAGCCACAGAGCCTCTCTCTCGAGTATAAATAGGAAAAAGCTGATTGGCCCACAGTCTTTTTTCCCCCTTTCTGAGCTACCGCCTTAGTTCAAAGCCACATCACCACTTGCCTGATTCCTAATTTACCTTCCTGCCTCAAGTCTCTCCCCACCCCATTTCCTTCCCACAGCCACCAAGGTGTTTTCCTGCAGTGCAGATCTGATCATGTCATATCCCAGCTAAATAAACTCTCAATGTTCCTATTACTGCTATGGTAAAATATAAATCCTTCTTTAAAGAACATCATAATCTGGCTCCACCCTATCTTTCCAGGCTTAGACATTACTCCCATTTTCCAGTTCAGCCAGACTGGTCTTTTTGTTTCTCAATCCTAGCACCCTGTCTTCCATCTTGGTGTCTTAGCACTGGTAATCCCTCACAGCTGGAGTGCACACCTTCTTTCTCTGCTTCAGAGAATTACTCACTTCCTTGAAGACTCCGCTCAGGTGTTCCCCCCCTCCCCCCATCTTCACAAAACCTTTCTTGACCCTCCCACTCCATCCCCCACCTTGCAATGATTCTGTTCCCTGTGTAGATGCTACCTCCCTTGATAGAGGTAAAGTTCTTTGGGAACAGGATGCTTCACTTCTTGTCTCTGTGTCTGCTGAACCTGGCAGAGCTCCCAGCACATGCACAAGCTAGGTGGTGAGGAAATGATTGTGGATTATCTCTGCAGGCAGTAGGAAAGAGCTTCTCTGTATTTGGGTATCAAGTGAATTGCAAGATCAGTGAGAAATTATGTGGTTCTCCTGCCAGAATGTGTCGGAGAATAATGAAGTAATTCATCCTTAGTACAGTATATCGAGATCTCCCCTGCCTACCTAGGCAAAAGAAATAACCCTATAGTTTTTGAGATTTTCTTTGATGAATTTAGCACACCTAGAGAACTTTCCATTCAAGTTATCTTATCTCCCAGCCCCATCATGTTAATGTTGACCTCTGATATCTTACCTCTGTCCAGGCCATGAGAGCCCTGCTGAAGTCTGGGGACACCGAGAAAATTGTATTTTTTGCGGGAGTCTCTAGGCAAAAAGAAATTTATATCATGGCCGCCAACTATTTACAGTCTCTGGACTGGCGCAAAGAACCAGAGATTATGAAGAACATCATCAGTTTCTACACCAAAGGGAGGGCCCTGGACCTTCTGGCTGGCTTTTACGATGCCTGTGCCCAGGTACATTCTCTCTTTCCATTTTCTTGGGTATATGGGAATATGGGCGACCAAACGTCATGGATTCTCAGTTGGCTTTATTTGTGCAGGTGGAGATTGATGAATACCAAAACTATGACAAAGCCCATGGAGCACTGACCGAGGCCTACAAGTGCCTTTCAAAAGCCAAGGCAAAGAGTCCCATGGAGCAAGAGACCAAACTAGCACAGCTGCAAAGTAAGATGACTCTTGTGAAGAGATTCATCCAAGCCCGAAGGTAACTCCTGTCACGTAACACTACAGAATCCCAAGAAGAGTTACGTTAGTTCTTTTTAGACCCAGAATGCCAAACTAGGGGCAGTGCCAGAAGTTATAAAGAGACAAACTTAATTTTGATCTTAAGAAAAACCTCGAAGTGGCTAGGTGGCACAGTGAATAGAGCACCAGCCTTGGAATCAGGAGGACCCGAGTTAAAATCTGGCCTCAGACACTTAACTCTTACTAGCCATATGACCTTGGGCAAGTCACTTAACTCCAGTTGCCCTGCCTTCCACCCCACCCCAAAAAAAGAAAAAAAAAAAGAAAAACCTGCTCTCCAGAAGGGGAATGGGCCGCCACAGGAGGCCACGCGGTCCTCCTTCCTGGGAGCTCCAGCAGGGGCCAGCCGGCCACTTGCCCGTAGAGTGGGAATCTTTGGAATGCTGGCATTGAGAATGATCACTGAGATGCCCTCTGCCAGTAACCAAAGACAGCACTAGGGTTTTTTGTATCTTTATGCTGAACAAATCACTTTTCAAAACCATATAACTTATTCTGGCCATTGCTCAAATTATTAATGGTAATCACCTCCAGAGCCAGCAGCAAATTCTTTTATATAAATCCTCATTGACGATATATCTTTATCCTTTGAAAGCACCTTTGATTTTGGGGGCAGATGTGATAATAGCTATAGTAATAGCTAGTATTTATATGGTGCCTTCTATGTGCCAGGCCCTGTGCCTAGTGCTTTATAATTATACTCCCAACAACCCTGAGAGGTAGGTGCTGTTATATTATCCCCATTTGACAGGTGAAGAAACAGAGGCAAACAGAGGTTAAGGGATCTGCTTGGGGTCACACGACTAGTACGTGTCTGAGGTGTCTTCCCAACTCCTGGCCCAGCACTGTATCCACTACAACACCAAGCTCTGGCTAGAAAAGTGAGCTTCGAATGGCCTTTTTGATCAAAACAAGATTGGACTAGAGTATTGGGCTTGGAAAATAGCTCTGAAAGCACCTCCCAGGGGAGGACTGCCAGGAATTTTTTGAAGAATTGCAGCATGCCTGCAATGGTCTTTTAAGGTGAACGCTCATTTAAGGCAGAGCATGAGCATATTAATGTTGATTTATTTGTTGTCTGTTTAAGACCTCATCACTTTTATGTTCATAAGGAAAGTACCTTTACTAAGTGTTTACCCATAACAGAGCTCTGAGACAGTTTCACTATATCTAGGGCCTGAAAGTTACTCCTAGGGACAATTACCTGGTAAGATTTTGCACGCTTTATGAACCAAAGCAGGTGGGGAATTTGGGTCTCTTTATCTGCTTTATTAGCAGTGGGGGATTCAGAATGACCCTTTCCTCTCACCAGGACTTACACAGAAGACCCAAAAGAGTCAGTTAAGCAATGTGAACTTCTCCTAGAAGAACCAGATCTGGACAGTACTATCCGGATAGGGGATGTCTATGGATTCCTTGTTGAACATTACTTGCAAATGGAGGAATACCAAATGGTGAGTTTTGAGTTAGTACACTCCTCTTCATAAGGTTATATAAGCAATTTACTGGTTTTGATGGTTATATTTGTAGGAGCTGAAATTGATCTTGACCTATGGTATTCCAATATTCTTATGAATATACTTCTATTATTCTGGTTTTCCAAATAAGCTTATCAAGAAACATTTATTAGGCACTAAATATATGCAAGACACTATGCTAAGTGCTGGGATTGAAAAGCAAAAACAGTCCCTGAAAAAATTCATAAGAAGAAACAAAATGTCAAGAGTATCTAGGGAAATGATGAAAAAACAGGAATGATGGGGATTTGGCATTGCCTGATTTCAAATCCTATAATAAACTGGTAATTATCAACACTTTCTGGTAATAGATAAGAAATAAGAGAAGTTGCTCAGTGGAAGAAATTAGGTAAGCAAGCCATAGAAGGTAATGCTTATAGCAATCTTTGACATAACCCAAATCACAAAGTGCCAGGGAAAGAACTCTATTTTAACAATACCTGCTGGGGAAACTGAGTCGCTATGTGGCAAAAACAGGTTTAGACAAACAGCTTACACAATAAATTCCAAATGGAAAAACAAATTTAACAGTCACACTCTTAAAGAATTATAGGAAAATGTAAGGTTATATCTTTCATAATTGTGACAAGGGATAAATGGATTTGTAACCAGCAACAATAGAGAGAATATTATAAAACACAAAATTGATTTTAAAAGCAAAAAGCTTTTATACAAATAAATGCAGCCAGAATATGATACAGATTTTAACAAATATCTGCAAAAAATACCTTTAATGAATTTGAAATAAATTTTAATATTACAAGCCATTTGCTAACAGATCAATAAAGGACACAAGCAAACACTTTTTAACATAAATGCTCATAATAGCCCATAATCAGAGAAATGAAAATTAAAATAGCTCTGACATACCATCCATCAAATTGGCAAAGATTGTAAAAATCATTGCTGCTAGAGATGAAAGAAAACAGGCACTTTTCCTATTATTAGTGGATCTATGAAAGCAGGAGATGAAATTGTGCTAGAAGTGTTTAACCCAGTAATCTCACTATTGAGTTTATATCCCAAGGAAGTTATTAATAAGAAAAGACCGATGCATATAAAAATATTCGTAGCAACACTCTTTGTAAAAGCAACAAACTGTAAACACACTGTGGGCCTAATTGGGCAATAGCTAAACCAACTGGCATGTAAAAATAAAGAAATATAAATCTGAACAAATGACATATATATGAATTCACTTTATGAATCGGTTAAGAATGAAACTAAGCCAAAAGAACAATATGTTGCTCCCACTATGTAAATGAAAACAACTTTAAATGGCAACTCAGATAAAAACACTGAACATTTATGTTAATTTATAAAGCCCACACCCATCCTTTCCTTTAACAAATGGAAACATACTGAGCTTACATATATGTACTATCTATCACAATTACTCTTTTATGTTATTTTGTTTAATTCTTTTTGGGAATTTTATAATATGGGATATTCACTTGTCAGTATTCTTGGGGTATTTGATATATTGAAACAGAATTATCAAGATTTTAAAAAAATCTTCAATGTTTCTCCATATCCTATAAAATGAAAAACAGACATTTAGGACCCTCCATGATCTGGTTTCTGGCTTACCTCTCCAACATTATTTCCCTCTTCTGGCCTACATGAGCCCTGAACTGTACTTAATCTGGTCTATTCAAACGTCTCCAGAATGCACTTCATCATGTTATACCTCATCTATTCTCATGCAGTTGATACCTACATCCTTATCTGTCTCTTCATATATCCCATTTAGTGTAAAAAGGCTTGCTTCAGTCTCACCTCCTTAGAAGTGATGTTCCTCTCCTAAACTTTTAATAATTAGGTTTTTGTCAACACGTACTGTATTTTCACAAATACATGTCATATTCCTTACCAGATTGTAAACTTATTTAGGACAATGACTGAGTCAGTTTTTTGAAGAAACAGCAAATGAAGCCCAGTAAATACTCCTTTACAAGCAGAACTTTTAAAAGGCCATTCTATTTGACCCGAACAAATAGATATACCAGGGCAGACCCACAGTGGAGTGGGGCAGGAACCCTAGAATTCTGTGCCCTTGAGCCATCTTTTCCTATTTGTTTTCAAGCCTCTGTTATCCCCACATAATTGTGCTCTTCCTTATCCAAGCCCTCAGGAGCCTACAGTTCCGTTTGCAGTGTGATGTTCTCGTTTTTATATGTAATAAATCTGCAGAATAGTAGGCAGGAAGGTGTACAAAGAAGTTGTTGAAAATTTATCATATATGGTTATTATATATTACATATACATTATATAGCTTTAGAAGGTATCAAAACAAGTATTTAAAAACCACGTTCTCAAACTCATTCAGCAGCTTTTAGTGATCTGGTGATACGGCCATCACTGAATTGATATCAACCACTGAGTAGGAAATATTAATGCATGTCACACTAATAACTTGTTGGCATGAGACTACAGGCTCTTGACAAAAGCTAATTAGTAATTTCACACTAACTCCTCGCGGTATGACTATGGTTCTTGCATTCATTTAAAAAGTATTTATAACTAGCTGTTTTTGACCCAGGCCTACAAATACCTTGAAGAGATTCGGAAGAGGCTTCCATCTGCCAACCTGACATACTATGTGACCCAGCGGACCATGGACGCAGTCCATCGAGGGCTGGGCATCCCCCTGAGTCGCATCATGCCAGAGCGAATCCGCCATAACAGCATGGAAGATGGCAAGGAGGTAGATGAGGAGGTGATAGAGGAGGTGGAAGATGATCCCTGACTGCCCAGAATGTAGCATATCATCTGCCTGCTTTACCTGTGTAATCCTACAGCTGAAAAAGCCATTCCTCGCTGGGGAAAGAGCTGCAGCAATAACTAGGAAACTTCAGGCAGGCAGCTTCCTGAAGGGAATAAGACTTTGCTGGTAGTGGCGATTGTTTTGTTTTTAAATTTCCATATTTTAAAAAATTCTGATTTTATATTTAAAAAGTTGTTTTTATACCTTTATGCCTCCAAATCTTGGCCTTTGCAAGAGAGGCTCCATGGCCCACATACATACCATCTGGGTTCCAGTCCTCACAGTCTTAGTTTCCCTCCTGACATTTCTATATTAGGATCTTTTAGGGTTCAACCAGCAGTGGGGATGGACACAAAGCAATTCTGTATAAAAATACAGAATAGAGTTGGGGACTGAACCTGTAGCTTCATCATATGTAGAAGGTACTCTCAAGTGAGGAAACTCCCTATATTAATATAGGGCAGCGCCGTCTCTCTGTCTTTACTCTTTTAAATGCTGCCTGGGGAAGTGGTGTCAAACTGAAACAGAAACAGGTCCCTGAGAGTGACATGACTTGGAAAATCACAAATTAATAGGATAGTCCATTACATTTTTATTTTGTTTAATGTTTCCCACTTATATTTTCACCTGGTTCTGGCTGTGCTGGGCCCTCTGCTGGCGAGTCTTCCGGCTTTGGCCTGGATCATCATAAGTTAGATTACATGCCTGAGATGCCATAGTCAGTATGTCTGAGGATTTGAACCCTTCTCTTCCTGACTTTGAGGCCAGTTCTCTATCATACCAACATAAGGCCAAGGCAGAGCTGAAGCTATGCTGGCGATTGCAGTGCGGTCTCCTTGTATGGTGGGGGGTGGGGGTGGGGGTGGGGGAAGGGAATGACAACGGACATGAGGCTCTGTACTCCAGCAGGAGGAGTGGCTGGCTTAGTGCTGCTTCCCACATTGGTGTTTCCTTGGCTCTAAATCCCTTCCCTGGAATCTTTTGGCACAAAGAAATTTCACAACAATTGAATTGAGCTGTGTCTAGGGAACGTTTGCTAGCTCTGATTAGCTTCTTTAATAGGCAGATCTAGCAAGGTTTCCCTACGAGGGTGGTGAGTCCCAGGATCTATCAAAAAATCCCTTCATGATGTGTGGAAAGCTAGGTGCCCCTATCCTCCTCCCCACCCCATTCTAGCTCTGGCTGGAGAGTCCCTTGGCCCTTTCTCTTTTCTCAGGGTCATCGCAAAGCTTATGTCCTCTCCTTTGCAGCACGCTTGAAGAGTGCTATAGCTATAAATTGGCGAATGTGCCATGGAATAAAAATGACAGGAAATTAGGCTAGCAAGTTGATCACCTCAACAAATCCAGTCTGAGCAAAGCCTGCCCCATGGGTGTGCAGCAGAGACCACTTTAGGAAAACCAACCTGGGCCAAGCCTTGCACAGATACCGGGCCTACACATTTGCTAAATGTACCCATTCCTTTCAAGACCCTGGAACTTTGCCCTGGGTGGGGGGTGAGCAAGCAAAAAGGAGAGCCCTTATCCTGTCCTACAGCTGTACCTTGGGGAAAGAGAAGATGGGAGAAGAAAAGCAGCTTCAGAGTAGGAGGTCACAGTCTACACTGGGGAAGAGGCATAGGGGGCCTCCACACAATCTTCAGATCCCGTCCTGGAGAAGGTCTCTTCAAGCAGAGAACTAATCCCGAATCAGAAGTGCCTCATCTTGCTTTTCCATTCCTTTCCCTTTCCTTTCATACCTTTACTTCCCCTTCAGTTCCTCTTACAACAAAAAAGCCTGGTGGCTGTGTTAATGTGAAGAAATTTCACAGAAGGCAAGTCTCTGCTAAGACCCTTCTTTTTTTGCTTTATAAACAAACACTTTTCAAATTCAGTGAAACAGTAAGAGAAACCTTACTGCTTAAGGCATGCAGATGACTCCTTCCATAGCCATAAGTGGCCAGTCCTCTGCTCCTGCTGTGGCTGTACAGGGCTTGCTGTATTTTTAGCTGAAGACTCAAACTTGCCAGGCTAAAAATAACATATTCAGTGTGCAGGGGGAGGGGAGGAAGACAGCAACTCTACCGCGTTTTCCTGCATCTGTACACTCAGTACCGGATATCAATATTTCGCAGAGTTGGCTGCTACTACAAAGCCCAGATGTCAGGCCGGGCTCTTGTTTCTCCCTGGCTTTCAGTGAAGCCTTCCTTACCTTCCTCTTTGCCAGCCAGGTGATGGCCCAAAAATCCTAGCAGGCCACCTGGGGGGCCAGGTTAAGGGTATCTGAATTGACTAAGAAGAACCTATTTGGAGTTTGTCTTTTAGCTTTTCCATAAGTAGGAGCGCCTGCATGGCCAGCTTCCTACAGTCTTCATCTGGGTCATTCTCTGCTACAGCTGCAAAAGAAACAAAATCACATGCTCATGACACTTTTGTCTCAAAATGGAAAGGGCCTACATCCCTGCCGGGCTCCCTAGTGACCCTGGAAGTTGAGTTCCATAATACAATGACTCTCAGGAATGGAAACCCAGGAAATAAAAGAAAAAAAAAGCCCAGATAACTCCACTGGATATAGGCAGCAACCCCTCAGAAAATCACAGCTCAACTTGAAAAAAAATCTGAGAACAGCCCACAAGGACCTCCAGCTCTACCCCAGCTCCCGCTTGAGCTAGCAGGTAATGACACATATTCTTCCTGACTAACCCTAGTCTCTAAGTCTCTAGGACTCTAAGAGAACCATCTCTGAAAAAAGGATTTATACCTTCTTACCAAAAAAGGACGCAACCCTACCTGCCATCATGGCAATGGTAACAAGGGCAGAGAAAGGGCATGATTATTCTAGCAAGTGATGTGAGTGGGGGAGACGGCTATCGCTTTCTTGAGCAGTCAAGGGGCTCTTCAGGGGAAGGAAGGTTCCTCTGAGCAAGGCTACTGAGCAGCCTTTACCAATTCGAGTTTTCCATAAGCCAACTTTCTCTCCTCTCTAGTCCGTCTTAACTAGAGATTAAAGCAGCAAAGAGGACTAGACTAAAACAAGTAGCCTGAAGATTAGCTAGGCTGACTTAATTCTGGGGGAAGAGTTAGTCAACATTTACTGAGTACTTACTGTATGGAACACTGTCAATAATGATGGTTATATGGCACTTTTAAGATTTGCAAAGAGCTTTACAAACATCACATTTTATCCTCATCCTGTAAAATTGCCATTTTACATTTGAAGAAACTGAGGTCGAGGTTAACTGGGTCACATGGCTAGCAAGCATCTGACACTGGATTTGAACTCAGGTCTTCCTGACCCCAGGCCAAGTGTAGACAGAAGTACCTACCCTTGAGGAAAACTCTGCCATCTCAGCCACAGGCATGTGAAAGGCTCAGGCCACTAAGTCAGTGCTAATGCTGTGGAACTCCATGGGAATAGTTCTGTGGAGGTCCCACCTAAAAAGACTTGACATCTTTCAGGATGATGCTTCTATTACCTCAGACTTTGTAAGCAATGGGCACATGGTAGGCACTTCAAATATTTATTGAGAGTTATAAGAGAAGAGGTACCTATCTCCTTTCTTGTATGGATGAGGAATACAATTTGGGGAACTACCCAGGGAAATCTGGGATAAACTCTAGAATCTCCTCACCACAAAAGCTACTTATCTCCCAGACATGTAGCTATGTATGGGAATCTTTGCTGGCAGCTATTATTCAGGGGATTTTAATGAGTTTGGCAAAGTAAAAACCAGGATGCACTCAGGATGTCCAAGTGGGGAGAGACTGGAACAGCAGGGAGGCCACAGAAGGAAATCCTGTACGCACAGGCCATATGCTCCCAACACAGCCTCGGGTCCTGTCCAGCCAGGACTCATGCTAGGGAGTGGGATTATTTTTGCCAGTCTAGCTCCAGCCTTCTGACCCCAGCTCAACACTAACCTGGAAGCAAAAGAACAAGCCCAGAGTCCCCATTGCAGCTACAAAATGCCTTGATGTCCCTTTAATGCTCCCATCTCCTTTGCTGACATCATAGGGATGATGATGATACTCATGCTTATGGAGTGCTGTAAGGGTTACAAAACACTTTCCCCACAATGACAGTGTGAACTAGGTAATAAATTATTATCTCCATTTTGCAGCTGAGGAAACTAAGGCACAGTGAGTTTCATTTGCCTGACATCACCTAGCTAGTGTCAGAGCCAGGACTTCAAGTCCACTCTTTTTTTTTTTTTGGAGGGGGGGAAGGCAGGGGGCAATTGGGGTTAAGAGACTTGCTCAAGGTCACACGGCTAGTAAGTGTTAAGTGTCTGAGGCCAGATTTTAACTCAGGTCCTCCTGACTCCAGGGCCAGTGCTCTATTCACTGTGCCACCTAGCCACCCTGAAGTCCACTCTTCTAAATGAAGTCAGGGCCCTTTCCAGGCCACCGTACCAACTGGAGCTGCTCCAAGAGAAGGCTCTGCCTCATGTGCTGGTGCCAAGCCTGCTACCACAGCTCTGGGCACTCTAGAGGAAGGAAAGCAGCACCAAAAAGCCATGAATTGAGAAGTTAAGTCTTCCCACCACCTCCCTTAATTCTACCTAGTCACCCTGTGGCTCTATACCTGCCAAGAATAAGAGGGGAATTCCCTCCCTCGAACTCTGGCAGGAAGCCTGTCACTTACAAAGAACAAACTTTATGAGAACAAATTAAATCAATATAGGGAAAGGGCCACGCTGAACCAAGGGAAGCCAGAATGTGCAAAGGCAACAATGGATTCAGGGCCTAGAATACTTCTTCTACAGACAGTCACCTGAGACACCCAGAGAGGAGGAAGGAACGGGAGGGCTGTCTATATTAAGAAACTCTATGGAGGATGTACTCAGTCTCCTCTCAGTGAGGGAGAAGACACATGGGAAATCAGCTACCAGGGTTCTCTGCATGCTAGCCACAGGCTCCAGTGTGAGCCAGCTAAAATGAGCTAGTAATTATCTAGCCCTATTCATTAAGGCTCAGTTAAATATCCTTGTGTTTTTTTTTTTCTAAATTAAGACACTGAGAGGGCAACAGGCTTCATACTGGCACACCACTTATCTCTGTGCTTTAAGACTGAGAGGTCTGTGGAGTTTGGGGTCCCAGATGTGAAAGTTCATTCTTCAGAAATCATGTCTTATGAACTAACCTTCTAAGGTGATTCATTAAGTCACTCAAATCACTGAATTGGTTTAAGAATTGCCTAGGGAAATACAGATTCAAAAAGGCCTGTTAGAGCCAGAGAGTAGATTTTGGAAACAAACTCCCTGTGGTGACAGGCAGCCATGTCCTGCTGCTCTGGAAGGAAGCCCTCTGGACCCACCCAGAATTCTTCTCCAAAGTCAGCAGTGTGTCATTTCAGGGCCTCCCTCTTTACAGGCACCACATAAGCAGACTAGACAGTCCAAGGCAGGACCTCTCTTTCTACCTTTCCGTGGTCTTGGGAAATAACTCTGAATGTTCACTCACAGAATCCTTGAACAGCAGTGATGACAAGGAATTCAGAAGTTCCTGTTCCTTCGAAACATAAGTACTCCACACGAGCCAGTGGTATAGTAGTTACTGTTAACTGGCACTGACCATGTGTGTCTGGAATGTGGCTGTGAATGCTATAGGCTGGTCTGCTGTGTGAACTGGACTGTGACAACAGGACAGAATGGGAAAAGCTCAGGAGACCTAGGCTAGAGAAAAGTACTGACTGCTGGGTGACCTCCCTATAAGGTTCTGTTTCCTCAGCTGTAAAATGGGCATATTAACATTTACACACAGATGCTAAGAAGAAAATGCTTTATCAACTATTAAATTCTATATAAATTTGAGTTCTTACTACTAACACCAAATCACTGAGTTCAAGAGTTATTCTTTTCCTCCCCACTGACAGCTCAATACTGCTACATTTTGTTCAGTTAGCGACCCTGATCCACAGGCTGTGGCTCCTTCTGGTACCTAGATCTCCAGCTTCCCAGAAGATTGCTGTCCAATAAAGAGCACCTCTCATGATCACCTTCTTTCCTATGCCAGGCACGGTTCAGTCACCACAGCGAGGCTTACCTGCCAGCCAGGACCTGGTTTCTAAGAGCTCATCTGTCAGATCCCCTAGAAGGCGCTCTGCAGGAACACTCCAGAGGATTGAGGATATGGAGTACAGGAGGCCTTGACGCACATACCTACCACACAGTGATAAATGAATGAATTAGATCCACTTCAAATTTCTTTCCCTCCGCCCATGCTACATGTGCTGCCTTTAACTTTGTCACATTTCCACAGGTACAGCCGAATTCCTAACAAATAAAAACTTTCATGCTGTCCTAAAGTGGCTGGCACACAAGAGGGCCCTTCAGGAAGGGCAGATTTCTACTAAGCAGAGACATTCTTTACTGTCCACCAAGGCTGACTTCAACAATTCTATTCTTCTCATTAGGCAGGGTACAGGCTTCTAAAGTTTTCTACTATCTACCTTGCAGAGAAGGCTCTCCGCCCCTAGAGGTTCTACAAAAGGGACCATTAGGTCACCCAGTAAAAGTGTTTACTGGACCCCTAAAGAGATCAGTAATGACCATATTTTGTGCCTCTAGAACTGCCCAGATTTAGCTGTTCCTCATCTACTTCAGTACCTTTGAAGACTTGATTGCACACTTCTCTCATATGGAAGAAGATAATATGATGTTTAAGCAGCTCACTTATACTCCAAACTGCTCCCCACAAAACAGTTCTCCCCCCAACCACTCATTGTATCTCAAGTGCCCTATAAATATTATTTGAAGACAGGAAGAGATCCTTCCAGAAGGCACACTCACGCATCTGCATGAAAACGAAGCACCCACACGAACTCCAATAGCACCTTCCCCATTGGCACAGCTGCCTAGAGACACACAAACCACAGCTGTTAGGATGTGTGCCACCCCATGGAATTGGCTTTATGCAAAAGGTAAACACTAAGTGTGACCTCTACAAAGAGGCTCTAGGGCTGGCCTTTGATTCAGTTCTCTGGATTCATTAACAGACTATTCAAGCTCCAGAATAATAACCGAATCCCACGATAGAGCTGACAAAAGTTAATACCTGTACTTCCTTCTCTGAACTCGGAGGCAAGCAGCCATCCACTCAGGAATTAAGACTGAGACCACTCCTAGATCAGTCCAAGGCTCAGACTAACCTTAATAAGCAAGGTCCTTCTTGTCCCTGGGCTTTAGGTTTATTCTTAATAAAATAAAAAGGTTCAGAATAAATATTTTTAAGGTCCCTCCTAACTCTTACATGCTATTACTATGGCATCCTATACCCATTTTTAGTCAAATTTCAAGCAGAACTTTATTTCTAAGGAAGCTGAAACCTCAATGTATCCACTGATCAGGATTTGTAATTCCATTTCCCCAATTCATCTGATGAAGGCACAAACTGTAAGCATTACAAGAACAGGTCCAGATCTCATACCTCTCTCTCTACTTACTGTGGTATTAATGGCAAAATACATCAGGATTCCCATAGTGTGAACTAGTTTTCCCAGGACCAAAGAATCCTCTCCCAAAAGGTCAAAAGTCACAAGAGGCCTGCAATACAGAACAATCGAATGAGTTCTCATGTCCAGACTGGCTAAACTTTGATTCCAAATATCAGGTCCATTCCCTACTAGACCTGCTCAAGGAGAAGCAACTGGCTTTTCTTGGGAACTCCTTCAGCAAAGTTCCTTAAAGTCTACCTCCTCCACCACATGAGGCAAAAAAAAAAAAAAAAAAAAAAAGAGAAAGCTGCCCCCAGGCTGGAGCTGTGAGCCTTCTGCACCACATCAGAGCTCACACCTGTGCCATCTGCAGCAAAAAAAGAGAAAGACTCACAACTACCCAATTCCTTGTTTTAGGGATGAACAATTTGAAAAGCAATGAAAAAATGAGGCCCTCTGGTGGCCTCATTCCCCATACAATTCTATTAGGGACAACAAAGTAAACACCCACTGAGAGAAGATCAGTCCTCTCCACTATCCTGCATTCAGTCCACTATAGACACATAATCCATTTCTCTAGTGGTCACAGTAGTATCTGACCTGCACCAGAAGAAATTATTTCTTCATATGTTTTTGGCCTCCCAAAGATTCTATTAAGTGCCTACAGGAGGCATATTCTGTTACTAGGTGCTACAGGGGATACAAAGTGGCTTTCAATACAGCTAGACAAAACATACACAAGCAGAACAGTAGAGTGAAAATAACCAGCATTTATATAATGCTTTAAAATGTGCAAAGCACTGTAAAAACTTTCTCTCTTACGGCCTCACAAAACCCAATATGGCAGATGGTAACAGCATTACTCCCAAGAAGAAGGAACTGAGGCTCAGAGAGAAGGAGGCATTTGTAAAACAAGGGAATCAAGTCCTGGTCTATCTGACTCCTCAGGCTCCCCCACTTCATCCACTGTAGCAGGGAGCTGGCCTCTGAGTCGGAAGACATACTGTGTTCTGGGCCTGGCTTTGTCATTAACCAAAGGAGTGACAGCCAGCAAGTCATTCCACCTCCTCTCTCAGTTTGTTTCTTCATTTTCAAACTAAGATAATATCCAGGGAATAATTATGAGGCTCAAATGAGATAAAGATGTGAAGCCCTTTGAAAAATACAGATAAAGTACCATTATTAACATGTTCAAGCAAACCCCTCCATCAGTATAGGAGAGGAACTGATGCCAATCCTGCACAGTCATCTAACTCTGGAACGAGCCTCCCTCTATTCTTCCACCAAGGAGATGACTACCACCCATGGGAGGGCAGAAGTTATTTCTTATTCACCTTTGAATCAGCACTGAGCTCATGGCCTTACAAACATTAGGTGCTTAGTGACCACACTACTAAATTCAACAGTATGTCCTCCATGGCTTCCCATTCACCCTAATACACAGGAATCCAGGAAACCCCACTTACCTGTCAAAACGTTCAATGAGAGGGAAGAAGAAATAACCAATCACAGAATTAAACTTGTTGGGTCCATTTGCTATGCTGGCTCTGGAAGAACCCTGCCATAAAGAACAAGGGTTAACTAGCAGCTCCTCCCATTTCCTTTCTCCCTACCTGACCCTTGCCAAGCAGAAGGCTGGTTCACCAAGACTGGCCTTGCCCTGAGCCTCTGCTGCTGCTAAAAATGCACATCTTGATTTCCCATGATATTTGCCCTATATCCACTCCAAAGATTCTGTGTATTCAAGCCATTGTGGATCAGGACAAGACCATAAATGATGGAATTGGTGCAAAATGGAAAATATGCAAAATAAATGAAGCTGCACAGGACAGAAAGAATTCCCCTCCCTCTCCCCCAGGGGCTCGTGCTTCACCAAGAGAGATCATATACCACAACAGCCCAGCCTACTTAAAGGAAGGAGCTAAGTACTACTGATATAGATGGATGGAAATTTTAAAAAATTTAATATATTACAAAAAAAAATTAAGCATGATCATCCCCAAACCCCATATTATATTGCTCGGCTTGTAACATTATAAACTGGTCCTCTTCTCCACCTCCAGGTCTTGGCTCTACCTTGGCAAACCGACGTGTCTTGTTTTTGACTCTCTCTTCCACAATTCTCCTCCAGTCCTCAGGAGGAGATCTGTTGAGACTGGGGGTCAGTGGGGCAGGCAAGAGGTGGACACTATGCTCGGGAGGACCAAAGATCTTGGCTTTTTCTAGGCTCCTGGGGCTTGAGAGTTCCTGAGCTGCAAGTACCAACACCTGGAAAGAAAGAGAGCACCCCAGAGAATTTACTGTTCTGAGACCAGAACAACTTTAATGAAAGGCAAGTCAATACATATGTATAACCTATATCACATTGCTTACCTTCTCAATGAAAGGGGTGGGAAGGGAGGAAGAGAAAATGTTTTAAAAAAAATTGTGTTTGCATGTAATTGGGGAAAAATAAAATACTAAACAATTTTTTTTTTAAAGTCAAGGGGCAGCTAGGTGGCACAGTGAATAGAGCACCGGCCCTGGAGTCAGGAGGACCTGAGTTAAAATCTGGCCTCAGATGCTTAACATTTACTAGCCATGTGAGCTTGGGCAAGTCACTTAAACCCAACTGCCCTGCCTTCCTCGCCCCCCCCAAAAAAAGTCAAGCACCAAGTCCAAAAGCATCCATCCCCAGACCCAAAGGGAAAAATTAATCTCCAAAAATTAACACATTATGTAATCAAGGATGTAAAGTGACCCAAACAAGCTACATATAAGATACAATACTTGTTCTCCAGAAAACTTATATACTTTGTAAGAGGCCAAGTAATGGTGTGAACACAAAACTTTTAAGCCTAGAGCCATTACTGTGACCCTATTCTGTCATCATGTTTTGCTATTGAGGGTAAAAGGGGGAAGAAGCAGATAAGGAGTGATAATTTTTTCATGGCACCTTCATATTACTATGCAACTCATTTATCTGCTCCTCTGCATTCTTCCCTTACTGTTCCCATCCCTAAAGGAATCCTGGGGAACTAACAAACTATGGCATCACCACCGGATGCCCCATTTCCTCTTTCTCTTAAGAACACAATCTAAAATTGCCCACCTCTCCCACTCTTAAATCCTCTTTCATTTTTCAATCAGTATCTGCAAAACCTTTTTTTTCTCCATTTTAATAGCAAAAGTCCTCATTGAGGTTTTGATCACTGCACACTTGGGACTCTGACAACATCTACCACTTGGCCCTCCAGTGAATTCAAAAGAGATACCCTAATGCCTGATTCATCTAGTTTGTTCATCTGCCACTCCCACAATACTACTTTCATGCCTCCTGAAGCTGACAGGGAAGAACATAAAGAAACCTGGCTACAACTTACATCTAGGATGTCCATTCGCTGCCGAAGGCTGTAATTCATGGCATAGAATTGGGAAGTCAGATATTGTGCAACCTACAGGTGGCAAGAAAAAGAAATCACAATCCAGCGCTTTGCATAATCCAAAAAAATTTCAGGCACTCTCTGCTAATCAGCAAAGCTCTGGACATGCTTATGTTGTACTCTACATTTGTAGGGTCAGGTACCTTGTTCTTGGTCTGGTTAGAAACAGCCCTTCAGGGCACCTATGTGGCGCAGTGAATAGAGCACTGGCCCTGGAGTCAGGAGGACTTGAGTTCAAATCTGACCTCAGACACTTAACACAAAAAACTAGCTGTGTGAGCTTGGGCAAGTCTCTTAACCCCAGATGCCCTACCTTCCCCCCTCAAAAAAAATTATTTAAAAAAAAAAAAAAAAAAAGAAACAGCCCTTCACAGGAAGCAGTAAATAGGAAAAATTTTTGCACCAAATTTCTCTGATAAAGGTTTAGTATCCAAGATACATAATCAATTAATCCGTGCATGCGCACGCTGGTGTGTGTGTGTGTGTTTTAGGGGGAAAATAAGCATACTTACATATTGTTGGTAGACCTGTGAATCAGTACAATCATTACAAAAAATAATTTGGAATTTTTCAAATAAGTGACTAAGATGTTTACACCCTTGATCCAGATATTCTTCTACTAGGTTTTATACCCCTTGCAAGGAGACCACTGATAAGCAGAAAAACCCCATACAAACCAAAATATTTATAACAGCACTTTTTGTGACAGGAATGAATTGGAAACAAAGTACATGGCCATCAGTTGGGGAACAGCTAAACATACTGTGGTACATGAATGTAATGGAACACTACTGTGCTCTAGGAAATTATCATGACAAACACAGAGAAGCATGGAAAGATCTACATGAACTGATGCAGAGCAAAGTAAGTAAAGCTAAAAAGACAATATACACAATGACTACAGCAAGGTAAATGGAAAGAATAACCACAAAAAAAAAATCGGGGGGGGCAGAGCCAAGATGGCAGCAACATATCACAGCTCTCACATAGCCACCCCAAAATACCCATGGAATAGGATTCTAAACCAATCCTAGAACTCCAAAACGCACACAAAGATACTTCCCACTAAAGTCAGCTTGGCTATGAGGAACCATATCAGCACCGCGAACCGAAACCAGCCTGGCCTGAAGCCCCGGCTGTGCCCCGGGGGCAGCTGGACGGGAGGAGCAGAGGAGCCTCTCTGGTGAGTGGATTAGCAGCAGCTGCGAGCAGTGTTCAGAACTAGGTCAGCAGGGACTTGCGAATGTAGGAGAGTAAAGCAGTCCGGCTGAAAGGCCTCCAGAGCGGAAAAGTGAAAGACAGAGGTTTTGCACCCGCCTCCGTGTTGCAGCTTCCCGCCCGCGGCCTGCAGACAGCAGGGGAACTAAGCGATTGTTCTGAGGCCAGTGCTCTCGCGTTGAGCGGCCTGGATCCAGATCGCCATCTTGGGCCTCTGTCTTGGAGTCTTCAGTATCCAGCGATCCGGAATTAAGTAGGAAGGGT
>CM053590.1:103158596-103174590 GCA_028646515.1 Pseudochirops corinnae
GCCATACAGAGGACAGCAGAACTATCACCCCCTGTACTCTGGATGCTATGCCTCTTAATTTAACCAGGCCTGAATTGGCTTTTTTTAGGTGCCACATCATACTGCCGATTCATGTTGAGTTTACAGCCCAAGAAAAACCCCTAAATGGAAGAATGGATGGTTGAGATATACAGACAGAAAGATAAAGCATTTATTAAGCCCTCGCTAGGTGTCAGGCACTGTGCTGAACAGTGGGGAGGTAAATATAAGCAAACCAGATGGTTCCTACCCTTAAGAAGCTTGTATTCTAATGGGGGAAGACAACACAAAAAAGGGGGACGTGGAAATCATGAGCAATGCAGCAGATGAAGAGGAGGTGGTTTCCATGGAGACAATCCAAGTATGACTGAGAAGAAGTATCAGTGGGATCCTTCCTAAAAGAGAGGTCTGAGGGAGGGAGTCACCAGCAAGGAGAAAGCCCCAGGCAGAGGCTTCTCCCAGTGCCATGGTGGCTGTCCAACTGAAAGATGAGTATTCCAGGGAAAGAATCTAGTTGTTAGTAAGGTGACGCTAGCGGGGGTGCTTTCTAAAACTGTTTCACATGAACTGTTTCATCTTGGCTCTATCACGAATTTTGCTATATGGCTTTAGGCAAATAACTTCAAATATCTGGTCTTTAGTTTTTTATGTATAAATCAGTAAATACTAATCAATAGTAATAAATGATGAGAACATCTATAAAAGTAATATAATACATAATTAAATGTGTTCTGGCTTCTATGAAAGAGGGTGGGGGGAAAAGCACTTAACCTAGATAAGGAAAAGAAAACTGAGTAGATAGTTTAGACTTAGTGAAGTAGGTCAGAGGTTGATTTCTGAGGAGAAGAAATATGGAAAAACTTGGGAGAAAGTGAGTAAAATTTAAAAGATAACAATCTCCAAAATAGACATTTGAACCAATTTCTCTTCCTGGTGGAAAGAAGAACAGGACCAAGGACAATCAAGGCAGCTCTAAAGGGATTAAGGAAAATTAAAGAAGCTCAAGGAGGATTACAAAATCCTCCAGGACACCTCAAGAAGCTTTGAAAAGGAGAAGGTGGTTGGGGAAATGGTTGAATAAGTTATGGCATATGAATGGGATAGAACACTATTGTGCTGTAAGAAATGAGAAAGTTCAGCAATGCGAGGTTATAAGACAACTCCAAAGGACTCATGATGGAAAGAGATATCCACATCCACAGAAAGAACTGCAGAGTCTGAGTGCAGATTGAAGCAGGCTACCTGTTCTCTCTCTTTTTTTGTTTTGTTTCCTCTTTCTCATTGTTCACTCCATTGGTTATAATCCTTCTTTACAACCTAACTAATGTTTAATGTGAAGGGGGGGAAAGGGAGAGAAAATTTGAAACTCAAGGGATTATGGAACTGAAAGTTATAAAATAAAGGCAAATAAATTTTTTTTTAATTTTTAAAAAAGAAAAAAAAGAAATAAGAAAGTTTCAGAAAAACCTGGGAAGATCTGTATGAACTGATGCAAAATTAAGTGAGCAGAACTAGGAGAATAATTTATACAATAACAACACTATTGTAAAGATAATCGACTCTGAAAGACTTAGTAATACTGATTAACACAATGACCAACCACAGTTCCAAAGAACTCATGATGAAACATACTATCCACATCCAGCTAGAGAGCTAATGGACTCAGACTGCCCATTAAGGAATATTTTCTTCTCTTTTTTTCCTTCAATTTTTTTGGAGAATTTATAGTCAACAAGGGAATTTATTTTGTATGACTATACATATTTGTAATGGGTTTTGTTTTTCTTGCCTTCTCAATGGATGGGAGAGGAGGAGGGGCATAATTTATAACTTAAAACTAAATTTTTAAAAAAGCTGTTATTACTCTCCCCATTTTACAGTCGAGGAAACTGAGGCAGACAGAGAGTAAATAACTTGCTCAGGGGTCACACAGCTAGTAAGTGTCTAAGGCTAGATTTGAACCTCTTGACTCCAGGTCTAGCACTCTAGCCACTGTACTACTTAGTTCTCTCAAACCTCTAATTCTAGAAGGAACCTAAAAAGTATTGCCAACAATTATGAGGTCTTGGGCAAGAAAATGAAGACCACAGGGGGCATGTTTATGTTTTCTTCAGTTGCCCACTGAAAACAACAGACATAAAAGAGAAAAATTAACTTATAAAGTACACAGTTGGCCAAGAAGGTATTATCTGACAATGGGATTTGGACACTGACTGAAACTATAAGAACAGCAAATTCCTGGGCAGAAATAGAGTATACCTAACAGAGGCTAGTAAAAATATATTTAACAGGCATCTTACAAAGCTAATTAAAAGGGCTTTAAATATGGTGGGGAGAAGGATAAGACTGCCTCTGTATATCTCCCACATTAGAGAAGACAGAGAGTAGCTACAATGAATAAAAAATAGCAGTTGAGACACACTTCAAAGTTTACAGGAGACAAAAACCAAGAAAGGCGCTAAAAGTAAAAACCATGGCCTCAGATACTGATATGTAAATGCCCAAAGTGTAGGCAATGAGCAAAAGAACTGGAGATCCTAATTGAAAAGTGGCAACTTTGACCTCATAAGTATCACTAAGACTTAATGGGATGAAGCTCATGCCTAGACTATGGCTTTATGTGGTCATATCTTATTCAAAAGAAACATGATACATAAAAGTGGGAAGGAATAGCACTTTATTTTAAGAAGGTATACTCATGTGATGAAATCCAGGAGCCAGAGTAATAGAAACACAATGAAGAGTAATTGGGCAAAGGTTAACAGAGAGTGAAACAAAAGTGATTTTTGTCAATGGAGTATACCATAGACCACCAGGACAGAAAGAAGAAATAGATGAGGAATTCACAAGCATGGCACACAGACATACTACAGAAATGACAGAGGACCTCATTACCCAGGTAGCTGCCTGATCTAGCTCTCTCTCAAAAGCTGACAAGCTAATAACTTGCTGACCTGTCCTAGTGATAATTTAATCCTTCAAAAAACAGAGGTACCAACACAGAGAAGGATAGCAAAACAGGCAGGATCCCATGGACCACAATTCTACAGGCAAAGTCAGCAGGAAGGATAGGAGATACTCAACAATGAAATTCTGGAGAAACAAATGCAACAATTCCAATGAAGAGAAAAAATGAGATATGTTTGAAAAAACTGATGCAGATCCCCTAGAAATGTACTGAAGATGGAAGCTAGGCCAGGCAACAGAGAATGACTAGAAGGGTATGGAAGTTCTATACAAAGTGTCCAGAGGGTCATTGCTCAGGGTGAGCTGTGGCTGGGGAGAGAAGCTAAGACAACAACATGGGGTAAAGTGGAATGGTTTAAGCAAAACTGGGAGAGAGAATAGGATAAAATAAGGGACAGGCCCTTTGCTTGGGACAGTGATAACAAGAGAGAGAAGACAGAACTGCTCAGTTCTGATTATACTTCTGTTTTCTCTGCCGAGGAATAAGACCTTTGCACTGGATATGACAGAAGAAAAATAACTAGTGGAGAGTCAACGCCCAAGATAATTATGGAAACAGTAAAAGAGTACCAGTCACCTGCCCCAGATGAATCACATCCTCAAAGACTGAAAGAACATTCAGGCAGGATTACTAAACCTTCATCAATTACATATGAAAGATCATGGAAAATGAGAGAAGTATCACAAGCTTGAGAAGCGCAAACATCATCTTGATTTTTTTAAAAAAGGAGTCTACAAACTACAGTCCAGGGAGCTAGACTCTGATTCCTGGGAAAATTCTAAAATGAATTATTAAAGAGATAGTTAATGACCATCTAGAAGGAGAAGCAGTGATTAAAAAGAACAAGGTTAGCTTCATCAAGAACAGTTCAGGTCAAATTAACCTCATTCTTTTTTGGACAGGATAACTAAACTAGTAGATGAGAGAAATGCAGTGGATAGTTTACTTAGATTTTAGCAAAGTTTTTGATAAAATATTTCATATTATTCTTGTGAAGAGGATGAAGAGCTATGACTAGATAAAACTACAATTAAGTGACTCAAAGAATAGCTGATAATGGTTCAAGGTCAACATGGCAGAAGATCTCCAGTGGAATGCCCCAGGGATCTATACTTGCTCTTGCACTATCAATGATTTTATCAATGATTTGGATTAAGCTATAGATGATATGCTAATCAAATTTCCATATCACAAAAAGCTGGGAGGAACAGCTAACATCCTGGCTGGCAGAGCAGATCACTGGGCTGAACCTAATAACACAAAATTGAGCAGCAATAAATGTAATGTCTAACACTTAGGTATAAAAAAATCAACATCCAAAGCACAAGATGGAGGAGGGATGGTTAGAAGCTAATTGCTCTGAAAAAGACCTAGAGGTTTTAGAAAGCTGTGAGTTCGGGTGAGTCAGCAGTGTGATGTGACAGCCAAAAAAACAAACTCTCTCGTAGGCTTCATTGTTAAGGAACAGGGGACATGATGGTCCCACAGGAGTCTGCCCTCATCGGATCTTAAGTGGAGCACTGAGTTCAGTTCTGGCCAAGGCAGCTAACAAAGACATTTATGTACTGCAGAGGCTGATCAATGACCAGCTGTTGGGTATGTTAAACAGAGATTCCTTTTATGTACAGTTTGGACTAGATGGATGTGAGGTCCCTTCCAACTTTCAAATTCTGAGATCCTATAATGCCTCCCTGCATAAAGGATGGACTGGAATACTACGTATGCACAAGACCTTCAATCAGTGTAAATTACTATTATAAGTTGTTCCTGTCTTCAAGATTATAAGGTACTCACTTTGTCTCCCATGGATGCAGACTTTCGCTAGTATCTGAGATAAAAAGGAGATGGAACAATCCAAGCCTCCTAGAGTAAGAAAAAAAATTCATAAAATTAAGGGAAATTAACATACTTAATAGCCACCCTGTCCCCATGGAACTCTCCTGCTGACCCAGATAGTCACTCATCCATTTACTCAACAAATATTTCTTCAGTGCCTAGCGTGTACATGTGGGAACCCAAGAAACAGCTGTGAATAAATGATCCAGTAGGAGTACAGATCTGGGCTGCAGAGGCCACACGTGTGGTTATGTCCCCGCCATCTGAGCACTTATTTTCAGAACATGGGAGTATGAATCAAAGAGGGGCGAACCTCTCTGTTCCCCCACCTGCCTTTAAAGAAAAGCACTGCCAGGTTCATAGTCTTCCTCACACACTTCTAGAATCTCCATTTATAAACACAGTGATATGCTTTCAAATATGCAAGTTATTCTTTCCAGTGTGAACATTTTATGAATTATGGCAAGGTAAGGGGATGCCACAGGTCTATGCTGCTGCTGCTGGGATGGCACTTCTACTGGCTTTAAGGTTTACAAAGCACTTTACAAATAGTACCTCAATTTATCCTAACAACAACCTGGGAAATAGGTGCTACTATTATCGCTTCCATTTTACAGATGAGGAAACTGAGGTGAACAGGGTTAAGCGACTTGACCAAGGTCGCACATCTAGTAAGTGAGACCAGATTTCCACCTGTACCTTCCTGACTGAAGGTCCAATGCTCTCTCCACTGCATCACCTAGCTGCCTCTAAGTAGAAAAAGACAGCAATGGACCAAGTACTCTAATCATTTAACAAGCAAGTATTAAGTACCTCCTATATTTTAAGCACTATGTGAGGTGCTAGGGACACAACAACAAAAGTGGAACATTCCCTGCCCTCTAGAAGCTTGCTTACATTCTTTTGGGGGAAGACAACATGCACATGCAAGATAAACACCAAGAAAACCAGAGCACCAAAGGCTTGAAAAAGGCAGTCCCACACCATGCAAACCTTACACACAGCACTAACTGTGATGAAAGAGATGAAAATCATCAACTCCAAAACAAGAACAACTTTCTGACACAGAACTAGAAGCCAACATGAGGCTGATCACTTCTTCCCTTCAGAACTGCTCCTGCAGAGCCCGTCATTCACAAAGAAGGGATCCATGATAATTAAGGAGTTCTGTCTGGGCAAAGTTATGGCTCAGGGCCCAGGCCTACAAGTATTGAAAATTTCTACAGAACTGATTCAGATTCTCCCTTGAATACATAACCAGAAAATGAACTCTTTTATACTTAACGCTTAAAAACTCAGAACACCCCGTCTTTTGCATTCTGCTTTCCCATCACACTGTGACTATGCTGCATGTTAGTACAGTCAGAAGCCTTGGGTTCAATCTCTACTAACCACCACTGTGTGGGACCAATCACTCAGCCTCTCATTTATTACCTCCATTTTCTTCAACCATAAAAGAAGGGAATTGGACTAGAAGGCCTCCAGGACTCTTTCTAGTTCTAGGTCTATGACTTTGTCACTTCTGCATCAGTAATATTAACTAACAAAGGAATATTAGGTAATATTTTCAAGAACCAACCTGGAACAGTAAATGAAGACTCATGGAAGCTAGCCACAGAAACAAGAAAAGAAAGAACCTCTGCTACTCTACCACGGACTGCTGTTTCAGCAGAATGTGACTTTCTCTTCAACCTAACAAGGAAAGAGCTGAGCTAGCTCTCTCCTGACTTGATGAATTCATCAAATACTCACTAGTAAAGAAGGAAGCCGTGCTGTCCAGAGATTAAAATCCAAGCAGCTCACACTTGTGATATTCCCTACCTCTGCCCTGAGGAATGGAGGGCAGGAAAAGTAAGGGTTCCTTAGTAAATCTGGGAATTTATTCTGGGAACCCCTAAGTCAGTGATGTGCTATAATGGATAGAGTACCAAGCCTGAAGTCATGAAGACTCACATCCCTGAGTTCAAATCAGGCCCCAGACACTTACCAGCTGTGTGACCCTAACCTCTGTCTGTTTCCCCTTCTGTAAGTGAGCTGGAGAAGGAAACAGCAAACTGTCCAGCATCCTTGCCAAGAAAACCCAAATGGGGTCATAACGAATAGGACGTGACTAAAATGACTGAACAACAATAGTAAATCTGGACACATGGCTAAACAAATCCCAGCTGCCTTTTGCAGTCACTGAATGGCTTGGGAAGAGGGAGATCCAACAGCCTGCTCACCTCTGAGGGAATCAGAGATCCTCTGGAGCACCTGGATCATCTCCTCCCCTAGCAGAGGGAAGTAGTTCTGGGGGAAGAACAGGGATGGGCTTTGCTCCTTCATTTGGTTACTCAGGTGGTCGGGCAGACACACAACTTTGCTGAGGAGAGTCTCCTGGAGAAGGGAAGAGCCTCGGGGGACCTGATGCTGACACATCTCCCACATCAACTCTGCCAGTCTGCCCATCTTCAGGAACCTGGAGAGCACCTGCACCATCTTCATCAGATGATAGCTTGGACTGAAATCAAAAGAGCAGTTGAAGGAAAGGTCACAATAAGGAGGTAGATGGTGACTACTGGCTACAGCATCTCTGAATCCAAGAGGCATGAGCTAGAAATCACCACACAATTCTGAAAATCTGAGCTTCTCTAGAAAAAAGAATCTTTTTGTTATTGTTCTTTGGTATGGACCTATGATTTCATCAGTGAAGGGTAGAGAGTACCTGAATGAGGAAACGCCCAATGTGGATCTTCAACTGTTCTGTAACATGTAGCCTGTTAAAGATGCACCTGGTATGCTGAGATGCTAAGTGACTCGTGCAGGGATACAGAGCCAGGATGTCAGAGGCACAGCTCAAATCCAGGTTGTCTGAGGCTAGTTCTCAATGTGCTAAGCCACGCTACCTCCCAAAGAAGCTGTCTACTGTGAACACAAAATAACTAGAAAATCTAGGCATGTTTTCTTTTACAGCAGTGGTTCTCAACCTGTGGGTCATATATGTTCAATTTGTAACAATGAAAATACATCCTGCATGTCAGATATTTACATTATGATTCATAACAGCAGCAAAATTACAGTTATGAAGTAGCAATGAAAATAATTTTATGGTTGGGGGTCACCACAACATGAGGAACTGTATTAAAGGGTTGAGGCATTAGGAAGGTTGAGAACCATTGTTTTGCAGGATGGTATTGTTCTGTAAATACAATTTTGACTCCAAGAGGAGATGGCTGAATTAGGACAAGCTCAAGCAGTCTTCTACAACTGGGTCATTTTACTGTCAACTCAGAGAGTCAGCTCTGTATGTAGCAACACAAAAGGCCAATGCAATCTCAGGCTGCACTGACAGAAGCAACAGTGACCAAGTGAATGCAGATGAAGTCAGTCAGAGCTCTGTAACAAGTTCTGGGTGCCAAATACTAGAAGAGACAATTAGCTGAAGCACATCCAGAACCACAAGGAGTCTTAAAACTCTGTCATAGCAATATTAAAGAAACTGGGCAGGGGGCTGGGGCTTAGCCTGGAGAGCAGGAGAACTAGGTGGGGACACTGTCCACCTCTTCTAATTACTGAGTTTTCATGGGGCAGAGGTATAAACTTAGTCTTCTTGGCCCTGGAGGACAGAACTAAAAGCAATGGGTAGAAATTAAAGGGAGAGAGATTTGGGTTCAATATTAGATTGGTTTTCCTAAGAATCAGAGCTATCCAAAAATAGCACAAACTGCCTCTCAAGGTAGTAAGTTCCCCATCACCAAAGGTCTTAGATTGGAGGCTGGATAACCATGAACTACAGATGTTATAGGTGGGATTCACGCTTTGGCACTTCTAAGATCTCTTCCAACTCTGACATTCTGATAATTATAGGATTCCACAATGCTAGCAAATATTTCTGTCTGTAGGGAAAAAACAATTATCTACATTTTTCATAGGACAGTAGAGAGACCTCTCTGGTCTTATAAGTCAAAAGACCTGTGTTCAAGTTCTACCTCTGGACAGGAGACCCACAGACAAAAGGAACCATAGACAAACCTCTCAACTTCTCAGCCTTAGTTTCCTCATTTGTAAAATGGAGATGATAATACTTGCATTATTTACCTCACAGGTTCCTATGAAGAAAGTGCTTTGTAAACTGTGGCATTTACACAGGGTTGTTGTTAAGTGGGACAAGAGTGGATAAAGAACAGGTCTTAGAGAAAAGAAAATTTAAATCCAACTACTTGTTTTTGTATCCCGAGGAATAAAAACTTTGAACAAGTGTATAAATCTCATCTGAGTCACTTCTTGTGTGACTGTAAGTCACTTATTCTCTTTGGGCCTCACCTGTACACAAGTTTGTTCCAGAGAGCCTTTATGACTCCATGAGACAATGGGTAAGTAAATCACTTACCTGCCCTCAGCAGTTATTTAAGAATAGGAATTATAAATGAGATAGATGCTGGTTCACACTGGAGTTTCCAAGTTGGGAAGTCCCTCCACACCAATGAAATCACAGGTTGAGACCCACTCGAAAAAAAAGGTACTATATAAATGGGAACTGCTCCAGGGTCAGATGGGTTCACAAGTGAATTCTACCCAACATTTACAGAACAATTAACTTCAACACTATATAAACTATTTGGAAAAACAGGTGAAAGAGAAGTCCTACCTAACTCCTTTTATGACACAAATTTGGTACTAATACTTAAACCAAAAAGAACTAAAACAGAGAAAGAAGACTAGAGAACAATTTCCCTAATAAATATCAATGCAAAAATTTTTAACAAAACACTAGTAAGGAAATTACAGCAATTTATCACAAGGATTATATACTATGACCAGGTGGGATTTATATCAGAAATGCAAGATTGGTTCAATATTAAGAAAACTATTAACATAATTGACTATATCAATAACAAAACCAACAGAAATCATATGATGATCTCAGACACTGAAAAAGCTTTTAATAAAATACAACATTCATTCCTATTAAAAACATTAGAGAGCATAGGAATAAAGGGAGCATCCCTTGAAATGATAAGCAGTATCTATCTAAAACCATCAGCAAGGATTACCTATAAAGGGGATAAGCTAGAAGGTTTCCCAATAAGATCAGGGGTGACTCAAAGATTACCATTATCACCACTATTATTCAATACAGTACTAGAAATGTTAGTTATAGCAATATGAGAAGAAAAACTGAAGGAATTAGAAAAGGCAATGGGAAACAAAACTATTGCTCTTCGCAGATGACATGATGGTATACTTAGAGAATCCTAAAGAATCAACTAAAAAATTAGCTGAAACAGTTCACTTCAGCAAAGTTGCAGGATATAAGAGAAACCCACATGAATCATCAGTATTTCTTTATATGACCAATGCCACCAAGATTAGATGGAGAGCAGAAAGCTGGGAAACAATCTTTACAGTAAGTGTCTCTGATAATTGCCTCATTTCTCAAATATATAGAGAATTGAGTCTAATTTACAAGAACACAAGTCATTCCCCAACTGATAAATGATCAAAGAATATGAACAGTTTTCAGATGAAGAAATCAAAACTATCTACAGGCATATGAATAAGTGCTCTTTTTTGATTAAAGAAATGCAAATTAAAACAACTCTGAGGTACCACCTCAAACCTATCAGATTTGCTAAAATGACAAAAAAGAAAAATGATAACTGTTGGAGAAGATATGGGAAAATTGGGACACTAATGCACTGTTGGTGGAGTTGTAAACTGATCCAACCATTCTGGAAAGCAATTTGGAATGATACCCAAAGGGCAACCAAACTATCCATACCCTTTGATCCAGCAATACTACTACTAGGTCTGTATCCCAAAGAGATCACAAAAGAGGAAAAATGACCTACATATGCAAAAATATTTATAGCAGCCCTTTTTGTGGTGGCAAAAAATTGGAAACTGAAGGGATGCCCATCAATTTGGGGGATGGCTGAACACATGGTAGTATATGAATGTAATGGAATACCATTGTGTAATAAGAAATGATGAACAGGCAGATTTTAGAAAAACCTGAAAAACTTGTATGAATTGATGCAAAGTGAAATGAGCAGAACCAGGAATAGAGTGGTACACAGTACCAGCAATACGGTGTGATGATTAATTACTCTTCTCAGCAACACAATAATCCAAGAAAAGTACAAGGGACTCAGGAAGGAAAATGCTATCCACATTCAGATATAGAACTGGTGGACTCTGAATGCAGATCAAAGTACACTTTTTTCATTTTATTCTTTTTTTGTTTTTTTTTCTTTTGATCTGTTTCTTCTCTCACAAGTGTGACAAATATGAAAATATGTTTTAGAGCAAGTATAACCTCTATCAACTGCCTTACCATTTTAAGAAGAGGGGAGGAGAGGGAGTATAATGGTAATGAGATTTTGAAGATCTTCCCTGCCCTTTAATATGCCTAAGGTAGTTTGAAGATCTTCCCTGTCCCCTAATAGGATGAATGTAATCACATGGAGTCTGTGGTGGGAGGAGCTTGCTGAAGGACGGAGCAGAGTCCACAGGAAGCTGGGACTCAGAGTAGCTGGAGGGTAGGAGAGAGAGGACACACCTAGGAAGATAGCTAGGCTCATGAGTGTTTGCTCCTTGCTGTGACTGCTAGACTTGGGAGTGTTGGTTTATGAGAAGGTTAAAGGATGGTATGACTCTCTACTGCATTGTGGTGTATTAACTTCTATGTTGCTATGATGGATTCAGTTTCCTGGTGTTGAGATTCGGTTTGGTGTCTGAATAAATGTTTTGCTTCTGTCTTCTATATGGAGAGTCTATTATATTTTGTGATTGAGAACTATGCCAGCATGTTTACAGTCACCGTCGGCACTGTGAATATTGCATTGGCGCTACAATTGGTGATGAGGATGGGATCGTGAAATATCAAACCTCTATTTGGAGGCAGAAGGGATTTAGAAGGAGAAATAGATATCCCAGGATGGGAGGATTTGCCTTATTTGTCCCTAGCAAGAGAATGGGCTAAAAGTACAGGGCTCTGTGAAAACTGGGTATTGAGACTACAGAAGGGAGAACCTAGAGACTTAGAAACATGTTTGCAAGGAATACCAATAAAACCAGGGAGAGAACTGGAAGGGGTGTGTAGAAGAGGCTGGGTTTTACTAACAGGTTACTGTATTATATGTAAGAGCAGCTGTGCGGTGGGAGAGAGAGGACACACCCATGGAAACTGCTAAGCTTGTGAGTGTTTGCCCCCTGCTGTGATAGGCTTGGAAGTGTTTATGGGAAGACTAAAGGATGGTGTGGCTTCGTACTGTGCTATGGTATATTAACTTCTTTGCTACTATGATGGATTTGACTTTCTGGTGCTGGGAATTGGTTTTCTGGTGTCTGAATAAATGTTTTGCTTCTGTCTTTTATATGGAGCGTCTGTTATATTTTGCTATTGAGAACTATGTGGGCATATTTACAGTTGCCATTGGAGTTGTGAATATTGTGTTGGCGCCTCAGGGAGGAAGGGAGAAAATTTTGGAACTCAAAATCTTGTAAAAATGAATGCTAAAAATTGTCTTGATGTGTAATTGGGGAAAAAATAAAATACTATTAAAAAAAGATAAAGTACCAGACTTGGAATCAGGAAGTTCTAGGTCTAAATAATGTGAACTGCTATTAATAATTCTCTTCATAACCAATGATGAAGTAGACTACCCACTTCCTTACAGAGAAATAATGGACTATTCCCTATAGGAAGATGATGAACTCCCTCCCTCTTCCCCAATGTGGGGGGAGAAAAGGAGTGGGAGGAGGGGGAGAGAAAAGAATTAAAAAATGTTTTTAGAATTAGTTCTCCTTTGATTACCTATTCTACCTAATACTGTCCCACTCCAGATATCTATGATGCATGCAAATGTTCAAAAGAGGATAAGCTAGAAATGGTCTAATTTTACAATTACTAGATAAATGTTTATTAATAAGAAAAATAAGGATGGGGGTGGGGTGGCTAGGTGGCACAGTGAATAGAGCACCAGCACTGGAGTCAGGAGGACCTGAGTTCAAATCTGACCTCAAGACACTTGACACACTTACTAGCCATGTGACTTTGGGCAAGTCACTTAACCCAATTGCCCTCCAAAAAGCAAAAAAAAAAAAAAATAAGGATGGCTGATTATTCATGGAATTAACATCAGTAAGCTAACAGCTTTGCATGTCTTACATTGTGTATGGCCTTGCTTAAAAAACAAACAAACAAATCTCAAAAGAAAAAATCCAGCTAACCATACTTACCCAGCAGCAACAACAATGGATTCCATCAAGACTAAAAAGGCTTGGTCAGCCGCACCTTCCAGAAAAAAACTATCCCACAGTTCCTCTAGCTGGCCAGCAGGTAGCAGTTCTAGCCAATCAGGGCTCAATTTGTTGACGAGACATCGAAGGAAGGTAGAAAAGTAGATCTTGGAAAATTCTTCCCTCTCTCTGGGTAGGACTGTGCTCTTCACTCCATTCAAGTAGAGCTTCACAGACCTCAAAGCTTCAGATATTTGGACCCCATCCCTGGAAGATGAAAGAGTATGGAGAGCTTCTTGTACAGTGTGGCGGACTTCTGAGAGTTCAGGATCCATTGTGTTCAGTATCAGAGCTGAAAAAACAAAGGAAAAAATATTTAAAATTTAAGCATTCAACAGTTCTAGTCATAAAGAAAAGGGGTTAGGAATAAATATCACCTAAAACTATTATCTTTTGATTATTAGTTTCTTAGAAGCCTCCTCCTCTCCTTCACATATAAACTATGTAAGCACATCACCTACATCAACCTCTATTTTTGATGTTTTCCAGTCTGCTTTCTTTCCCCCACCATTCTACTGTAGCCACAACAATTAAGAAATCACTTCATACCTAACTCAGATTATTTTCCCAGTCAAATCACCTAGTGGCCTCTCCACTGCCCTGTTCCTCTTTATGCCCCTTTCCAATGTCAAGTATCAGAGAGCCTTCACTTGGTTCTTCCTACTTCTCCAAATGTTTATTTGCAATTCCCTTTAAAAAAAAAAAAAGATTCCCCCAACAAGTTTCACTAAATCATGGTACCTAGAGCTACAAGGGACCTCACAAGTCTCCTACTTCAAATTTCCATTCCATGTAGGATTTCTCTCAATAAGCAGTCCTAACAGATAGTCAGCTATCCCTTAGTTTGAAAGTGTTGAAGATTCCTTGACAACAGGAATCTTGCATTCCTCTACGTACTACCACTGCTAACACAGTAGTGAATATATAGCAGGAGCTCAGTAAAGACCTGCTGAGTTGAAATGATTTTGAGTGGCATACTTTACTAATCCCTTTCTTGCATTTTAAGAAGTCTAACGGAAGATCACATGGGAAGGCTATCTATCCACAAAGTTAGATACAAAGATCAGGGATCTATGTCATTTATCTGGAACTTCCCACCCAATCTAAGGTGCATTTCAAGTTTGCCATAATCTCTTCAGCACTTTTCGTTTACAAAGTACTTCTTAACAGAGAATCCTAGCACCCAATACAACACCAGGCACAAAGCAGGCATTTAATAAATGTCTACTAATTTAACAAAGTCCTAAGTCCATAGTTTAGATGCAATTAATCACTCCAACCTGACCCAATGAAAGAACACAAGATGAAAGACACAAGACCCAACATTATCGTTGATCTATGCGTGACCTGGTCTGGACCTCAGCTTCTTTTTCTGTAAAAGGAGGCAACTGGCCTAAGATGATCTCCAAGAACCTGGCCAGTCCTGACATTGTATGACACCCCCACCCCCCACCCCGGTGTGACAGAAAGGGCCCTGGATCTGGAGTTGGATGATCTGTGCTGAAACCTGTCATATTTAGCACCTGTGTGGCCTCAGGCGGGCCACTTGACCCTTTTCTGGGCTTTAGATTCTCATATGCTTAATTCTCATGGAGCTCTCTGAGCCCCTTCCCTAGTCCATTCGTTTATGGGGAGGTGGGGGGGTGGAGACGGAGGCTCTGAAAAAGAAACGACCTACCTAGGGTCGCACGGTGAAACACACAAGCTGAGCCTCCTCAAAAAGAGCCCTTTCCCTTACCCCAAGAAAGCCACCTGAACGGAACTGGAAGGTTTATTTAAAATCCATCCCGGAAGTCCCACGCACGTAGACGCTTTTCTCGGACAGAGACACGCGCCAATGTGTGTGTGTGGGGGGGGAGGGGTGAGTCATGGCAGAATAACTCACGCTCCCGCGGTAAGGAAAAGAACGAGGAGGGGCAGGGCGGAGCTTAGTTAACACCAGCCAATCAGTCACGGCAGCGTACGCCGTCTGAGCCCACCCTCCATAGCCCTTAGGCCAGGGTCAGCCAATCAGCAGCTGTATTCTGCCGCACAGCCCCCTTGGTGTAACAATAATCACGGAAATGTGAATACTCACCCGACTCAAGCTCCTTTAAGTTCTAGATTTCACCTCTTGTCCAGGGCCCCACCGCACCCCAAACTGTGCAGACCAGCGAATCCTCCGGCAATCCTCCGCGCTCAACGGCAAGTCTCTTTGTCCACTTTCGCACCATCAGTTCTCATCCCCGATTCGACGCCATTCGCCTCTGCCCCGCCCCTTTGTTTTACAATCACGTCCTATTCCTTTTAATTTCTCAATACTGAATGGAACCTCAGAAACAAAATACAAATACAAAGCCAAAGGAAAAAATACAGAATGCAACGGCCAGCGAATCTAGATGTTGTTTTTTTTCTTGCCGCTTGTTTCTTAATCTATGACGAATCAGCGGATGGGCACACACGCCTTTCCCTGGAGATTGGTGGGAACCCGGGAAAGAATTTGGAGCTCGCAAGAGAAGGGTGGGGCCGCTCGTGTGGTGAAGGCGTAGAGCCTGCGTCCTTCGATCATAGCTATTGGGGCGAGAAGGGTCTGAGGCCATGGTACTCGTTATGTGGTGGCGGGGGAGGGAAAGGAGAATGACCGGGGCCTAGGTGACCTACGGAAGGCCTTATTGCAAGGGACGTTGGGAATCAGTCTAATTCAGCACTCTCATTTCAGGGAGCTAAACTGCTCCCCGGTTACAGTAATTTGTCGTTTGTATGGGTTTATACATTTTATTTTATTTTTTCACCTTTTTTTAAATATCTGAATATCCAAATGTGCGCTTCCCAGAGAGGTATCTCTTGAAAAAGAAAGATAAAACAATTTGACAAAACCAACTGAACTTAAACATTTTAATCTTCATCTCT
>CM053590.1:103175090-103185905 GCA_028646515.1 Pseudochirops corinnae
CAACGCACAGCTAAAAGACAACTCTACAAGCCTCAGGATGGAAGGAGATATCTAAACTTAGAGAAAGATCTAGAAAGACTAGAGTTTAAATGGAGACTGAAGCAAAACATGCTATCGTTCTTTTTCATGTTTGGTTTTGCTTCTTTTTTCCCAGGGATCACTCATTGGTTACAACCTTTCTGTATAACCAGACTATTGTACAATGTGAAAGTATTTGCAGATCCTGTACATGATTGCACGCCACCATGGGCAGGGGGGGTGAAGGGAGGGGAGAAAATCTGAAACTCAAGGGATTGTGGAATTGAATCTTGTAAACTAAAAGTAAACAAAATAAATAAATTAATTAAAAAAAAAAAGAAAAGAAAACACATATTTCCTATGGTCTTAGGCACCGAGACGCTGCTCCTCTATCCATCTCCAGGCAGGTCTGCCCACATGCAGATACATCCATATACGGGTATTAAAGGGTCACAGCATTAGGAAGGTTGAGAACCTCTGACTTAAACTATCCTCTGTTATCCCTCATTCTTCATACCTCAGGCCATTACCCCTAGTTCCCAAATTGGGCCCAGCAGCAAAGAGCTCTGTGGAATATTTTAAATTTTTGAGGGAAACAGCAACACTCAACATCTGTTTAACACTCTGTCAGCTACCAGCTCAAGGTAGTTGACAGTTCAGTGTTAGATTGTGCTATATTCTTCTTGATAATATTCTCATATGTTTTAGATATGTTTTTGTTTACTTGTACTTTCAACTACAGCCATTAACTTCTCGAACTTTCTCATTTGCAACACCATCTCTTTTTGAAGCTGGGCTTTCAGCAGTTTTTGTAATAAAAAGCAAGTATGGAGTGAAAGTGTAGCTAGCTGGTGCACTGAATAGATCACTGGGCTTAGAGTCAAGAAGCCTTGAGGTCAAATGTGACCTCAGACACTCATTCATTGTGTGACCCTGAGCAAGTCACTTAACGCTATTTGCCCCAAATCCTCATCTGTTAAATGAATTGGACAAGGAAATGGCAAACCACTCTGATATCTTTGCCAAGAAAATCACAGAGTCAAATACAACTGAAACAACACAACAATAAAGGAGTGAAAATCAACATCAAACAGGAAACAAGGGTGTTAGTGTCTTATCTGATTCCAACGTTTGAGAAGCCACGTAGTCCCCAATAGTCACATATACCCCATTATTAAACAATTGTAATTATTTAAGAATGAAATAAAAAATATTCTTTTTTCTTTCAGTTTATATGTGTTAATTTTTCACATGGAGGAATTGTCAGGACATGAATACTTATTAAGTTGTTTGTACTTAACTGCTTCATAAACGGAACCATTAGGTATTTCTTTTTGTCTATGGGCACTATAAAAAAAATTTCTAAGACACCAGTTGCCCAGTGAACTGAGAAAGTCTGGGAACCTCACGGTTATCTGTTATTCTTTGATCGTGTTATATGACAGGCCCAAGCCTTTTTCCATATGACTTTTGCATATGACTTTTATTATTTCCTCACATCTCAATATCATTATTATGGGCATCACTTTCTATATTACAATATAATTAGAATACTGTCTTGAGGAAATAATGGTGTTTGTCTTAAACCTGTTTGTTGCTACACAAAATTCAATCCAATTCAAAGAGCATTCAGTAAGGGTTTGCCAATTGCCAAGCACTGGGAGTACAAAGACAAAATATAAAACAATCCCTGCCTTCAAGGAGTTTACATTCTACTGGAGAATATAAGCAAACAGAAAGAACACTGGACTGAGTTCAGTACAGGAGGAGATTTGGACAATGGCCTCTAAGGTTCTTGTTTCTAAATCTATGACATGACAATGGACCAAGGGTTCCATTGATAGATTTCAGGAAGTTCATTAACTTGAATGGGGAAAAAAAATTAAGTCTTTTAATTGAATATAATTGGTTTCCTTTTTAATCCTATGTATTTTATGTAATTAAAAATATTATTTTCAAATAAATAAATATATAAAAATTTTACAGGCCATTGTCCATATTTTTGTACATACGGATCCTCCTCCCACTTGTGTGATCTCTTTGGGATACAGCCCTAGAAGTGGTATTGCTAGATCAAAGAAGGTACGCACTTTTTTATAGCCCTTTGGGCATAGGTCCAAATTGCTCTCCAGAATGGTTGGATCAGTTCACAACTCCACTAACAATGCATTAGTGTTCCAACTTTTCCACATCTTCTCCAGCATTTTCCTGTTTTGTCATCTTAGCCAATCTGACAGGTGAGATGTAGTACCTTAGAGTTGTTTTGATTTGCATTTCTCTAATCAATAGTGATTAAGAGCATTTTTATATATGCTTATAGATATCCTTAATTTCTTCCTTTGAAAACTGCCTGTTCATATCCTTTGACCATTTGTCAATTGCACCCCCTCTTCTTTTGCCCCCAACAGGGAGACACAGATGGATACAGAGAGGGAAAGAGAGGGAGAGAAAGAAAACAACAGTGACAACTGGTAGCATCAGTCTCTGCAGATCTGTTTCTTAAACCTAAGCTTCCAAGGGAGACGCTGTAAAGAGAAAGCTAAAGGGACAAGCTAAGAGGTTTGAGGTCGTGTTTTTTATGAAGGGTGATTGTTGATGTTGCCAGAATGCTAATAGAGAAGAACTGGTATTTCTTATCCCATGCCCTGCCTTCCTTCAGAGGGCTTCTGCTGGCATACACACGCACGCACACACACGCACACACACATCCTTTTGTTCTGTTAAAGACTATATTAGATTGATCTTCTTATAAAAACCTGTGGTTAACCCTGTTCTTTGCATTTCTTTGTGTCCCATTGTTGGTGTCACAAGGACACAGACAGCTCTGGGAAGCCCCCCAGCACAAAGGGACCTTTCCTAGCAGAAGGCTGGCATCCAAACCCCCAAGTCATTGTTGTGGTTTTCAGTTTTTAACTGCAGGGATAATCATGAGCCAGTACATATTTCATAACCACACTTTCAAGTACAGATTTACTACAAATTTGGGGCCTTTTCAGTCTGCCTCATCTGACCACAAGCCTGTGTAGCAGCCCCCAGGGCTATACTCTCATATAATTATCAGTTACCCAGGTCTGTTGATTTTATCTTTGTGCTGTTTCCTGCTTTCTATTGCCCCTGCAACCACCTTATCACGGCCTTTCATTACCAATTAATGACTTATTGCAAATGACTTTGTAAGGGAAGCCTCTATGCTTTCTTATCTCTAACTTACCCATAATTTCACTGCCAGACTATCTTCCATCTGCATATGAGACTATACACTAATGTTATACCATGGAAATAGTGCAGGATATGGAGACAAGAAAAGTTTGAATCTCAGCTCTGATACTTATTTGCTATATGACAATGAGCAAGTCACTTCTCTAAGACTCAGTGTCCTTTTCTTAAAGGTATGTGTGTTGGGGGGAGGGATAGCAGTATTCACACTACTGACCTTACAGGGTTGTTTGAGGAAATATGATAGAAAGGTGAGCTGTTGTTCTTATTTTTATGCGTCACTCTAGTCATGTCATTTCTCTGCTCAGAAATTTTTATTGTTACTGCCTAATAAGTAGGTTTCACTCTCTTTCGTCTGATATTCAAGGCCCTCCATCACCTGGTAATAACCCTACCTTCCCAGCCCTCGTTCATACAATTCCCTATCACTTTTGCTATAGTCTAGTCAAAGTGAATTACTTTCTATCACTCTGAAAAATAGGACTGTACCACTCCTTTACTTCTGTGCTTTTGCTTATGCATGTTCCTTGCAATGCCTTCCCTTCCTTCTTACCCAGCTTTTACCTATCCTTCAAAGATCATCTCCACTGCAATTCCAACCCCCATTAAAAATAGTACCATACCATCTGGTTTCATGGAATTAAGGAGAGAGTGGATAGTTAGGAAGCAGGGGAACTAGATAGAAACAACTTTTTTCAAATTTGTAACTTAGAAAAGCATGGACAGATAATGTGAATCAGTAACTCCACAGAGTAGAAAGTAGACACAATATGGCCATTATTAATGCTGAAAAATCCCAGAATGACACTAAGTGAGTGTGAGCTAGACAAGGGCTTACATCCATGCTAATTATTTCCCAAGGAAAGAATTTGTCTCTGTTTTAAACTTTTCTCCTTGGAGAATCTTAGTCTGCAGATTCCATTTGTTTGAAAGTAAATCACTGATTTCCTTTAAGATAGCCGGAAGAACCCAACTCTTAGCCAGAATTTAAGAATGAAAAGACTAAGAAAAACAGGCCAAAATGAGGAGGTGGGTGGAGAATGGTGTGGAGTGAGATATATAAAACAGACTCCTCTTTTGAGCTTATCCAAGGACTGCTGGAGAGACTGAAGAAATTGAATTCCTCCTTTTTTTTTTTTTTTTCCAAAATGGGCTGCTGGGAAGCTAAATGTTCATCTCTTTTCTTGGTTCTTATAACTTTCTATCTACAAGGAACCTATTTGCAGAAAGCTGATGAAGCAAGACAAAGAAAACCATTTTTTGAGAGACTTAGAAGACTAGAAGAACAGGTAAATATATATAGTTCATTGGGAGTGATTCTTTTTTAAAATTTCTAAATATATCCTCTCTCCCTCCTATAACCAGAGATCCACCTCTTATAATAAAAAAGAAAAAAAGGAATTCAATAAAACTTACCAACACATTGAACATGACAGTATATGCGATATTCCATACCCATAGTGCCTCACCTTGGTAAACAAAGGAGGTACATGTTTTTCCCATCTTTTCTTTAGGCACAAACTTGATAATTATAATTCAGTTTCAGGTTTTGTTCTTTATATTTCCATTGTTGTAGTCATCTTATATATCATTTCCTGGATCTACTGACTTCACTTTAAATTGGTTTTTGTGTCCTTCCATGCTTCTCTGAATTTTTCATAGTCATGGTATTTCTTATGATACAGCAATATTCCATTGTTTTTATGCACCACAATGTGTTCAGTCATCCCTCAATTAATGGGAATCTAATCCACTTCCAGTTATTTGCTTCCATAAAAGGTGTTGCTGTGAATATTTTGTTGTGTATGGAACATTTCTTTGATCTCCTTGGGGTATATGCCTAGCCACAGGATCTCTCTGGGCTAAAGGATATGGACATTTTAGTCACTGTTGGGGTAGAACAAAAGCTTAAGAATAACGTACAGTATTATAAACTGTTGCAGGTGAAATAAGTTTTCTTTAAAAACACAGATCATATAGGAAGTTCACTGGGCCCTTAAACAACGTGGCCCACTCTCTTGATACCATAAATAGGTAAGAGTTGTGTTTGTTGTTTGCAGTTCCGGAGATTTCAAGAGGTGACCCTAATACGTCTCCAGGGAATTGCAGAAAATTATAATGTTTCCTATAACATCAACACCAGATTCCAGAACCTGACAGATGAGTATCACACCATAGCCGTGTCTGTTAATGAATCTCAGGCAGCAGTGCAAAGGGATCTGAACCACTTAAAGGCCTGGATGAAGAAGATTCAGAGAAGATCCAGGAAGGTAGACTCTATGCTCCTGACCTTTGAAAGATCCTTAAATGAAAAGAGTAAGCAGAGCTCCCAGGAGAAAACAAAACAGAAGGAACAGAGCACCCTCCTTGCTAATCTCACTGGGACCATCAAACAGGACATTAGTACCCTTCAGAACAGCCAAATGCATGTGCAGACAGAAATTGAGAAACTCCAGAAGGTGATTCATGGCCAAGGGACCAAACTGAATGCTGTAGAAGAGCAGCTGGAGAGAGTCTTGAAATATGCCGCCTTCTCCCCAAACTCAGTCAGCAATGCTCCACTCCTGCCTCAGCCTCAGAAGAAGCAGCAGCCAGGCCAGCAGCTGCTCCATGCCAAGCACAGGCACAGGAAAAAACTGCAGCAGGACAGGCTGGATCTAGAAACCCAAAAGGAAACCCAGAAATCATTTCAGGATTTGAGGAGACCTCCCCTGGAAGAGAAGGAACCAAACACACAATCTGGCAGACAGATACTTCCCAGTGTAGACGAGATCCTGAAGGAGCCACAGCAATCCCAGGCTTCCCAAAAGACAGGAGAAAGTAAGTATCTGTATTCATTTTCTTTTTCTGATGTATATTAAGACATGCTTCAAGGCTCAGCTCATATACCATCACCTATGAGAAGCATCAACAGAGTAGACCTTTCCTTTATTCCAGGAAAGGTGAAAGGGCAGAATTAAAGCAACTTGATCCCCCTTCTTGTTGGTTCTCTCTCCCTCCCCTTTAAATTATCATATAATTTCTCTCTCTCTCTCTCTCTCTCTCTCTCTCTCTCTCTCTCTCCCTCTCTCTCTCTGTCTCTCTCTATATATAATGTATATATATATATATACACATATTATATATAAGTTATATGTGTCATTTTTTAAAGGAGAATGTAAACTTCTTAAAGAGAAGTCTGTGTCTCATTTTGTCTTTGTGTCCCCATGCCTAGCAGAGTACATCGTACTTATGACATGCTTAGTGGTTGGAATGGATACTCAATCAGATGCACAAGTATGGCTAAAGAGGTGCCACTTATACCATTTCCACAGATTTTGATCTTATAACTCACCAAGCTTCATAGACAGGCCTCCTTGTCAAGGGCAAGAGACCTGACTCTGCCAAATGGGATGTTATTCTCTTTCCATACAATGCATGCCTTCATCCTGCCCACAGAAAACTGGTGACCAGTATTCAAAGCTGCTTTTTTGTAACCACATCCTCAAAATCAGACCACAAGTTTCCTTAGTTCTAAGGAGTATGGAACTCTTTAGCTATCCTTGCCCACAGATGCCCCCTTGTCCTTGCCAGGGTTATTTCTCCACTTCTCAGTTCCTCACTGGGCAGAAGCTAATGCAGATAGCCTGAACATGCACATGGATGTGTCTGTTCCCTGGAATTTCTTGAGGCCTTTAGAAACAACCTGGAGTTTTTGCCTGTTATTTCTAAGCTCCCAAGTAATAATAGGATTCCCCTACTCTCTGCTATCCCTTTCAAATGATGTAATGTGGGCAAGATTGGAGAAAAAAATGGGGGTATGGGCACAGAAACATGTTTTCCACCAATGCCCCCTGCTCCAAGATAATGTATAGTCTCAGCTGGAATTTGGACCCATGCTAGTCTCCTAACTCAGTTTGATGTGGCAGGTATCTGTCCCAGTAGCCCATTGTTTCTCTTCTTCCTGTTCATCCCCTCCTGAAGGAAAGTGCTGTGATGGTCTATCACTGCTTCTGGTGATGCTTCCATTATGTAGTTGGGTCCCTGGTACCTGTGGATATTACTTCTGCCTTCCCTTGTCAGAGTGCTTGGAAAAACAACTGAAATTTAATTCAATTCAATAAACATTTAAGATAAACCTGTACCGTGCAAGGCCCTGTACTAGGGATTCAAAAGTGAAAAATAGGACAGATACCTAATGTCAAGAAACTCACATTCTAGTAGGGACAAAGACCTAGCCATGAGGTAAACATAGGGTATCCCTAAAGTCTGGACACATAGGAAATCTCATTAACTATGCATGTTTTCAAGAAATTAAATGAATGAAATTTTTAACATTTTAATTAGCATAAATGAGATTTCATAGGAAGACATAGGAAACACATCAAAAATCTCATTAATTAAATTAATCTCATTAATATGGAAAATAGTCCCCAATAAGGTAATGAAAGCTTTTATTCCATATGAAATTGTCATGGCTAAAATTTATGCTAATTAAATAAAAAGTTGTTGAAAATTTCATTCATTTCATTTCTTGAAAATCTACATAATGAGATTTCCTATGTGTCCAGACTTTAGGGACACCCTGTACAAGTTAGAATATAATGAGAGAGCCAGGGAAATGTGTGGCACAGAGAATACAGGGCTGTTCTTGGAGTCGTGAAAAACTGGATTTTGGTAATAGCTCTGATACATACTAACTGTGTGACCAGGAACAAATCAGTGACCCAGCCAATGCTCTAAGACTATAAGTTTACAAACAATTGCCTCTCTCCATTACCAGAGTTAGACTTCTAAGCACATGAAAGTGTGGCTCTGGACCAACATGAATCAGAAAGGCAACATGATATAGTGAAAGGAGCCCTGGACTCAGCATGAAAGGACCTGGGTTTTGATGCTGGCCCTGACAAGAACAAGTTGTGTTGTGTTACCTTGGGCAAATCACTTAGCACCTCACTGTTTCCTTATCTATATTTAGAATGAGCACAGAGGACTAGATGTTCTTTGAAGTTCCTTCTTCCTTGGAGCCCTCCAATCCTATATCCTAAGTGCCTGGAAGAATAGAATCAGACAGAGGAAGAATCATCTCTGACTGGGGGATCTCATGGAGAAGGTCGTCCCTGAAAGAAGCAAAGAATTTGAACAGCTGGATTGATTATAGGTTCCTAGGCACATAGGGAGTCTGTTCCAGGCATGGGAGATGGCATATAGAACATAAAATGAATAAAGGAGGATTACTATGAAATAAGGCTGGGAGAATCATATGAAATGGATTTAGAAAAGTAGGATCAGACCACGGATTAAGAGAATGGTTTTCATTCATGGATAATCGTTGGGGAGGGGAAAGGGAATAAACTATACCAAATCCTGATATGATGTTTCCTTTCTCTATCTCCAGTTTGCAATGTAGAGTCCATGCTTTTTTTTCCCAACACTTCTACTGAGAACGTGGTCACCTTCAGCCCAGGTTTCCTCACTGGGCTCCGGGAACTATCTATCTGTACCTGGGTCCAGACATCCTCCAGTTACCTGGGTACTCTACTTTCCTATGCCACTGAAGAAAATGACAACAAGCTGGTGCTGCATGGTAAAGACACCTTGGTTTATGGCACTATCCACTTTGTGATAGGAGACCCAGCCTTCAGGGAGCTGCCAGTGGAGCTGCTTCTGGACAGCAGGTGGCACCATATGTGTGTGATATGGTCTTCCATCCAAGGGAAATACTGGTTCTATGTGGACCGGAGACTGGTGGCCACTGGCTCCAGGTTTAGGGAGGGCTATGAAATCCCTCCTGGAGGAATACTGGTGTTGGGACAGGAGCAAGATACTATGGGGGGAGGCTTTGATAGCTCTGAAGCCTTTGTGGGAAGCCTGGCAGGCCTTACTGTGTGGGACCGGGCTCTGTCACCAGGTGAGGTGTCGAGCATTGCCACTGGAAAGGTACTGCCTAGGAGCATACTCTTGACCTTGGCCAATGCCTCCTCTTTGGATGGATTCGTGAAGAGGGTAATTTGTACTTGCCTGGAGGACTGCTCATAAGACACCTAAGCTAAAACAAATATCCGACCGTGCCTTCCTTTATCCTATAGCTTTTCCACCTCCATTCTAATCCAGTGAGCATCTATGGTGTGCCTACTGTGTGCTAAGCATGTGTTAGGTGCCAGGAATAAAAAGACAAAAAGAAAAACTATCCCTACCCTCAAGGAGAATATAATGTGTATATAGATCCAACATGTAAACAGCTAGGTTATAGACAAAAAAAAAAACAAAACCCAAAAACCAAACCACAAAAAACCTAGTCAATTTGTTCAATGGATAATTCAGCACAATATTGTTATAGCAGTCCTTGTCCCAGCCAAATCCAAAGGACTGGTCCACAGACAACCCTATCTCACTTAGCAGAATGTGAGATCTATTGGGAAAAAGACTATTTTTTTCCTTTCTATTCCTAGCCTAATGCAGTGTTTAGTACACAGGCATTTGATAAATGCTTATTGAATCAAATCTAATCGTAAATAAATTTGCGTTGTTCAAAAGACTTCCAAATTCTACTTGAAACTGAAAGTACTGGGTTGTCAACAGTCTTACTGGAGTTTGACTTTGGAAAAATGCTATTTGAGGGTTTTCATGACAAATGATCATTGTCCTGACATTTTCCACACAGAGTGGCTGCTACTGCCTAGAATTAATAGCTCTTGGCCCCATTTCATCCAGGGACAAAGGCTTTCCCTCAGTGTCATCCAGCCAAGTCCTAATCAACCATACCTATGTCAACTTGGGAGGCCCAACCTGTATTCAGTCCAGAATATCAGAAAATTCTAGAAACATGGGATGATGGAATAAACCTACCCCAGAGTAAAAGAGAGGCTTCTAGATCTGCTAATCCAGCCAAGTTTGTTCTCTACATTCTTCAATCATCTATTCTATAATTATATATATATATATGTGTGTGTGTGTGTGTGTGTATGTATATATGTACATATATACATATATGTGTATTGACACAATGACAGCTTTTTTCAAGGCCGTATTTTAGAGTTTTTTTTTAAAGAAAGAACCAAATCCAAACACAAATCTAAATCAGTTAGAACAAAAAACTCATTTCTTTTTTCTTTTTCTGAAGTTTCAATGAGAGGTTTCTCTCTTTTTTTTTTCTTTTTGGAGGGGGAAGGCAGGGCAGTTGGGGTTAAGTGACTTGCCCAAGGTCATATGGCTAATAAGTATTAAGTGTCTAAGATCTAATTCGAACTCAGGTCCTCCTGCATCCAGGGTGGATGCTCTATTCCCTGCGCCAAGTAGCCACCCCAAGAGGTTTCTTTCAATAAAAACGAAAATCTTCCCTTATAATATAGGAGATTTCCAAAGAATAACAAAAAGGCAAGCCCCCAAGAATCAGAAAGGGAATCAGATTGATTACAGTGAAAATGAAAGCTTAGTGGACTGCTTCAGTGTTGCAAATAAGAAAGACTAAAAAAAGAAGTTAAGAAACCCTTAGCCTTTCAGACAGAGGGAGTTGGGATCAGTGTTAGAACTGGAGGAAGAGACCTAGGAGATCATCTAAGCTTGTTCAATTAAAAACACAGAAGCGAAGCTGGTACCAGG
>CM053590.1:103186005-103197982 GCA_028646515.1 Pseudochirops corinnae
TAAATTTTAGTAATCAATGTCTCTCACTGACTCAGTTTCCCCCCTAGCCAAATTCAATCTCTTCTTTAGAAGGACATAACTGATGATGCGATTGTGTTAAATCTTCTTGTCCACGTCAAACCCCAAGCCTGAATTGATTTTATTCTACTCAGACATGGGTGGAGTTAGATTCTTCTGCCTAGATAGCCCAAGACTGGGAGTGCTGTGATAGAACAAGTATTTCCTCAGAAGATAGAATGACGGTGGGTAAGATCAGCTCCTGTTGAAAAGGTATTGTTCCAAGATAAAGTGACCTAAATCACATTCTCAAGACCTCATTTTAATTTAGCCCATCTCCCAGTGTGTTGATCAATCAGAACTGATTGGCACCCTTTGGAAACATCTATCTTCGAAGAGCATATAACTTTGTACCCCCCAAATCCCAAATTGAGCCATTTCTGGGGCTCCCCTTAGCGGGGCCCAGTTTTGGACTTAACTCTCATGCAATGCCTGTCAAGCCAGCTTGAGAGAAATTAAAACGTAGACACACAGACCCTAATTTCATTTGTCTCTTTCTTAGAATAAACTCTGTTTTAAAATTGGGGCTCGACAACACATATGGACTTGAGGTTGCAGGTTCCCCTCCCGTGCTCTAGATTGATGAGCCTGTGAACAAGGGAAGGTAGTTACCTTGCATACTTGCTTGTCCTTTAATTGTTTCCTGATTAATATTTCCCTATTAATAGGAATATTAATAGGAATGGGATTAACTGGTTTTATGAACCTCCAGGGCTTTCTCCCACATTCCCTTCTTAGATAAAAGCCCATCCTCTCATAGATGTTAATGAGTTGCCCTGCTTAGCTTCCATTTGGGCCCCATTTGTTAGTGAGTCAAGATTGGAGAGAAGTATTTTAAGGTTGGAAACTACTAGTGAGAATGTAAGAACATGATTAAGTCCTTGAATCATCACATGCCCCTGCTTCTTCCCTTATTTCCCCAGTTTTCTCACACTATCATGAACTGCGGCTTCTCAAACATTTTCATTCTCAGATTCCTCTGAAGTCTTCTTGTTCCTATCTTACCCTTCCACTAAAATAAAATATCCAGTAGGATTTCCATGCTGTTGAAAAGGTGAGAACAATGATAGTAATGTTCAGAATTCAGAAATAATTCAATTTGAACAGGCACTGAAAGAAGGATGCAAAATATGACTGGGTCACTGCCCCCAAGGAGCTTACAATCTGATTGAGATGTTTTCTCATATGAAACAATTAGGGAATAATATTAGACAGTATACAAAGCAGTACTAAATGTATTCTCCAAGTAATAAGGGCTATTAGAGAACAGGAAAGGGAAGGTCATTATAATAGGGGCAACTTTTAGAGGAGCAAGAGGAACTTGAGATGAACCCTGAAGGCTCATCTTTCCTTAGTCTAACCTATTCCTGCAATGATCTAGTTCTAGACTGGAGCTGAGGTGCTAGCGATCAGATTATATTACTCATTAGCTGAAATACATGGGGATAAAGTAGTAGCTGAGGAGCTATAATATTCCTTGGGGAGAACATAGTTAATAGGCCATCATTTTTTTACCCATATATAAACATATATAATATATGTGTGTATATATATATTAAAAATATAGTTCTATAAGTATGAAGACACAGAACCAGAAATATATGCAAATATATTGTCCACATACGTAATATAGAGTCACAACGATAGAAATATAATACACACGTACATTAAAAAGGAAAAGGTAGTAGAAAACTTACATAGTTCCATCTTTTTTTTTTTACAGGTTTTGTTGTCTTTTGTTCTTATAGAGGAGTCATTTTATTTCAACCACCATAAACACTCCAATAACTAAAGCTTCTCTTATAACAAAGATAAACATTTAAGCAAAGTCAACTTGACAAATCAGGGCTGTCTGAGAGTGTGTGCTGAGTACATATCACTCCACGTTCATAGTCCTTACCTCTATTGAGAGGAGCAAGGTATGTTTCCTTATCAGTTTTCTGGGACAATTCCCCATATATGTTGGTCTATATGATGCAATAATATTCAATTACATTTATATACCAGTTTGTTCAGTCATTTCTCAGTCATGGGCATCCATTTTTGGTTCCATTATGAGAATGATGCTATGAACATAAATAAGATCAGGTCTACAAAGTAGTTTGCAAACCTTAAAGACCATACAAAAGACAGTTATTACTATATTATTTTTGTTATATGTAATATCCTAATGAGACATCTTAACAAAACAAACAGGTGTTATACCATCTGAAGCTCTTCTCCACACTCCTCCAAACTTCCCCACGACCCCAGCTCCAAGAAATATTGGCAAATTAGCATTTGAAGCACTTAAATTAATATTGTACTTATGTCTAAATGTCCTTGTGTCATTCATAATATGGGTACAGCCATACTTGTTCCATTTGATTAGTATTTTATTTTAATCAAAAGGTCAAATTGTTCTTCCAGTACTTGTCTTTCAAAAGTTTAATTTATTATCCTAGTGATCTAGCTATCACTGAAATACACTTTTCTTTCATAAGAGGAGACCAAGAATTGTTTAGAAAACCTAATTTCACCGAAACAACAACCTAAAAAAATACTTTCTAATTTGTAATGTATATGTATATTTTCTAGACAATTCATTGTTAGTCAACAAACATTTATTAAGCTCCCACTGTGTTTGAGGCACTATGCTAAGCACTGAATGACTCTTGTTCATGTCCTCCCATAAATTCTCCTCAGGAGGTCCACCCAACATCCCAAGGGTGCCCGTGGACCACACTGATTTTCCATCTATCATCCTTTGCACTTGCCATGTGAGCAGCCCATCTACTCCTCCCTCCCTATATTCCTTAATGACATCTTTTACTCTTTTTCTATGTCAAAGTAATTCGTATAACCTCCTCACACATTTTCATTGCCCACTGTGTGAGATTCATTTTTAATTCTTTGAAAATTGTTGTATTCCCTGTCTAGCTGCCCTTACCTCAATACCAATGGAATGTTGGTATTAAAAAGATGGGCCTTTGTTTCCATGGAAAACTCATGGGTCTCTTAAAGGAACTTAGCAATTTCCTCAAAGTGATCCAGTCTTCTGTGCTTCCCCTGTTCAGTTCCAGGATAAACTCACATATTAGAAGGGGATCAGAGCCTGCCATTTGAAGAACAGCTTCCAGCTATGAGCAAGTTAGATCGCTCTGATACTGGGATGAAGTTAAGACGAACCTTGGAAAGCTGCTTCCATAATCTTTGCCTCATCCTTATGGTTTCAGTTTATACAATCATCAATATTAGATATAAAAAAATGGTGTTGAACTTTAATTTAAAGTCATTTGGCATAGTGATGCACTATTTCTCTCTGATTTTATATCTTAATGACAACTCTCCAAAGGGAATTTATAGCATTTTAAAATATTAAAGTGATTTTAAAACAAATCAACTTTGATTTTGGACAAATCACTTATCCTCCCTGTATTTCAGTTTCCTCATCCATAAAATGAGAGTTTTGGATTCCATGGCTTCTTCAGTCTCTTGTGGATCTAAATCTATGATCTTATTAGGAAAAAAAAAGAGGAACTTAGGCCTTTCCTCTCCAGATTTCAGAGTTGAACATATTACCAACTTCCCTTTTTCCTTTAAAACTGGCCAGCTCATCTATGGGGTAAGGGCAATTTTCCCCCTGGTTTTTTCATTCACTGTTGGCAACATTTGGATGTCCTCCAGTGATTTTAGTCCTGTTCTTCTTCTTTTGTTGTACTTCCCTCTTTTTCCCTTATCATAAACCTTTAAACTTTAGGAAAAAATGCTAAGTATGGGTCCTGACCTAAAAGAGGTGAGACCACTAGGCGTTTATCTAGTTTCCAATAGACACAGAGAAAGAGATTTGTCCCAGAGTCCATTTAAGCAGCAAGATTTTGAAAGAGCCGAAAGGTAGCAGATCCCTAGGGACCTCCTTGGTTCAGGAACTTTAAATTTATCAATCTGTTGAAGATTTCATTCCCATTAGTGGTAGTGTGCCAAAATTGACAACCAACATTGTATTTCAAGTCATAGGACCTGGGTTTCCATACAGACTGTGTTAGTTACCATCTTTGTGACCTTGGCCAATTATATACATTTATGATCTCTGATGACCCTTCCGGTTCTCTAGCCTATGATTTCCATTTGAAATTCTCTTTCTCTGTAGACTGTGGGCCAGTCACTTAATATCTCAGTTCCCCAAGCCTCTAAAACTCTATATTCTAAGCAGTTGCCTATTTGCATTAATGAAAAGACTTTTGAAGATAGGAGTTCCCCATGCAATGGAAATCACAGATACAGATCAAAAAACATAATGCAGTATTTATTCACCACTCATCATCTGCTTGGCTCTTAACTATAACTAATTCATTTTTCATTGATCATTGGCTATGTCAATTATATTTACTTCCTACTTCTTGAGAAGTATAATGGCACTTTTCCTCTAAAATACTCTTTATGTTTTTCCATGTATATGATATGAATATTTTACAGTTCTATTAATGTACCAGTTTATTTTTGTCCCATTCTTTATGTCCTATACTTGCAAATATGCAACAGGGTCCATCTCAGACCATAAGCTCTCTGATATCAGGGATGAGATTGATGCGAATCTCGTTTTAAATTTTCTTTCAGTTTCTGTCAGGTATTTTTGTTTGCCCATTCATTCCATTTCATTTTTCCTCCTGCTTTTCTGGATATACAGGCAGCTGATGGTGCAGTAGATAAAGCAGGCTATATACATTGTTGTCAAACCTCTTAGATTTGGATAATAATGATGATAGTCTTCCATCTAGATTTTTGTGTGTATTACATTTGTTCAACGCAAAGAAATTAAAGGATAGAGGAAAAAAAGTGGGAAAAAAATCTCAGAGTTGGAAGGAACCTCAGAGTCTACCTGCTTTAACCCATATCAAGGAAAATATTCATAACCCGATACTAATGGATTCTTCCTCCAACTATGCTCATACCATGACAGTTCTTTCTTCTTGCATTTTTGAGTTCAGGTGAAAATAGATCTAGCTGTTAGTCATTACCAAGCAGTGCTGGCTCATTTCATTGCTATGACAGAGGTTCCTAATTTCTTTTGTGATTCTCTCTATAATAAAAGTAATAAATAAGCTAGAATTTAAATGGGGAAGTTATTTTGGTACTGTTTTAAACTTGGATTTTCATTTTGTCTATATTTTATATTTACTTAATCTGTGTAAATGTACCTCCCTTAATCAAATGTAAGCTCCTTGAGGACAGGAACTGTTTTGTTTTTGTTTTGTTTAGAGCAGTGGTTCTCAACCTGTGTGTTATGTTCAATTTGTAACAATGAAAATACATCCTGCATATCAGATAGATTCATAACAGTAGCAAAATTACAGTTATGAAGTAGCAATGAAAATAATTTTATGGTTGGGGTCACCACAACATGAGGAACTGTACTAAAGGGTTGTGGCATTAGAAAAGTTGAGAACCACTGGTTTAGAGTCATTTTTTAAAATAGGTATTTGAGGTAATTGGGGATGAGCTGAAGTAAGTTTCTGCTTTTGCTCTGCCATCTTCTTGTTTTTGTTTTGCATCCCCAGTGGGACACAAAATTCCTGGTGCTTTGTAGATTCCTAATAAATGCTTGTTGAATGAATATATGAAAATTTATGTTTTCTCCTCTATTTTCTTTACATATATTAAACTCCTTAAGCATGTTTTCCCATTGTCATTACTCATCTTAGCCAACGAGTAAGCTTTACAGAGATCTTTTCAATATGAATTTCAAGCCATTTTATGCAGACAATATTGCCTTTTATTATTTTCATTATTATACTGGGTGGAATGGACTAGGGTTTCTATATAATGAATATGTTTTTTATAGTTATATCTGACATTTATCTAGTGCTTTAAGATTTACAGAGCATTTTATATGAATTATCTCATTTGTTACCTGTGAATTAGAGCATCTGAATATGATGCTCATAAGATGACTGAGTCATAATGTGAGCAAGGAGAGGATTGAACAGTCTGACAAGAAGTAGAATTTCAAGAAACTAAATTTTCCCGTTAGTATTGATGCATGAAAACAAATGTTTTTCAACCTTTATGTTTAAAGTAAAATATACTTTGTATCCAGATACATTGAATGTATTGTTTAGTATCCCTATGTACATAATTATATCTATTCCTTAATGCTGTGACATTTAAAATGTGTGCTTTTTTCACTTGAAAACAACAGCCAATTTATTTAATTGGTTGACTCATCAATTAAAATCTAGAGAGGTTGTAATCTGAGTGAGAAAAGAGAAGACTGTGCCCTTGCCTATGAAATAAGAAAGCCTGTTTGAATACTGAAATTTTTACTTGATCAATAACACATTTGAAGTGAGGCTCTAACAAGGGATTAGTAAACTAGATGATGGAACAGGCACATATAGGGGCTAAATATTGTGCCATTGGTTAGGACAAAAAGTGTTTAAATGGCTGTGCCCTTCCTATGAAATTTTTTTAAAAGTCTGTTGGAATATTGAAATACTTAATTTGATCAACAATACATTTGAAGTAAGATTCTAATGGGAGGGGTTAGTAGTCTGGAATAGGGGAGCTAATTTGTATGCCACTATTTAGGACAAAAAATATTTAAATTTTAAAACTGATTTATTATAAATAATGTTGACTATAAATAGAATCTATTAAACTTACTTTGTAACTGTTTACATGTAAATAAATGAAATTCACCCCATAAAAATGGCATTAGAGCTTAAATTTCCTTCTTTTCATTTTTGTTTGTTCATTCATTTAATTTCATTTTCCTCTTGTTTTTCTAGTTATGTTTTTTGGTTTTTCTTCCGCTGATTGTGTAGCAAATAGAGCACTAGGCCTACAGTCAGAAAGACCTGAATTCAAATGTGACCTCAGACCCTCACTGGCTGTATGACCCTGAACACATCACTACATTATTTCCTAAATGTCTTTCCAGAGTCCTATATATTTTTGATACTTTGGCGACATTAGTTTCTATATTGTATTCCATTATGTTGATGACCATAATTTGTTTAATCTTTCTCCTTGTTATTAGACATTTAGGATTCCACAAAGCTTTTTACACAATCTTTGCCACTCTTCTAGTTTTTATACAAAGATTTACTTTCCCCTTGGGGAATATAAACGAGATACTTATTTTTTTATTTATCTTTTTTGGGCGGGGAGGGGGAAAGGTAGGGCAATTGGAGTTAAGTGACTTGCCCAGGGTCATATGGCTAGTTTTTTTGTGTTAAGTGTCTAAGGTTGGATTTGAACTCAGGTCTTCCTGACTCCAGGGCCAGTGCTCTATTCACTGTGCCACCTAACTGCCACAACGAGATACTTATTAACATTTTTCTTCCAAGAAAAGTTTTGAATTGGCAATATTCAGAAAAGTAAGCTAGGGTGGCACAATGGATAGAGTGCCAGTATTGGGGGTCAGTCTTCCTGAGTTCAAATCTGGCCTCAGACATTTAAAAGTTTCATGACCTGGGCAGGTCACTCAACCTTGTTTGCCTCCATTTTTTCATCTGTAAAATGAGCTAGAAGAAGGAAATGGCAAACTACTCTAGTATCTCTGCCAAGAAAACCCCAAATGGGATCACGAAGAGTTGGATACAACTGAAATGACTGAACATTCAGAAAAGCAAAGAGCCATTTACAGTCAGCCCTGCAAACTTGGAATACCAGGCATATGCTCACCAGTTATGAAACAGTGTCTCTTTTCTGTATTTTGTAGGCAGAAGGTCACTATTTCACACTTTCATCAGAAGGCTTAATGTTTCTTTGCGGTTACACATCTGTCATCATTGCTCTTGGATCCCCCTGATTTCCTCCTCTTCTGGATGGTTTCACTCAACTAATCACAAAATGTTTCTCAATTTTTCAGCTAGCTAACTAAAGATATTTTCAGTGACAAATTCATTCCCCCACCCTTTATAGTGATGAGAGTGAGATAAAGTTAAAAGACAGCTTTTTTGTTGTTTCTTTACAGTTTTCCAAACTGTGGGGTCCACCTCTCCCTCAGTGGGGAAATGTAAGATCTTGTGAGAGAAGGTGTATGAAGCAATGACCAAAAATACTGGAATTTTTGAGCACAACTCCTATATAAATATACACACACACACACACACAAAATGAAAGCAAGGGGGGCTAGGTGGTGCAGTGAATAGAGCACCGGCCCTGAAGTCAGGAAGACCCAAGTTCAAATTCAGCCTCAGACGCCTAACACAATAACTAGCCGTGGGACCTTGGGAAAGTCATTTAACCCCAATTGCCCTACCTTCCCCCCTTCAAAAAAAATGCCCCTAAAAAACGAAAGCAAAGTTTAAATCAAAGTCAACAAAAGCAAGATTAATAGCTAGCATTTATATAATGTCAAGTACTATGCTAAGTGCTTTATAAATATTTTCTCATTAGACCCTCACAACAATCCTAGAAAGCAGATGCTGTTTTTATCCCCATTTTACAATTGAGGAAACCAAGGCAGACAGAGATTAAGTGACTTGCCTAAGGTCACACAGCTAGAAAATATCTGAGGCTGGATTTGAACTCAGGTCTCTGGGCCACCCAGTTGTCCCAACAGAACCCCACTAATTAATGAGTTCAAATTTGAGTCAGTATCAGTTGGTATATCAATTGGCTGGGGCAACTAGGTGGTATAGTGGACAGAGCACTGGGCCTGGAGTCAGGAAGATTCATCTTCTTGAGTTCAAATCCAGTCTAAGTTGCTGTGTGACCCTGAGCAAGTCACTTAACCCTATTTGCCTCAGTTTCCTCTTCTGTAAAATGAGCTGGAGAAGGATATGGCAAACCACTCCGGTATCTTTGGGCAAGAAAATCCCAAATGGATTTATTAAGAGTAAGACACAACTGAAAAAAACGATGGAACAACATCAATTGATACAGGCTCATTATAGTTGAGCTTATTGCTGCATTTGAATATGAAGTAGGTAATAAAATAATTTTGTATGAAATTTAAAATCTAGTATCTCTCGTATTTCTCAAATTTATTCATCAATAAAGTAAAATATAATAAACTTATTTCCTCCAAAATTTCAACTTTAAAAATTAAAATAAGTTGAGAGTGGTTATGGATCATCAGTTGAAATTTTCAACAATTAAATTTAAATGGTATTGTTTTATAGTAGAGGGTAGCAAAAGAACTCTCCTGAAGTGTTAGAATGGAGCACTTCCCATGGAACTGTGCTCAGGTGTTCCCTGTTGGGAGAGACACATGTTCTGGGTCAATGATAAAGGACTTTTACTTTGGGATACTATAGCAGTTTCTTTTTAGTCCCCATCACCAGGATTTGTACCAAAGAGGATTGGCAACCAAGACAAGAACAGCTGCCCACTTAGTAGGCTTGAAAGAGGAACCCAATATCTCTACCTTGCTCTTCTTTCCTCTCTTTTGAGCATGTCAGAATTCTGTCAACTCTTCCTTGGATTTCCAATGATGGAGGAGGGAATCTCTCTCTTTCTTCCCTATTTCCCAGCAGTAGCTATGGCAGCCATATGGCAGTGAGTGCATGTACTTGTCTAGATGAGCCTGACGCACTAGACCTTAAATATCCATCTGCCTCTTCTGCTCTATGTTTCTTTCCCTAAGTACCCGTAACTGAGCAGTGATCCTGAGAGATGAATGTTCTTAGTCTTTGTGGTTCTCTCAAGAGCTTAAGAGGTCTGGAGTCTTTCAGAGATCTGGATGCTCATCAGCCAGTGGGAGGTGCTTTCTGTCATTATATTCCTCTCAAAGGAGAAGATAACCACCATCATTAGGAAGATAAACTATGTGTACCTAGTAGGTCACAAGATCTAGATGTCAAGTTACTGCTTGTACAGAGCAAAATGAGAGGAATGCAAAATCTGTTCAATAATCCTACAAGTCTTTTAGGAGTTTTTATTTCCTGCTATCTGTAATAGAAATATATAATAGGGACATCATAGAAGCAATGTGTAACATTTCAAATTTCTGAATTTGTTTATGTGCTTCCATAGGTCCTTTGAGGATCTTTCTGTATCTGTTTATGGGCTCCTGTGAATCTTTGATGATAGGTTAGTTTCATGTTTCAAATATTTTTGTTGTATGCTTATGAATCTTTCACATTTTAAACATTTTTTGTTGGTAAAAGAAATAAATGCTTTTATGGGGTGGCTAGGTGGTTCAGTGAGTAGAGCACTGGCCCTGGAGTCAGGATAACCTGAGTTCAAATCCAGCCTAAGACACTTAACACTTACTAGCCTACTAGCCATGTGACTTTGGGCAAGTCACTTAACCCCAATTGCCCTGCCCTCCCCCTTCCAAAAAGCAAAAATAAATAAATAAAATAAATAAATGTTTTATCTACTACCCTAAGAAGTGATATCTACTACTTTTTACATTAATAACTTTTCTAGAAGGGACTATGTTAATCATGTTATGATTAAAAAATTCAGAGAGAGACATAGTTTCTGGGTAATTAATAATTTTATTAATTAGGTTTATTCATAAAAGGATGGTCATTTGACCATCTCGTTAGACTAAAGACCTCAAGGAGTAAGTGTTTCTGAGGGGTACCAATCAACTCTGATTGGTTAACATAATGGGAGATAGGCTATATTAAAATGAGGGTCTTGGGTTATGTGTTGGGTCACCTAAATCTTGGTCAAAGAGACATCAATTTCCATATCATCTGTCTGACAAAAGGGAGAATCAAAATTTCCCCATATCTGTCTGAACAAACACAATGAGCAGGAATTCACCCACTAGCCCAAACTTAGAATTTCTTTTACTGCTTGATCAGATCTTGGCCTGAAACTTCCCACACTGGTTGGTTTCTGCCTGAGGAAGCAGATAAAAGGAAAAACCTTGATCCCAATCCAATAATTAGTTATTAAATGCAAGAGAGAAATACTCATTTCTCACAGCCCCCTTTTTGGGGAGACCCTAGACATGAACCAAATCTAAATTTTGTTTAAGGAGATTTTCTAGCATTAAATCCAAGTCAGGTCATAATGAACCAGAATTTGAGGAAAAATATTTTTGGAATATTTGGATCTCTTTGGAATCAGGCTCCCCCCCAGACTGAATCTGGTCTTCTTTGAACCTAGAGTCAGAACCCCTTTTGGGCCACCTGGACACAGGTGATAGCCATAAAGTTTTTATTGTCTGGAATTTTTAAAAGTGAAATAATACCCTTTTATGATAGACAAATACACAACCAGTTTGAGGAGAAATTCCAGTGAAGTAGCTGAAACTAGTTCAAGCAAAAATAATAAAGACAGCTTAAGTAATAGAAATACAAAGTACCAAGTGCACATCTAAAAAATATGATTTAATACATTTATCCATGGGATTCACAAATAGAATTAATGAAGAGGAAAGACTGATGGGTTTACTTTGTACAACTGCTTTAGCTTCAGTTATCATGAAACCTAACCCATTTAAATGACATCTTGAAAGTCTATATGTGAAAGATGTTAGTAAAAAAGAACCCAGATATATACCCATAGGTATGTGTATATGTGTGTATGTATATATGTGTGTGTGTATGTATATCAGATGAGCCCATAAACGACAGATACAGAAAGATCCTCAAAGGACCCATAGAAGCACATAAACAAATTCAGAAATTTGAAATGTTACCCATTGTTTCTATGATGTCCCTATTATATATTTCTATTACAGATATCGGGAAGTAAAAAGAAAGGCCTAAAACCTGGATTGGTCAATCAGGAGAAAGACATTTTGGTCCATTCTAAACTTATCCTACCATAATGTTTTGTGTGCTCTGGCATAACAGACATGCTTTGCTTTGTTCTGTGAGTGAAACTAAAATGCCCCTTTCTGTGTCAGCAACTATAAGTCCAGATGAAACTGACCAGGAGCATTCTTCTGTTTATGACTACCAAAGATAAGGCACCTTGAACCAGACACTATCTTGAATAATGGAACTTTTCTTATCTTGGTATTTTA
>CM053590.1:103198482-103317006 GCA_028646515.1 Pseudochirops corinnae
TCAAAGTCTTCAAATTAATAATATTCTAGCCCAGAATGATAGAGTAACTACATTTTTTTTAAAGTTAAAGCTATGGGTGATAAATTTATAAAATAATATTATGTTTCTTAATTTTAGAATATCTACCTTGAAAATTAAATAGAAGAAAATAAAGACCTACTTATTAATAACTTGATCAGTCTGAAGAAGGAATTATTTTATTTTAAATACCTAGAGATTTCTGAGCATGAAGAATAAGAACCCGGGGCGGCTAGGTGGCGCAGCAAATAGAGCACCAGCCTTGGAGTCAGGCAGTCCTGAGTTCAAATGTAGCCTCAGGCACTTAACACTTACTAGCCATGTGACTGACCTTGGGCAAGTCACCCCCAATTGCCTTGCCTTCTCCCCTCCAAAAAAAAAAAAAGCAAAAAAGAAAAGAATAAGAACCCATTCGCCAAGGACAAATATGAATGCATTTCATCTTACCCTACATTAGATTTTTTTTGTGATAACATATTGAAACATGAAAAATCTTATTATGATTTTGATATAGGTGACAAAGAGTTTTCTGGTTTATCTAACAAAATGCTAGAAGTTTTACTATATCTCAAACATCTTATTTGTGTGAAATAAGGTTTACTCTATAGCTGATATAAAGTCAAAACATTCTTGATTAGTGGTTGAAAAAAAGAATTATGAGTAGCAATGTCATTAATGATACTCCTCTTTAGAAACTGTACTGAAAAACAAGTTTACATATCACAATACTAATATAAGTCATATAAAAATTGCAAAGGAGTTTTTGTTGATAGAGGCCTCAGACCTCTATCAGTATTTGTGTTTTACATTATTTTTCTTATATGTCTCAGATTTGCGTGTTATAAAATTATGATAAATTCCAAATTTCATTTGAATAAAATATGTGCTCAGAAAGTTATTTGAATAGACTTTTATGAAAAGAAGTCATGCCAATTTTTAATAGAAAAGATTAGCATTGCTGCATAAGGTTTTGTAACTATAGCTTTAGTGAGGAATTATTCTACACAGAGAAAATGAAACTGAAAATTTAGGATCTTATTAGCTAGATCTCAATCAGAAGATATTAACTGAAACTAATAGAATGGGCTGTAGACACATATTAAAAACATTCTTTTAGTTTCTTTAAAAATAATAAGAAAAATATTTTTTCACTTCAAAACACTTTATAGATATTTTCCCCTCAGGAAAATGGGTAGAGCAAAAACTAAGGCTTTTCTTGGGGAAATAAATTAATGACAAATTCTAAACTTAACTCTTCTTTAGGTAAGAGAATTACTTCCCCACCACTCTAAAGTAATTGGCACTTGATGCTTCTGAGCAGTGTCCTCTGTTGCATTCAAAGTTAGGATAATCACCACAGGAAGGAACTCTATTCAATCCTCAGGGGCAGTGGTCTAGGAAGGAAGTGAGTGGTGGCTTCTGGATTATTAATCCCAAACTGTATTTTAACATATTATAATCTTTTCCTTATTGAAGATTCCTATAAATATTACCTCAAATTGTCTTGGGGAAGAGATTCATGTTAAAGGATATAGGAGACTATACCAGTTTGGACATCTCTCTCCAAGCTAGAAATGGTTTGGATATAGAAAAAGGTTTTAAATCAGATAAAATTTTTTCAGGCAGACAGACCAAAATTTCAAAGTACATTGTTAGTATTAATATTTTTTTCTATTCTTCTGTGTAAGGCCAAGCAAGAGCAGTTTCCAAGGTTCAGATTACAAGCATAGCAAACTCCACTTATCCAGTGACAGATTAAGGCAAAACATTCAAAGAAAATAAAAATACAGCATTCACCATGTGTAACTCAATCATTTAGTAAGTCCTCAATTCAATCACAAAGTACAAAGTCAAAGTACTCCACCCCTGGGTAGTACATTCATTTAGTCAATCAAAAAGTCTTCTCTCTACTCAAGTGGATATTAGTTTCCAATCATAAACAAAGTACATTCATTTGGTCAGTCACAAAGTACAAAGGTAAAAAGTTTTCCACCCTGGATCACAACTGAATTACAATATCATCAGTCACCACCAAGCATTCGCTCAAGGGGCAGTGGAAAGCACAAAGGCCATCCACCCCTGGGTCACAACTAGGTTACAATATCATCACAGAACTCAATACCCAAGGAGAGGTCTTTTCTTCATCTTGACCTGAGGCAAGTTCTCAGCAGTTTCCGTTCCTAGGAAGACAAAGCTTAACAAAGACACCATAACATTCATGCACATTGCCAGCATCCTCTTCAATTCACCTTCTGCCTGTGAAATCAGCCTAGGCCCAACAAGGTCTGAGGCCTCTATCAACAAATAAAACTGACAAAGTAACATCAAAACAGACAGACAAAATACTGGCACCACAGTCATGCCTCTTCAGTTCTCAGCAGCTCTGGGTGGCAGTTCTCAGAAGTCCTGGGCAGCTCCAACTGGCCCTCTGCAGTCTGGGCAGCTTCAGCTGGCAATTCTCTCTCTCTCTCTCCCCCAGCAACTCTGGCCCCCGGCAATTCTCTCTCTCAGTATCCTCATTCCTGGAAGCACTTTCTCTCTGCCTTCATGATGCTGGCCTCTCTCAGCTTGGGCCTCCCCCTATACCTATACACAGTACCAGCTCCTCCCAGTTCAGCCCCCTCTTGTCACATCAACAAGTCCATCCCACTGTGGGGTTCAATTCTATTACCATTACATTCTGTTATTCAAATATCTATAATTGTGAAAATGGGAATCTAGGTGGCACAGTGAATAGAACATCGGGCCCAGAATGAGGAATATTCATCTTCCTGAGTTCAAATCTGACCTTGGACACTATCTAGTTGTGTCAAGTCACCCTGGACAAATCACCTAACCCTGATTGCTTCAGTTTCCTCATCTGCAGAATGAGCTGGAGAAGGAAATGGCAAATCACTCCGATATCTTTGCCAAGAAAACCCCAAATTGGACCACGAAGAGTCAGACTTGAATGAAAAACAACTAAACTGAAGACAAGACCCAAACAACAACACTGACACACTGAGGAATCCTCAACCATCCTGACATAATTGTCTTGAATTTTACCATCTGTTTCAAAGGAGGCTAAGACCTTCTTCAAAGAAGAGCTGAATAAATAGACACACCAAGCTATGGTATATGATTGTGATAGAAAATTATGGTGTTATAAGAAATAATGAGCAGGATGATTTCAGAAAAACCTGGGAAGGCTTATATAAATTGATGAAAAGTGAAGTGAACAGAACCAAAATAATATTGTAAGGCTACAAAGACCAAAATGGAAACAGGTCTGTCTTCAATGAGCTTCCATTCTACTGAGTTGGAACATGTACAAGGATGAATAAAGGCAAAATATATTACAGTCATTTTTTTGAGGGGGTAGAAAAAGAGCTAATAGCTGGGAATCAGGAAAGGCATTTTCTAGGAGATGGCACTTAGATTGAGCTTTAAAGGAAGTTAGATGTTCCAAGGAAAGGAAGTGAGAGAGAGGTAAGAGTATTCCATATGTTACAGACAGCCTCAATTCCAAACTATTATATTCTCTTTGATTTGTGATATTCCTCAAATAGATGAAAGTTAGAAGAAATTCACAACTTAATTATACATCTCATGGGCATGACACAGATTTTGTATCTTGATCTTCCTAAAACTAGCCTTGCTTTTGGAATCTTGGTACCTAAACAACCCCTCCAAAAGCATCTGCTGAGTTCTGCTCATTCATATGTAGAGAAGGACTGGTACAGATCCCATCAGCTTATTCAGCTAATTCAGCCTTTTCACAAAGAAGTGAAATCAGTCATAAGCTGATTCTGAGTATGTGCCAGTCCCCCATTCCAAATCTGTGATTCCATTTTATATAGCTAGAGCCACATGAAAACTGTCAGATATCTTCATTTCCATCTCTTACAAGAAGCCTTCTCCAACTCCCTTAATCCCAGTGCCCTTCTTCTGTTAATTATTTCCTATTTATCCTGAATATACCCTACATATCTTGTATTTCTTTGTACATATTTGTTTACATGTTGTCTTCCCCTATTAGACTGTGAGCACTTTGAGGACAAGGACTGTCTTTTTGCCTTTTTTTGTATCCCAGGATTTAGTACGATGCCTGGTATACAGTAAGTGCTTAATTAATGCTAACTGATTGGTAAGATAATTTTTTTTCCTGATTAGCCAGTCAGAATGTTTTAAGGGCCTATAATTACATATCCAATGAAAGATCTAGTGCCTGCCTTCTCAACTTACCCAGATGTTTAAATACTTCATTTCATGAGAAATCTGATGTTTCATCAGATCATTAAGACCATATTTGGACTGAGGTTCTGCACAAAGCTATACAAACATTGCTATTTCTCAAACTATGGGCACTTTGTGACCAGCACCCAGTGATATCCTATCTCTTTTTCAACACAGAGTCATGCATTTAGGCTTTTCCTAGATCTTAAAGGTCATTTAGTCTAAACTTCTCATTTTACAGAGAAAGAAACTGAGGCCCAGAGAGGTGATAGAACACATAGTGTGGTTTCATGAAATGTGGAATGCCCTGCTTCAGTCGTCAAACAACACTATTTTTTCCTTGCTAGCACAGCAGAAACTTCATCCAAATTCTCTTTTCTTCATCCTCTTCTTTTCTTCATGCATTTAAAGGATGGAAAACTTAGGAGCAAAAACTCTCATAGATCCCTGTATTCCTCTTGAGTACGTAGCCAAGTGATGATGACATAGTAGGTGTTCTGTAAATACTACTTAGATGAATAAATGAAGTATTTCATAACAATTTTAATTGTTAAGGAAAGTCACAAATTCAACTGAAGAGAGGTCCTGGGCTCACTCTCCCAACACACACTAGCAGGTTGGATCACTGTAGCACAGCTGATTATATTTCACCCTTCCAAATTCTGAGGGGCAGTGGGATTCTGATGTTATTAGCTTGAGCTCCCATTCTGATGTGTCTTCCCCAATATCAATCACCAGTCGTTAGCATCCCAATATCATCTAATCAGAGAACATTAATTAGCTTTTACATATTTACTGGAAATTAGCTCTTATATAATTTACTGAAAAGATAGAGCAAAACCCAAAGTTACTCTCTCCCCTCTACCATCTTGGTCTCTGGGGAGGGTGGTTCAAATTTTAAGTGGCTACTATGAACACTCACCCGGCCAAGTTCACTTCTGGATGTGGTGTGGGGCAAGTTCCTCTTTCTCCTAAGTTGATTCACTGTTGGGCTGGACCCCACAAATCATTCCTTGGGGTGATGCTATCCATTGGGCTTGACTGATAGCAAACTCTGTTTCTGGACCTCTGGTGGCTTTTCCAACCTTTCAAATTCATAATATTGTAGCCTAGTTTGTACTGTTTCCAATTTTCATTCTACTAAGAGCAAAAAGAACAAAAGGTCAAAGAAACAGAGATTCCATGTGTTCATAGACCACAGGGTAGCCCAGGTGGATAGATTAGAGTTCTTCCAAGGTCCTTCTCCCTACCTAGAGAATTATAGTATATCTTTCCTCAATCACCACTGGAAAAGAGATGTGTATTTGATTGGTTAGTGCCTCTTGTATGAATGTTCATTTCTGGTTCGATAGCCAATAAAAAAGTTTTTCTTCACTATTCAGTAAGCAGAAAGGAAGCAGTCATATGATACCTACACACACTCTGAATCCTGGAGTAGGGCCCTTCCAGTGCATGTCATTATGCACTTCCAGAAGTAGGCTCACCAAACCCTCCCAAGTGAGTGGGCAGCAGACAGAACCTGGTGCTCTTGTACCCAGGCCTAAAGACTCATTTGTGAATCTGCCATTGCACTTCCAAGAATGATCCTATGGAGTTCAGATACAGCATTACTGAATTTAATGTAAATTTAATTATTGACAGAAAGACTCATGCTTTTATCAATAATGAAAGTATGATAAAAAAGCTTACAAATCCCTAATATGATTTCTACAAAGGTAGCAGTGTTGATTGCCTTTCTGAACTCCAAAAAATAATTTTTTGCTATTACTGCTACCATAGAATATGTCCACTTTTCCAAATAGTCATTTAAACTCAGTATATATATAGTTAATTAAGTTTTTTAAAAAAACTTAAAGCAAAACAATGCTTATGAGATATTTTATTTATTCTACCTTGGAACGCTGGCTTTCAGTTCTTGACTCTTTTATTTGTCACCCTAAATTCTTGGCAAGTATTTCAAATGAAAACCCAGAGGGCAAAAATTTATTCTTCTAAGTCCATAGAGTATATTTGTGACCTCATTTTTAAAATGACAAATGCTTGAGGGGATGTGGAAAAATTCTGACATTAATGCACTGCTGATAATGCACTGTGCCAACCCTTCTGGAGAACAATTTGAAACTATGCCCAAATGGTTATAAAATTGTGCATACCCTTTAACCCAGCATTACTGGTACTAAGTATGAATTCCACAGATATGAAAGAAAAAGGAAAAGGACCTAATTGTACAAAAATACTTATAGCAGCTCTTTTTGTGGGGGCAAAGAATGGGAAATTGAACAAATGCCAATCAATGACTGAACAAGTTGTGGTATATGATTGTGACAGAAAACTATGGTGCTATAAGAAATGATCAGAGTGATTTCAGAAAAACCTGGGAAGACTTATATGAACTGATGAAAGGTGAAATGAGCAGAACTGGGAGAACGTGGTACACAGTAACAATATTATAATGATAACCTGCAGTAGAATACTTAGCTACTCTGTTCAATACAATGATCCAAGACAATTCCGAAGGAGCCATGATGAAAAAACACTGTGCACCTCCACAACTGATGAACTCTGAATACAGATTGAAGCATAATTTTTTCATTCTCTTCATTATTCTTGCTTTTCTTTTTGCAACATAGTTAACGTTTTTACATGTATTATTGATATCACATTGCTCAATGGGTGAGGGAGGGATGGAAAGGAAGAAGAGAATTTGGAACTCAAAAATTTTTTAAAAATCAATGTTAAAAATAATAAATAATAAAAATTTTTTAATGCCTCCTTATTCACTCATTAATTTAGCAAATACTTATTGAGGTCCTACTATGTGCTAGGTGCTGAAGGAAACAGAAAACACATGGTTTCTACCTTGTAGGATCTTACAGTCTAGTTGTAAAAACAAGATGTACTTTATATGAAGAATAATAGCTGGCATTTCAAATAGCACTTTGAGTTCTCACAAAGCACTTTACATACATTATTTCATTTGATCATACACAATAATGCAAGATTGTATATAGTTAAATGGTATATTTGCTTCTGAAAGGCTTTGGTGGAGTAGATGGAGATCTGACCTCGGAATCAGGAAAAGATACCTTCAAGTGCTGATCCTGACTGCTGACTCTGGGTAAGTCACTTCACTTTCCTAGGGTCCCAAGGAACTCTGTAAGACTCTAAATTTCAGAGAAGGTATCCTTCTACATTGGTCCCTACATAGGGAGTCCCTATGTTAGATGAAATCATAGTACTGGTCCAAAAAAATCTATGTGTACATATACAGTGAGGGTTGCATCCTGTGGAGCACATGGAGCAAGGGCCAGTGTGGACTATCCTAGAGACGGTACCTGAACTCCGCTGACAATTTCTAGGGGCACGTGGGGATCAGCACTCAAAGACTCGTACTTTCAGATGACAAATCAACAGGAAGAGTTGATCTTTAAAAGGGAGTGGCCTGCCTTATGTCCTCTCTTCCCACTTGCACATTGTTTCTGGACTATTTGTAACTTTCCTTGGTGGAGGCAGGTGATAGAAATCTAGGGATCAGCTCCTCAAATAAACTTCTGGGACTGCGCGGGCGCAGGGGGCTGGAGGGAAGAAAAGTTGTGCTTGAACTACAACTCCCAGAAGGATCTGTTTGCCGCTTGTCGTTCTCACATCGGCCACCGTAGCGCGGTCACAGGATGTTTTAACCCTGCCGGGTCATGTGAACAAACAGCTGCTGGAAAAGGTACCTTCTCTCCCGGCTCTACTGGCCGCCAGCTTTCCTGGGCTGCTTCGGGGCTGCTGATTTCAGCCCCGGCATGGCCAACGTCTCCAAAAAGGTGTCATGGTCGGGGCGCGACCACGAGGAGGCGGAGGCGACGGTGCCTCGGAGGCCGCAGCCTCCGTTCACGGAGCTGCACGGGGAGAGCACACCGCTGTTGAACGGGGCCGGGCCGGCGGCAGCTCCGCAGGTGAGGACGCCGCCCGGGCCGCGCCGGCGACCCCTGAATGCAGGCGGCTTGGGGGCGGCCAGGACCCCCGCCTCTTCTTTTCTGATCTCTTAGTCCTCACGCCTTACTATTTCTCGCCGGGGAACTCTCTCCTTAGGGCCTGAGGGTGAGCGGGAGGGCTGCGCTCTTGTCTGCTAGGGAAGCAGAACAGCCGACATTCCCTCCCAGCCTTTACCTACCCCTCTATTCTCCTCCCCTCTCCCTTCCCAGTTGGCCAGGACCATAAGGTGACGTTCCCGGCTTTAAAATCATTAGAGTAGGAAGGTACCTGAGAGAGAACGTCAAATTTGCAGATTCCGAACTGGGGACCAGGGAGACTAACTTGCTACCATGGGAAGGAACAGAATCAGGACTTTAACCCAGGGTCCCCTGACTGCAAATCTTACGCCTTTTCCATTCCATCGCAGCTACTTGTTTACCTCAGCTGCTTCATTTCAAAGGAAACAAATCAAAGAGAGAGGAGATGACTTGCTCGACGTCCACAGTGAATTAGTGGCAGAACTGGTTCTAGAACTCAAACATTCCAGCTGCCCATCCAGGGCATTTTCCAGTGCAGTGCTTGGCTCATAGCTGGCTCTCCCTCGTGCCTACAAATGCTCTTCCTCATCTCCTTCACTTTATAGCATCCCTGGCTTCCTTCCAGACTCAGCTCAAAGCCCACCTTCTTCTAGGGGGCTTTCCCAACCTCCTCCTCCCTCTCCCCCAGTCTTTCCCCTCTCTTATCCCCCCATAACTTCCTATTTATGCTTTATTAGTTTTCCATTGTCTTTTTCCGTGAGGGCAGGAATCCGACTTTTAGACTTTCTTTGTATCTCCTATTTTATATTTGCCAGCGCATGACACACAGTAGGTGTTTAATACATGTTTTTCCTGGTTTTTGACTGACACCAAGAGGCCAATATATACTTGTTGACTATATTCAACGTGCTGCCTTCTCAGATCTGGTGCTAGGACCCTTGACACATGACTAGACATAATTTTTAACTGAATCCTTTAAGGAAGATAGGGTAAAAGATTTCAGAAGATGATATGGTTGTAGTGCCCTCAATAGAGGCAAGTAGGGTGTGGTGAAAAGGGCATCAAACCGGAGGTCAGGAGACCTTGGTTTTGGTTTAACTAATAATTTATTGTGTAATTTTGGGAAACTCACTTCCCTTTTCTGTGCCCCTCCTTTTTTTTTTTTTTTTTTTTTTTGGTGAGGAAATTGGGGTTAAGTGACTTGCACAAGGTCATGCAGCTAGTGTCAAGTGTCTGAGGCTGGGTTTGAACTCAGGTTCTCCTGACTCCAGGGCCAGTGCTCTATCCATTGTACTACCTAACTGCCCCCTTCCTTTCTTCAGTTGGAAAAAATTGGGAAGGTGGTGTGAATATGCTTGGGGAGGTTGGTTTTATGTGATTTCTGTAACAGTTGAAGAGAAAGGAGAAGTTCATGGTAGCTAGAAGAGTTATAAGTATTTGATTTTTCTGAGTATTGAGTTAGCTTGAATTTGTGATTATTCTTTAGTCTTCTAAATCATCACATGGATCAGATTTCTTTCCTTGACTTTTTACTAATTAGGACTTAAAGTGACTTTAACTGGGCTTGTTAGATCAGCATTCTCAACCTGTGGGCTGTGACCCCTTTGGGGGTTGAATGACCATTTCACAGGGGTCACCTAAGACCATCGGAAAACACATATTTCCAGTGGTCTTAGGAACCGAGACACGCTCCTCTATCTGTCTCCAGGTGGGTCCGCCCACATGCAGATACACCCACATACAAGTATTAAAGGGTCTCCACATTAGGAAGGTTGAGAACCACTGCTTTAGATGACGTCCAACTAAGTGACTTTTCTTTGGTTGGACAATTGCTATATGGGAATATTCATCTTCCTTCCTTTCAAGGGGTATTGCCTTGTTTTTGTGAATGGTGAGGTATAGTGACTTGAGAGGCTTGGAATCAGGTTCTGCTTCTGACAAATATTAGCTATTTGGTTTTCACTCTCTTCAAACTAAGTTTCAGAGCAGATGGTTGCCTTAGTTCTCTTCCAGGCTGTCATCCTTTCACTAGCTACACACACTCTTTTCTCCATGTGAACCAGTTAAAATCTACACTGGCTTCTCTTGAGTTTCTTACTCCCTTTTATCCCCAATTGGGCCCTGCCAGGCCTGAGCCTTAGATCATTCCCACCATCCAGTACCTTTTCGTGCTATTAAGTGGAATTGGAGAAAATCATGTAACAGTTTTGCCAGGGTCCACTTCAGATTTATTTTAGATAACCTCAGTTGGGCCCTCACTCATGCTAAGCAGTCCTTACACTTCAATAATTAATTAAGTCACTATCCTATTTGTCATAGCTGCTCTTCTAGATCTTTTCATCCCTCTTCAGACTTCTCATGGATCCTCCCTCCCCAACCCTCTTACCTCATATTTTACTGAAAAAAGAAGAGCTCCTTTTTCTCCCTCCCTCTCCTCCCTCTCCCTCCCAATCACCCAGTTGGTTTTTTTGCCATTATCTCCTCCTTCTCACAAAATGAAGTAGTCCTTCTTGGCAATACCAAGCCATCTACATCACATGTGATCGCATTCCATCCTTCAGCGTATTGCCAGTTCACTTATCTTCATTCTTTTCTTGTCTGCTGGCTGCTTCCCCACTGCCTACAAATATGCCCATGTCTTCTCCATCCTGCATTTTGTGGCTAAACTCCTTGAAAAGGCCACCAACAATAGGTATTTCAGTTCTCCTCTCATTCTCTTTTTACAGTCTGGCTTCTGACCTCATCAGTCAGCTGAAACTGCTTTCTCCAAACTTAGCATTCATCTCTTAATTGCTGAATCCAATGGTCTTTTCTCAGTCCTCACCCTTCTTGGCCTCTCTTGAGCCTTTGACATTATTGATCACCCTCTTCTCTTTGATACTTTCTTCTTTCTAGGTTTTTGGGACACTAGTCTTTCCTCTTTTCCTCCTACCTGCCTGCTCCTCAGCCCCTTACAGGGCTCTGTCCTAGGCCCTCTTTTTTTCTCCCTCTATACTCTTTCACTTGGTAATCTCATCACCTCCCATGGAGTCAATTATCATAATTATGCAGATGACTCTTATTCAACCCCAAACTTTTGTATTGACCTCCAGGCTCTTCTCCACCTGCCTATTAAACATCTTGATTTGGATGTCTTGTAGACACCTTAAACTCAGTGTGTACAAAATGAAACCATAATTGTTCCCCCCCAACCCTCCTACTCTTCCAGACTTTTCTTTCACTATTGAGGGTGGAACTATGTTTCCAGTCCCTCAGGCTTATAATCTAGCTGTCTTCTCAGCTTTTCACTCTCTCATCCCATATCCTATCTGTTGCCAAAAATCTTTCGATTTTAACTTGTTACATCTCTCAAAATTGCTGCCTTCCCTTCTCTGATACTGCCACCACCTTGCTGCAGTCTTTCATCTCCTTGGACCAGGGGTGGGGGCACCTTCGGCCTTGAGGCCACACACGGCCTTCTAGGTCCTTGGGCGGGGCCTTTTGTTTGAGTTCAAGTTTTACTGAACAAATTGTTTATTAAGGAGATTTGTTCTATGAAGCTTAGATTCTGTCCAAGGGCTGCATTTGAGGACTTAGAGGGCCACATGTGACCTCAAGACTGAGAGTTCCCCACCCCTTCCTTGAGACTATTGCTAAAACCTGCTGGTTGGTCTGTCTCTCACAAGCCTCTCTCCACTGAAGTCCTTTCTCCACTCCAACACCAAAGTGATGATCTTCCTAAAGTGCAGGTGTGACCACAAATCACTCCCCTCCCCCCAACTCAAGAAACTCCGTTGGCTCCCTATCAGTCACCTCCAATATCAAATAGAAAATACTGTTGGACCTTCAAAGTCCTTCATAGCCATGGCTTTCCCTATCTTTCCTGTCTTACACCTGGATACACACTCTTTGATCCAGTGACGTTGGACTTCTTGCAGTTCCGTGAAGAAAACGTTCTGTCTTCTGACTTTGAGCATTTTCACTGACTCACTGTCATGCCTGGAGTGTGCTTCTTCATCTTGCTTCCTGGCCTCCTTCAAGTCCCAGCTAGAATCCCACCTTCTGTAGGAAGCCTTTCACAGCTCCTCCTAGTTCTAGTACCTTACCTTTGTTGATTGTCTCCAGTTTTATCAGGTGCGTATCTTGTTTGTACACATTTGTTTTACCTGTTGTCTACCCCACTAGACTGTGAGAGCAGAGACTGTCATTTGCCTTTCTTGGTTTCCGAAGCACTTTTTTACAGTATATGGCCCATTGTTAACCCTTAATAAATGTTTATCTACTGATTGATTTAGCCAGCAATCCCAGAATCTGATTCCAGGAAAAAAAAGTTGATTCCAAATGAATGTAACTGTTAGAAATTAAGAAATTTTTATTTTAGTGAAAATAGTGGAGATGAGAAAATTCCTTTCCCTGACTGCTTTACAAAACAGGGGATTATAGGTGTGGTACATTCCATAAATCATTAGACTTGGCTGATATGTTTGTTTAGTTTTGCTGAATTGCTTTCTTTTCCCTTTTTTGTTTGTCTTTGTTTTCAGGGATGTTGTAGTACTATATTTGGAAATAAAGGCTATCTAAAAATAAGATCAATAAAAATTTAAAAAAGAAAATGACCCACTGGAATTCAGTTTTTTGTCATATTTTCCCAGGGATAGGTGCAGAAAGGCAGGATATTTACATCAACAATACTTAGTTCTCTTTCTTAGGAATATACAGGAGTTTTGAGGATTCCTTAGCATGTCCTTGTTTCAGTCTCTTACTAAATGATTGGATAACATTATAGAATGGTGCCTCTAACTTGGTTTGGTAGCACTTTTTGATTGGGTCTGGCTAACAAGGTTTTGAACTGACAAGTTTAGCAATTGTTGGCAGCTGGGTCCTGGCATGCTAACTTGTAATGTCCTTGCATTTATCTCTCCTGCTGCTTTATATTTGGCTTTTAAACTGGCTTTGATCGAAGACCAAAGCCAAAGGAAAAAAAAAATCAGTCAGCCTCCTTATGCTTTGGAAGAGTGACAGTTTTTTCAGATAACTAGAAATTCAATAATAAAACACTCTATCTTAGACATTTTATGATTACAGAAGAAAGGACTTCATGGGAGTGGTTTTTAGCACCATAATTTACATTTGAAGTTTATAGTAAAGCCTTTTATAAAACTCTTTACCCTTTGTTCTCTGTGTTGGTAGGAAGTTCATATTCTCTGAATTAAACACTTCACTAGCTGTTGGTTTTCTGGATAAGTGATGGGAAATGTGCGGTATTAAAGTAGAAGGTTTGTTTGTTACAACTGATATGGAAACTGGTTGAAATTTATGGTTGAAGTGAAATCTGCATCTCTCCTTGAACTCCATTTGCTTCTTGTTCTCCTTTTCTTTAGCAGAGAAAAATAGGAATTGGCTGGTTTTGAAAGAGCCTGATCTCGGTAGTTCTCTGGTGAAACTTTGCAAGCATATTTTAGCAAAAGGTAACTGAACTCTCATGTAAACAAATTGTTTTTCAGTCATCTTCTCTGATAGAAGAACTCTTAAGTTATTTATTTTGACATTGATACATACATTTTAAGCGTTGGTGCCTTTAGATTTTTTTAGGCTAATGCTAAAACATGAGGGACTGTGTAGAAGAATAGTTAAAGGGCTGCACACACGCGCGCACACACAGACACACACAACCAGGAAGACACGACTTTATGTCTTGCTCTGACACATTTCATCTGTATGACCCTGTGTAAAATAACTTCTCAGTCCCAGCGGTTCTCAGCCTGTGGGTTATGTTCAATTTGTAACAATGAAAATACATCCTGCATATCAGATATTTACATTATGATTCATAATAGTCGCAAAATTACAGTTATGAAGTAGCAACAAAAATAATTTTATGGTTGGGGGTCACCACAACATGAGGAACTGTATTAAAGGGTCACGGCATTAGGAAGGTTGAGAACCACTGTCTCAGTGAGATCTCCCGAGATCTGTAAATTGCTGGCCTTCATTGGTTGGAATTTTCTTCCCCAGTGTTTCCCCATACCAGTGAAACCTCAGGTGCAGTCTTGATTCCTATTCCTAGAAACATAATTTTGCATTTCTGCATTTCTGAAGCAGACCTGCTTTCAGCTGGAGGAGTGCAGCAGTGACAGGCACTTTCTGAGTTACTTGCTGAATCTATTAGCTGTGGCAGTTAGTATATCAACAGAAGAGGAAGCTTCAGAATCAGCCTGTACAATGTAAGTTTTCTGGGAAGCCTCTTGCTCAAGACCGCAGGGGAATGTATCTCCGACTGTTATGCCTGGCATAGTTAGTGAGGAGAAAAGCAGAGAAAATGTGAACTGAATAGAATCGATTCAGACACCATTTCTGACTTTGTCCCCAGCTTTATGCTTTGCAACGGTAGAGCCTTTGAGGGCATGCCTTCTGAAGATTGCCTGCCTGACTTTGTGACAACAGCATCATAAATATGTTAGACTAGAAAAGGGAAGAAGTACTTAGAGACTGCTCTTTCTTCCCTCCCCCTTTTAAAATGAAGAGCCCAGATCACAAGGAGAGAGGGAGTATTAACTATCATGTGCATCAAAAGTGGGAAACAAGAAGAGTAAATACTTTGTATGTTTTTTTTTTAAGTCCAGAAGGAGGTTAAATTTGTGGGTTTTTTTCTTTTAAAAATTTATTTTTAGTTTACAGCATTCAGCTCCACAAGTTTTTGAGTTTTACATTTTCTCCCCCTCCATTTCCTCCCCCCTCCTCCCCAACAGCATGTAAACCGATGTAGGTTCTACATATACCTTCAAATTAAACGTATTTTCACAATAGTCAAATTGTAAAGAATTATAATCAATGGCATGAACCACGGAAAAGAAGAAACAAAAAAAAAAAGAGAGAGCAAATAGTTTGCTTCAATCTGCATTCAGATTCCATAATTCTTTCTCCGGATGTGGATAGCCTTTTCCATCATGAGTCTTTTGGAATCATCTTAGAACCTTGCATTGCAGAGAAGAACCAAGTCTATCAAAGTTAGTCATCACAGATACAAGGTATCCATGTAATTGTGTACAGTGTTCTTCTGGTTCTGCCCCCCTCACTCTGTGCTGTTTTTCTAATGCAGAAAAATGTTGGAACTAAAAAACGTGGCTTAGTTTTTAATGAGCCTTAGGGAGTCAGCATCTTGCAGTGGAAAAAAATCCCACAGCTGGAGAATGAGGACTTGAGTTCAAATTCTGGCCCTGCCATTTGCTGTGTGAGTTTGCTTACATCTCTTTGCTTCTCTGGGCCTCCATTTTCTCATCAATAAAAAGAGGTGGCTGTATAGTATGACATCCAAGAAAATCTGCCTTTTAAGAGAGGTACCATCATGCAGTAGAAAGAATACTGGATTTGGAGTCAGAGGACCTTGGTTTAAATCTCAATTCTGCTACTCAGTATCTTTGTGCCTTTCAGCAAGTGACTTAGCCTCTCAGGGCCCAAGTTTCCCTATTTGTAAAATGAGGTTGTCAAAGTAGGTGGCCTTGAAGTGTCTTTTCCAGCTCTAATCTGTGACCTAACAGCTAAAAGAATGACAGCTTAAGCTATCTTTTTGGAATGATCCAGGGAATCTTGGGGTACTATGAAGTACTTCAGAGGCTCTTAATGTGTCTGGGGGAACCTGGGATGATCGGTTGCAGTGTAGTCCCACCCCAGTAATCTTGAATCCCTGACTACCTCTCTCTTGAGAAATGACTCCATTCTGGAGCATATTCCAGTCAGATAGCTAAGGCACATGAAACTGCTACCATGTAGCATGATAGGAACCAGGTGCATGGAAGATTCTTTCATTTTTGCATTCAACTAACATTTTTTATGAAGGTGTAAGCAAGCACTCCAGGTAGATGACTGGAAAGGAATATATGTCCCATCTCACAGTATGATATCTGCCCTTAGCACAGAGGATTGGAGACCCCTCATTAAACACCTCTTATGTACCAGCCACTGTGGTTGGTGGTCATTGTGAGGGATACAAAGGAAAAAGGCTCCTTGTCCTTGAGTTCACGTTTTTGGTAGCAGGATGTGAATCCTACATAAATCGCCTACAAACTGTGATAGAAAATAGTATAAGATCAGTGCCTTAGGAAAGGCACCAAGTATTCTTCATATAGGTGTAAGAAAATCTGGATTACTTTGGGTGTGAGTTAAGGGAGCCTTGGTGGTGGAGGAGGTGGTAGCAGCATGTGAGCTGGAGCTTGGAGGATGAGTAGAAATTAAAGAGGCAGTACTTGGGAGAGGTGGGGAAAAAGAAGGCAGAAGGGAACAGATAAACTGACTTGGAGCAGCTCTTCAGTTACTGTGAAGAGGAGGAATTGAGGGAAATCTGAGCCATGTGCCTTTTAGGTGTTCAGTTAGTAGAAATCAAATTAAGCCACATAGATTGGATACCTTCTTCTTCCTCTTCAGCATTAGAGGTAGGCTTAACACCCTTTATTGGTAAATCTCCTTCCTTGCTAGAAAACTCCAGCTGACACCATAGCATTATTTCTATTGGTAGCATTTTATCATCTACTTTAAAGGAATAGCAAGCTGTACATAATAAACATGTGCAATTTCACATGCAACTTTCTGTTTCTGTTTTACTTCCTATATAGAAATGTTCATTTTATTTGGTGTTTGTTAAGTTGAAAATAAAAAAAAAGTAGTATTGTCTTCACATTTGTGTTGAGCTTTGTAGTTTAAAGTTTTTTCTCCATGACAAGCCTCTGTTAGTTAATTCAAGAAATGACACTATCAACACATTTTTCAGTGGAGGAAACTGAGGCTGATAGAGGGGAAGTGACTTGCCCAGGTTGACTTAGCTGGTAAGAATTGGGTCTGAGGCTTGAACCTAGGTTGTTTGATGCAATGTCTGGGGTGGTCAGAGTATTGCTGTTGCAGTGTGGTTCTGACCTTTGGGCATATATATATACAACATCTTTCATCTGTTATCCATCTTACTGCTCTGTTACTCATTTCTAACCTCAATTTTGGAAATATAGGTAGCAGAGGACTCTGTCAGACTGAAGTTTATTGTACAAATACCCCAAGACCAGAGTTATGTGGCCTTTTCCCATGGAGGTGTTGGCATTAAGTTAAAACCCAGTTTTTAAAAGTGACTAGAATAATTTATACAAGTTTTCTTAGAAAAGACTTGTTTCACATTATTTGGAAATTTCTGTAACATATGAAGTGGGTGGTTATCCATTGTAACAAAAGTACTTTTACCTAATGGTTAGTGATAGATAACATATAACCAGGATAGATAGACATTTGAACCCACAGAATCATTAATTTGGAGCTATCAAGGACCTTAGAAGTCATCTCTGAAGCAGCAAGACACCCTGAGAGAGAAAAGCAGAAGTTCCAGACAAATCAGACCACTACCATGACCTTGACCACCTTCTGTCTTTATACAGCCCAGGACTCTGGTTCCAAGAGCTTTGGGAACAGCAGTACCTTCTAAATCTAAGCCATCAGCCCTGCTTCCAGCCTAGCTCTACAACAAACACTGAGGGGACAGATCATTGTGGAGAGGGAGCCAGCCTTCCTCATCACCACCAGCAACAGCTACTCACCAGCTGCCATCAACAGCCCATAGACCACAGGAACCCTGGAAATGACAGTGCGAGCTGTTTCCAGCCTAGCCCTTGCAGTTGTCACCTGGGGAAACAAATCCTGCTGAGAAAGGACCATCCATCCCCACCAACAGCCAACTACCTGCAACACACAAAATGGCAGGCCAGCCTAGGTGAAGCAGCAAGACATCTTGAGGGAGAGACAGAGGCAGCATGTGCTGGTAAAGTGAAACCACCACTACCATTTCCCCTCAGACTCTGATGGAGATAGTCCAGGGCCCTGAATCCAAGAACGGGGGTAATAGCAGTATTTGTAGCCCAGGACTCTCAGCCATCATGTTGAGAAGCAGCCTGGGTAGCTGCTCCTGCAGGTGCTATACCCTCAACTACTAAAGACCTAGAAAAGAAAGTTCTTGCCACCAGAGTCCTTGGGTCTGTCAAATGAATCAGTATCAGAAACTGATTATTTTATGTGGAAATAACATTAAAGAAGATGCATTTACATCTGCTTTGCTGCTATACCTTAAGGATCATGGGATCATTCTTTTTTTAAAAAATTCAGATTTTATTTTCAATTCCAGATTTTTCTCCCTCCCCTGACCCTTACCTCTACCTATTGAAAAGGCAAAAAAATACAAAACCTATTACAAATAAAGTCATATAAAATAAATTTCTGCATTATTTATGCCCCCCATCTCCCCCAAAAAACATGAAGAAAGAATAAAAAATATGCTTCAGTCTGCTTTATATTTCCATTAATTTTCTATCTGGACATGGGCAACATTTTTCACCATGAGTCCTTTTGAATTGTGGTGAATCATTTTGTTGATAAGAATTACTATGTCTTTCGTAGTTGGTTACCTTTACATAATTGCTGTTACTGAGTAAATTGTTCTGGTTCTCCTCATTTCGTTTTGTATCAGTTTTTCTGAAATAATTCCTTTCATAATTTCATACAGCACAAATAATATTCTATCTCATTCATATACTGTAACTTATTCAGCTATTCCTCAATTAACGGACATCCCCTGAGGCGCTTTGCTATCACAAAAAGAGCCGCTGTAGATTTTTGTACATATAGGTTCTTTTCTTTTTTCTTTGATCTTTTTGGGATATAGACTTAAGTAGTTGTTTTGCTGGGTCAAAGGGTATCCACAGTTTAATAGCTTTTGGGGCATAGTTCCAAATTGCTTTGCAGAATGATTGGACTCCACCAGCAGTTCATTAGTATACCTGTTTTCCCATATCTCTTCTAGCATCTGTCATTTTCTTTTTCTGTCTTCATAGGTAATGTGATGAGTGTGAGATGGTATGTTGGAGTTGTTCTTTGCATTTCTCTAAATATTGTTATTTAGAGCATTTTTATATCTATTGATAGTTTTGATTTTTTTTCCTTTGAAAACTTTATATCTCTTGATCATTTATCAGTTGGAAAATGGCTATCATTATAAGTTAGGTCAATTCCTTATGTATTTGAGAAATGAGAACTTTATTAGAGAAATTTGATACAAAGATTTTTTCCCTCAATTATTTGCTTCTAATTTTAGCTGCATTGATTTTGTTTGTGCAAAAACTTTAATACTACATAATCAGAATTATTTATTTTAATGTTCTTTGAACTTCTCTTTCTCTTGTTTTGTTCGTGAACTTTTCCTCTCTCCATAGTTCTGACAGGTAATTTCTTCCACACTCCACTTATTTGCTTATGATAGCACTTTTATGTCTAAGTCATATACCCACTTTGAGGTTATCTTGGGGTATGGTGTGAGCTGTCGATTTCCATCTAGTTTTTGCCAGACTGTTTTCCAGTTTTCCCTTGCAGTTTTTGTAAGTAAGTTCCTGCCCCAGTAACTGAATCAGTTCATACAGATCTTCCCAGGTTTTTCTGGGACTGTCCCCTTCATCATTTCTTGCAGAGCAGTAGTATTCTGTCACATTCATATACCATAACTTGATAATTGGGCATATCAAATATTGGGTTACTGTGCTTATTTGCTTCTTTTTTTTTTTTTGGAGGGGGAAGTTAGGGCATTTGGGGTTAAGTGACTTGCCTAAGGTCACACAGCCAGTTTTGTGTTAAGTGTCTGGGGCTGGATTTGAACTTAGATTCTTCTGACTCCAGGGCCAGTGCTCTGTTCACTGCTCCATCTAGCCACCCCTGCTCATTTGCTTCTATACCTGGTATACTTCTATTTATTCCATTGAACAACTGCTCTGTCTTTTATCTAGCACCAGATTGTTTTTGATGATTACACCTTTGTAATCTAGTTTGGGATCTAGTACTGCTGGATCCCCTTCCATCTTCTTTTTTTTTTTTCATTGATTCCCAACTAGAGCATCTTTCTATCTGACCTGAAGCTGAAGTCTTCCCCATGTGTTGTCTTCCCCATTAGAATGTGAGCTCCTTGAGAGCAGGGATTGTCAGTTTGTATCCCCAGTGCTTTGCACAGAGAATGTGCTTAATTCGTGTTTCATTCATTTATTTCAAAACTTTCATTTTGAGGAAAATAAGGCCTAGAGAGGTGAAGTGACTTTTCCGAAGTCACACATAAAATAAATGGCAGAGAGTCAAGACTTGAACCTGGATCCTCGAACTCCAGATCTAGCATACTTACCCCTTCATAGTGCTGTCTCTCCTTATCCGAGAGTCTGGAAAATGAAAATTCCCTCTCTACTTCCTTTCACACAGTCACATTCTTTTTTGTGTGGTTCAGCTGAATCTGTGTTTGAGCCGTGTCTTCCTTCTTAGTTTGGCAGCGCTGAACCAAGCACACAGGCTATTCTGTTGGCGTGGGCTTGCTGTTGCTGGAGGGCTTTCCAGTCCTTAGTGTTGTGGTCAGAAAACTTGGTTTTATAAGCTTGAAATACATTTACTTCCTGTTGTATATCTATAGTGTTTACGTACATTCTTATAAGAGCTGACTGATGAAAGTGTTCCAGGATGACCTGCTGAGAATATGGATAACAAGCAGTTTAGCAACTTAGAAACTGTGTGTTCTTTCTAACTCTGCCAAGAACAAAGCAAGTAGGAGATACCTATATACCTATTTGCCCTTACTTTCTTAGTCTCTTGTGAGTCAGTTTAATCCTTGAATCCTGGCCAAATTGCAGTTTTAGATTCTTAGTCATCCCAGCAGGTTGTTGTTGGGTGTCTCTGTAAGCGTTGGCAATCTCACTCCTTGCTTTTCTTTCACTCAAAATGTGTGGTGCTGCCTGTTGAACCCTGCCTGTTTTTTTTTTTTTCTGCCTGCCAGACAGTCTGGGAGGTTGTACCCTTCTACCACTAGCATCTCAAAGGGCTGAAGTGCTCCTGTAACATTTCACTTTGTTGTGTGTTTTCAAATAGTTTTTTTTCAAGAACTGATTACTGAAAGTTAAAATAACTGCAGTTAAAACATTCAGATTGTTCCTTAGCTCCTCTTCTTATGCTTTGTTGAGTGAATCTTGGGTTGTAAAAATGGGTGTCCCATGAATGTGACTATAGATATACAAATGAAATTTGGGCAGTAACAGGGTCTGAGGACTGCTGCAACCTATTGGTGGTCCTTGATTGGGAGGGAGTATGGACATTAATCCTATTTTTCAAAAGAAGCTCAGAGTTTATGGTATATTGAGGACTCAACTTTTACCATTCAATATTCTGCCAGATAAGGCTAGGAAGAACTTAATTTTCTTGTGCTCATTTATTGTTCATGATGTTCTCTGTAAACATGGTTACTTTGGAGAGAATAAGCCATTCACTTAAGGAAACAGCCACCACCCTAGCTCAGGGCCTTTTTGCTTCTTACTTAGACTATGCCATAGCATCTAATTGTTCTTCCTGCTTCAGATCTCCTCCTTAGCTAGTTTGTCTTGCATACAGCTGTTTAAATGACATTGCTGAAGTGCAGGTATGGCCTTCTCACTTCCTTCCTCATAAAGTTCCAGTGCTTTATTGCCTCTGAGATAAAATATAAACTCATCTGTTTTGCATTCAAAGCTTTTCACAGTCAGGCTTCCAACCATACCTTTCTAAGCTTCTTACCATGTTAGTACCATTTATGGTGTCTACTTTCCAGGCAAACCAGCCAACTTACTATTCCTCACATACAGCATGCCTTCTCCCGTCTCCATGCCTTCTCCCAATTTGCCTGGGAAGGAATGCACCCCTTTCTCACATCTGCCTCTTATAATACCTATTTTCCTTTAAAGTTCAGGTCAAGTATCGTCTCTTGCTTGAGGTTTTTAGTGATACCCTCTCCCAACTGTAAATTATTTTGTGTTTGCTTATGTGTATATGTTGTTTCCCCTGATGGACTATAAGCTTCTTGAGGTTAGGGATTGTTTTTTCCTTTGTATCCCATCCCCTGTGCCAGGCACATAATTAACACTTGTTGATTGATTGCTAAGAATTGTACAAGTGGCACAGGTACCATATTTAAACATCTTAGGGGAAAATTGAGAAATAATTTAACCTTCCGTGAACTAAAGGGAACCCAGAACATAAATATTCCCAGATACATTTTCCTAGGCTTTAAGAAAAGTGGTTATGTTTAATTTATGTTGGATGTTAGGCATAGAGTCAATTTCACAACTGACAGTCATGCCACTTGGAAAGAATCACTTGCTTAATGGTCTTTGCAAATAAGCAGATCTTCTTAAAGCAGAGTCTGAGGTGATATTAGATTTACACACACACACACACACACACACACACACACACACTTTCCCTATTCATCTTCTCTTATACCTAATGTTTTGTTTTGTGCTTAGCAGGGACACTAAACCACTCCTGTAAATCACAGATCATAGCATTTTAGAACTGAAAGATCTGATGGTCTGTTGAGTTCTAGAATATCCAGGCCCCAGGAATCTCATTTGGATTAGATTTAACAAAATCCCAGGAGACCATGTAATCAATCCATTCTGTCACATTGGTCTGTAGCTTGTTTGGGAACTCACTTCCATAGCAATGAGGAAACTCAGGTTTGAAATAAGTGCCAGTAATTCAGTAGACATTTACTAAGACCCTACTATGGGCTGAGTGCTATGGTATACCTTGGCAGGATGCAAAGTTTAGACAGGACCCAGTCCTTGTCTTCAGTACTCTTACTCTGAATGTCTTCTCTGTAGCTAGAAGGACAAGGAAGAGAGTTGCACTGCGTGAGCAGGCATGAAGTCTCTAATTAATAAGACCTGTGGTGTATGGTGATTTCTTTCCTTCTTTGTGTTTGCATGTTCTCTAAATTGCAGTTTCTTCCCTTTTTAGCCCTCCCACTCAGCATTTTTCCGAATTGGGCACCTGAGCAATATAGAGCTGGATGATGAACTACTTGATTCGGTGAGTTGATGAGGAAGTTGAGTTGGGCGTTGTGGTCTGAAATGAGCAATGGAAAGACTACTTTTAGTTGAAGTGGGGGAAAGAATTTTGCTACACACATCTTTTTTCCTGTTTAGTATTTTATTTTTCCTTAATTATGTATAAAAAACAATTTTAACATTTGTTTTTAAAAACCTTGAATTCCAGATTCTCTCCACACCCACTACCCCCTCAGTGAGAAAGCAAGCAATTCAGTATAGGTTGTACATATGTAGTCATGCAAAATATTTCCATATTAGTCATGTTGTGAAAGAAAACAGACAAAAAACTCAAGAAAAATAACGTTTTAAAAAAGCATGCTTTAATCTGTATTCAGACACCATCAGTTCTTTATCTAGGGATGGATAGTATTTTTCATCATAAGTCCTTCAGAATTGTCTTGGAGCGAAGTCATTCACAGCTGATCGTCTTACAGTATTGTTGCTACTTTATACACAGTATGTGTCACTTTGCATCAGCTTCTGCAAGCCTTTCCAGGTTTTTCTGAGAGCATCCTGCTCATTATTTCTTATAGCGCAGTGGTTTTCTTTTGTGATCAGTCATATGCTACAACTTGTTCAGCCATTCCCCAGTTGATGGGCATACCCTCAACTTCCAATTCTTTGCCACCAGCAAAGAGCTGCTATAAATATTTTTGTACATATAGGTCCTTTTCCTTTTTGGATACAGACCTAGTAGTGGCTGGTTGGTTGGTTGTGGTCCTTTGTTTTCAAAGAGGACCAAAGTGACATCACTAAGTTAGAATGAAATTACAGTGTGTCTAACTATGTCTGATTAGACCAGTATGAGCTTGGAATACTCTACCACAGTTTGGGCACAAATAGTCCATATGAACATTTGGGGTGCATTCTCTAAATTAGCGCATCTTATGTTTCTTTTGAGTTACTTCACTTCTGCTTTGCTCATAGAGCACAGCACCTTCTCTGATGAGGGCATGCCATGCTGGGCAGTCCTGTGCCAGTGTCTTCCATGTCACACATTCAGTCCCAAAGTTCTTAAGAGAGACCTTGAGACTGTATTGCTAGATCAAAGGGTATGCATGATTTTATAGCCCTTTGGGCATAGTTCCAAATTGCTCTATAGAATGGTTGAGTCAGGCCACAACTCCCCCAGCAGGACATTAATGTCTTATTTTTCTTACATCCCCTCCAACATTTGTCGTTTTCTTTTTCTGTCCTATTAGCCAGTCTAATGGATTTGAGGGTGGTACCTCTGAATTGTTTTAATTTGCATTTCTCCAATCAATAGTGACTTAGAACATTTTTTTCATATGACTATAGATAACTTTGATTACTTCATCTGAAAACTGTTCATATCTTTTGATCATTTATCAATTGGGGAATGGCTCTTATTTTTACAAATTTGACTTACTTCTCTATGTGTTTGAGAAATGAGGCCTTTATCAGAAAAACTTGCTTCTAAATTTCTTTTTACAATTATGATTGCTAACTCTGTTTCTTACCATCCTATTTCCTTCTCTGTTTATGCTGTTCTGTCTCTCCTTAAAACTGTTTTGCTTCAGACTACTACTTCCCCCAATCTGTGCTTCCTTCTATTACTGCTTCTCCCCTCCCCCCCCTTCTCTTATCTCCTCCTAATTTCCTGTAGGGTGAAATAGATTTCTATACCCAATTGAGTATGTATGTTAGTCCCTCTTTGAGCCAAATCCTATGAGAGTAAGGTTCACTTACTCCCTGTCATCTTTCCCATCTTCCCATCCGCTGTAAAACTTTTTCTTGCCTCTTTTATGTGAAATAATTTGCCCCATTCTGCCTTTCCCTTTCTCCCAATGCATTCCTCTTTTGCCCCTTAATTTTATTTTTTTAGATGTCATCCCTTCATATTGAACTCATCCTTGTACCCTCTGTCCATGTATACTCCCTCTAACTGCCCTAATAACGAGAAAGTTATTTTGAGTCACAAGTATCATCTTTCCATGTAGGAATATAAAAACAGCTTAAAACTTATTAAGTCTCTTAGGATTTCTCTTTCCTGTTTACTTTTTTGTGCTTCTCTTGAATCTTTTATTTGAAAGTCAGATTTTTTATTCAGCTCTGGTCTTTTCATCAAGAATGATTGAAAGTCCTCTGTTTCATTGAACGTCCATTGAATGAAGGACTGTACTCAGTTTTGCTGGGTAGGTGGTTCTTGGTTGTAATCCTAGCTGCTTTGCCCTCCAGAATATGATATTGCAAGTCCTCCAGTGCTTTAATGTAGAAGCTGCTAAATTTTGTGTCATCCTGACTCACACCATCATACTTGAATTGTTTCTTTCTGGCTGCTTGCAGTATTTTCTCCTCGGTCTAGGATCTCTGGAATTTGGCTATAATATTCCTTGGAGTTTTCATTTGGGAATCTCTTTCAGGAGATGATCAGTGGATTCTTTGAATTTTTATTTTATACTCTGGTTCTAGAATATCAGGACAGTTTTCCTTGATAATTTCTTGAAAGATGATGTCTTAAGCTATTTTTTTGATCATGGCTTTCAGGTAGTCCAAAAATTTTCAAATTATTTCCTGGATTTATTTTCCAGGTCAGTTGTTTTTCCAATGAGATATTTCATATTGTCTTCTATTTTTTTTTATTCCTTTGGATTTGTTTTATTGTTTCTTGCTTTCTCATAATGTCATTAGCTTCCATTTGCTCCATTCTAATTTTAAGGAGTTATTTTCTTCAGTGAGCTTTTGTACCTCCTTTCCAATTTGTTCATTTCTACTTTTTAAGGAGTTTTTTTCTTCAGTGAATTTTTGTACCTCTTTTACCATTTGGCTTTGTCTGTTTTTTAAGGTGTTATTTTCTTCAGTATTTCTTTGTGTCTCCTTTACCAAGCTGTTTACTCTTTTTTCATGATTTTCTTGTGTCATTCTCATTTCTCTTCCCAATTTTTCCTCTATCTCTTTCTTACTTGATTTTCAAAATCCTTTTCGAGCCCTTCCATAGTCTGAGACCAATTCATATTTTTTTGGAGGCTTTGCATGTAGGAGTTTCCTTTTTTCACCTATTTCTTGATTTTTAACTCTTTGCTAAAGTAGGGCTCTGCTTCCAGGGTGAAAAGTGCATTGTTCTAAACTTTTTGTGTAGCTGTTTTCAGAGATACTTCTAGGGACCTGTAAATTTTCATTTCTTCTAAGGTGGTAATGATCTAAGAAGTGGTATTTACTCTTCTCCTGGCCTGTACTCTGGTTTATGAGTGACCACACGCACTCTTATCTACCCTAGAACTGTGAAAAGGGTCCCTGCTCCACTGTGGCCCACAAGCTCTTGTGGGCTAGTGCTTTTACTTGCCCTGGGACTGCCATCCAGGACTGTGACCCAGGTAAGAGTATGGGCAAAGCAACAGAATCATGCTCCTAGTGCCAGCAGAGAGACCCCTATAATTTCCTTCTGGTCAGTTTTTAGACTGCCTTAGAGCTCCAGAAGCAGCTGTTGATGCTGCTGCCGCCGCCGCCACTAATTCAGTCACTCCCAATGCCTACTCCTGGTTTGTTAGGGCCTGGTCTGTGCTAGCGCAGCCTGCATTGGACTGAATTCCACACTCACCCTGGTGCAGTAGAGCTTTCCTGTCAATCTTCTAAGTTGTCTTTGGCTAGAAAATTATTTCACCCTGTCCTTTTGTGGATTCTGCTGCTCCAGGAATTGTTTTATGATATTATTTAAAGGTGTTCAGAGGGGTTTTGGGGAGATCTCAGGCAAGTCCCTGTCTTTTCTCTGCCATCTTGGCCTCTACCTCCCCCTCTATATGAAGTTTTGCAAAGATAAGGGACTATCACAGCAAATAACCATGTGCCTTTGGATAGGGCTGTGTAAAAATGTCTGAGAATGGAGTAATGCAGACATTTTAAAATGTATTTTTATTTATTTCATTAAATATTGCTCAATTACATGTGAAAAAATTTTAACATCCATTTAAAAAACTTGAGTTTTAAATTCTCCCCCTCTTTCCCTCCCTTTCCCTACCACTTGAGAAGGCAAGCAGTAGATTGATTATACATCTGAAGTCATGCAAAAAATATTTTCATATTAGCCATGTTACAAAAGAAAACACACACACAGAAAATAAGAAAAATAAAGTAAAAGACATATGCTTCAATCTGCACTCAGAGTTCCTCAGTTCTCTCTCTCTCGAGATAGATAGCATTTTTTTCATGGTTCCTTTGGAACTGTCTTGATCAGACTCACTAAGTCTTTCAGAGTTGATCATCATTAAAATATTGTGTTACTGTGTACAATGTTTTCCTGGTTCTATTCCCTTCAGTTTGCATCAGTTCATACGTCTTTGCAGATTTTTCTGAAACTATCCTGTTCACCATTTCTTATAGCACAATAGTATTCCATCACAATCATATATCACACCTTGTTGGCCATTCCCCAATTGCTGGGCATCCCTTCCATTTTCCAATTCTTCTTCAGTTTTCCAGTCTTTTTCCAGTTCTTTACAATCACAAAAAGAACTGCTGTAAATATTTTTGTACAAATAGGTTCTTTTTTCTCTGATCTCTTTGGGATACAGACCTAGTAATGGTATTGCTTGGTGAAAGGGTATGCACAATTTTGAAGCCATTTGGGCATAGTTCCAAATTGTTCTCTAGAATAGTTGGACCAGTTCACAACTCCATCAACAATGCATTGGTGTCCCAGTTTTTCCACATCTCCTTCAACAGTCGTCATTTTCCTTTTCTGTTATGTTAACCAATCTGATAAATATGTGGTAATATTTCAGAGTTGTTTTAATTTGCATTTCTCTAACTTAATCAATAGTGACCTGTTTTTGCTGTATTATATCAGTATGTTTATAACTTTTTAAAAAATTTATATATTTACTTTTAGTTTACAACATTCAGTTCCACAATCTCTTGAGTTTCAAATTTTCTCTCCTTCCCTCTCCTATCCCCTTCCCCCCCATGGTGGCGTGTTATCAAATATAGGTTCTACAAATACCTTCACATGAAACATTAGTCAAGTTGTAAAGAAGGGTTATAACCGATGGAGTAAACAATGAGAAAGAAGAGACAAAACAAAACACAAAAAAGATAGAGCAAGTAATTTGCTTCAATCTACATTCAGACTCTATAGTTCTTTCTCTGGATGTGGATATCCCTTTCCATCATGAGTCTTTCATAGTTGTCTTCTAACCTTGTATTTCTGAGAGGAGCCCATTCTGTCAAAGTTAGTCGTCATACATATGATATGTCTGTAATAATATACAAAGTTCTCCTGGTTCTGCTCTCCTCACTCAGCATCAGTTTATATAAGTCTCTCCAGGTTATTATGAAGTCCATCTGCCCTTCATTTCTTACAGCACAATAGTATTCCATTACATTCATATACCACAACTTGTTTATCCATTCCCTATAACTTATTTTTTGTTAAAATTTTCTTCCCCAGATTTCTGGGATTTTTCATGTTTTAATACCCAGATATTTTACATTTTCTCAAAGAAAAGACTATTTGTAACAACTTTATGGGAGTATATCTTGGCATAGTTAATGTGCATATAGAAAATAGTGTCTGATACAGGCTAGAAGTTGTAACAACAAACACTCTAGCACACTCAGGATGGCCTGCTAGCATAGGTTCTTTGATTTCCTTCGCTGAAGGAAAAGCGGTCAACAATCTTACTTTAATTATATTCACTAGTTCAGGGGAAAGGTCAGCACCTTAAGCATGGAGAAAATACAAACAGAAATTAGCACAGAGATTCAACAGACAGGGCTCCTACTATCTGAACAGAGTAATATAACTATCTACATACACCACCAGACTGGGAGAGCACAAACCTCTGAGTAGTTGCGGGGCTCTTAACAAACAGCTCCTCAGAGTCCCATCCAAGGAATCAAAAGGTCCTTCTCATAAGCAAACTCCCAAAGTAATATACCAACCTCCCATTATATATAGTTTTCAACTAATAGGCTCAGAGCCAGAAAGCATCACAACCCTCATGACTCAGAGCCTAATTAGCTTAGTACCAGAAGGTGTGAAAGCCTCCCCTAAACAAGCTTCCTTGTTTTGGCAAGTTCTTCCCCCAATGGGCTCTGTGTGACTCAGGATTTATTACAGCTGGGTCAGAGCTCAAAGCAGTAAGATATCTGTGATTGAACACATGTGGTCACATAGGCCTATTAATGGATAAGGAAGATCTTCATGTTCCATTAACATTACAGAAGTCAAGTTGAGTTTCCAAGACTTGTGAGCAGAAAAAAAATCTGTACCTGCTTGTCTTGTCTAAATGATTCCAAGTTCATAGGTAACCTCTTGCCTTACTTGCTTATAGTTGTCTGAAGGTATATTCCTTTTAGAGTAGGGAAGATTTTAAAATAGTTTCTTTTGCCACGTTTCTTCCTTAAAAAAAAACCCCAAACACCCAACAACAGCAACAAACCAGCATAAAAACAAGAGACTGCACAATCCCCTGAGAATCCTTTTTATGTCCTGAAAGTACCATACTAAGTTATGGTGTAATTAAAATAGATTTCTTGTGTGTGGGTTTGTTTTTTTGAAACAATTTTTTATTGTTAACATAGATTAAAAATTAATTGGAAACCCAGTAACTTAATTTTAAAGAATAAGTAGGTTAAACAACAAGTCATAAGAAACAGTGAGACAACATACCAAAATCTGTGGGATGCAGCAGAAGCAGTAATTAGAGGAAAATTCACATTTCTAAATGCTTACATCAATAAAATAGAAAAAGAGCAGACCAATGAATTGGGTGTACAATTAAAAAAAACTAGAAAAAGAACAAATTAAAAATCCCCAGTTAACCACCAAATTGGAAATCCTAAAAATTAAAGGTGAGATTAATAAAATTGAATGTAAGAAAGCCATTGAATTAATAAATAAAACTAGGAGTTAGTTTTATGGGAAAAAATCAATAAAATAGATAAATATTTGCTTAATATGATTTTTAAAAAGAGAGAAGAAAACCAAATCACAGTTAATCAAAAATAAAAAGGGTGAATATACCCCTAGTAAAGATGAAATCAAAGCAATTATTAGGAGTTGCTCCTATTGGAGGAATTGCTCAATTATATGCCAATAAATTTAGCACTTTAATGAAATGGAGGAATAGTTACAAAATATAAATAGCCTAGATTAACAGAAGAGGAAATAGAATATTTAAATAAATATATTTTAGAAAAAGAAATTGAACAGTCCATAAATGAGCTTTCCAAGAAAAAAGCATCAGGACCATATGGATTTACAAATGAGTTCTACCAAACATTTAAAGAAGTATATACTTAAACTTCTTCTTTGGGGCCAAAGAATTTGTAATTCTTTGTAATTCTGCAACATTCATTTAAAAAAAAATAATTGCTTTCTTTTAAAAAATTTTTATATAGCCTAAGTGTCCACCTGTAAACATCCATCTTTCCTCTCCCAGAGAACCCTAACATATGGGGAGGCTCAGTGTGATCAATCAATGCACTGAAAAAAATTCAACACTGTATGCTATATATTACATGTCTTGACCTCTTCACTTTTTTAAAGTATGGTGTGGGGGAATACTTTCTTATCTCTGATTTTGGGCCACACGTATTCTTTGTAATTTGCAGCATTTTCAGTTGTTTTATAGTTCTTTCCATTTACATTATTTTAGTCATTGTGTATATTGTTTTCTTGACTCTGCATCAGTTAGTGTCTTTTCATATTTCTCTGTATTCATCATATTCATTGTTTTCTGTAGCATACATTCATATACCACAATTTGTTTAACCATTCCCCAGTTGATGGGCATCTACTTTGTTTCCATTTCTTTGCTACTCCAAAAGGTACTGCTATAAATATTTTGGTGTATATGGAATCCTTATTTTTGTTAATGACCTTCTTGGGGTTTATGCTTAGCAGTGGAATCTCTGGGCCAAATCATATGGACAGTTTAGCCATTTTATTTATAAATCCAGATGACTTTCCAGAATGGTTGTACTAATTCACAGCTCTACCAACAATGCATTAGCCTCACAAAACCCCTTCAATATTGACTGTTCTTGTATTTTGTCATCTTTGCCAATTTGGATGTGAAGTAAAACTTAGATGTTGTTTTGATTTGCATTTCTCTTATTAGTGATTTGGAGCATTCTTTTATATGGTTGTTGATGTCTACAATTCTTTTGAGGACTGTTTCTATCAGTAGTTTGCTTCTTAAATTTGACTTTGACTTGATAAGTCAGCTAGCATTAATGTTTTCTGTGTGGAAGGCACTAATCACTGGAGATACAAAGAAAGGCAAAAACATGGGCCCTGCCCTCAGGGAGCTTCCATTCTGATGAGGAAGCAATATGCAAACAAACAAATGTGTACAAATAAGATATAGACAGAGTAAACGAGAGGCAGTCTCAAAGGGAAGGTACTAACTGGAAAGGAAGGGGAAGATGGAGAATGGGAAAGCCCTCTTAAACAAAATGGGATTTGAACTGTGTCTTAAAGGAAGGTAGGAGGAGACGGAGGCCAGGAGGGAGGGAGTTCCAGGCATGAAGAATAGTCGGTGGTACAGAGGTACAGAGTTGGGAGATGGAGTGAGGGATGGCAAAAAGACCAGTGTCACTGGACTGTAGAATACAGGGGAAAGGGGTAAAGTGTAAGAAGACTGGAAATGAAAGAAGGTTCCAGGTTCTCAACAGCTTTGAAAACCAGAAGATTTTATATTTGATCCCTTATGTAGTAAATGGGTGCTTCTGGAATTTATTAGTTAGAGGAGCAACATAGAATAGCAGTTAAGGAAGATCACCTTAGTTGTCTAGTCGGGAATAGACCAGGGTTGGTTCAGGGAGATCATCCAGCAGGCAGTTGCAATAATATAGGTGTGAAGTGGTGAGGAACCATACCAGAGTGGTGATTGTGTTCTGTGAGGTTTGGATTCAATCAAAGGGCCACACTTGAGGTGATCTCAAGGCCACAGGTTCCCCCCTCCTGGTTTAGAGGAAATAAAATGAGTTTCGTTTTAGACATTTTGAAATTAAAATGTCTTTGGGACAGCCAGTTGAAGATATCCAGGAAGAAGTTGATGACATGAGAGTTTAAGGTTGGATAAATAGATCTGAGAATCATCTTCATAGACATCCTTTCTTCCTGCCTGATTGAGCTTGACTTGGCTTTACATCTTAAGAACAAGGAATCTGTGGAAGAAAACCAGGAAAGCTGCATTGACCTTAGAGAATGGGACCCTAATAGCTCCTTGCTGCTATAGCTCCAATAACTAAGTCAAGGATCTCACTCCCCCTCACCCCTTCCTCTCTGTTTTGTTGCTCACCTCCAGGTGCTGAGTCAAGGCTACCCCTCCCTGTCTCCTTACTTAGCTCCCCAAGCCTTATCTTGTTACAAAAATCTCATGTTATTACTGTCTAATGTCTCCAAAATGTACCATTTTTCACCTTCCCTGGAAACCTCTCCACTTCAAGACTTAACCCAACTAGAATTGGTTGGTATGTGTTACAGAAAGACTTCCTGAAAGCTGTGTTTAAAAGGCCTTTCCCCAGAGGGTCAGGGTAAATTCTTCCACATAACTATCTACTGGGCTAGCCAAATAAAGACCTTTTTTGTTTTATCTCTGGTCTCTTGCTTACTTACCCACCCTGTATTTAAAAACCCATTGGGATTGGTGAGTAATGACTTCAAATTTAATTTTACCACAAATCCTTTGGGTTGAATTAAACTGTAACTTTTTAAAAACTCAAATCCTCTATTTGTCCATCGTGAGGAAATTTTTCTAGAATTGTGTGCTTTTGATCAGTAGGCTTTCCTTGGTTAAATTTTAATTAATATTAATGATTTTAGCAGAATATACAATTTAAAAAAATTCTTCTGTTAATCTGAATTCTGGTCTAATTCCTTGTTACTTTTTGCTTTGAAACCACTCAGGGCACCTCAAATAGAATGCTCCTCATATTCCCTGCTAATCCTTTCTATCACTGTGCAAGGAAATGAGGTCGATTTTTCCAGTCATTCTTTGCATATAGTATACACTAAATAAATATTGGTTAATTAAAATTATTTTGGTGACAGACTTGAGGGATTGAGCTCACCCTTTTTATAGACTAAGAAAAAGGCATGGAGAGGAAGTGGTTTTTGCTCCTGAGAATTCTAGAATCCAAGAATTCAAGTGATGTAGCCAAGATGCAATGCCTGTTTTCTCATTGAAGCTATTTTTAAAAGTTTAACCCTCTGCATTTAAAGAAACTTTTTTTTTGAGGGGAGAAGGCAATTGGGGTTAAGTGACTTGCCCAAGATGATGTAGCTAGTAAGTGTGTCAAGTGTCTGAGGCCGAATATGAACTTAGGTCCTCCTCCAGGGCCGTTGCTCTATTCACTGCACCACCTAGCTGCCCCTAAACTAACACTTACATACAATTTGGGGGGAGCATAGATAGGACAGCAGAGAGAGCTGAAAGAGAAAGTGGTGTGTCTCACTAGGTAGAGCTATCTGAACCACTTGTCACTGAGGATCTCAGTGTGGTACACTTAGCATGCTTCTGTTCTTTACCATAGACTTAATTTCATTCTTTTAATATATATATATATAAATAATTTTTTTTTTGACATTTCTTTTCTTTTTAAATTTTGAGTTCCATATTCTCTCCCTTCCCAAATGTCTCCCATTTACTGAGAAGGCAAACAAAATGATATCAATTATACATGTGATATCATGCAAAATATATTTCCTCCTGGGCATGGGGAGACACTGTCCCAAGTTTCAGACTTTTTCATGCTGCTATTTTCAGAGCTAGTTCTGGGGTACTGAAAGTTTTCAGTGTATCCAAGATGGTATGACCTGGGTAGAGGTGTGGTCACCACTCTTCTGGTCTGTGCTCTGGTCTTTACCAAGGAAGGACCCCTGTTCCTCTGCAGCAACAAGTGCTAGCACTGCTCTTGGCTCTGAAACTGTGATCAGATCCCCTGCTCTCCTGTGGCTGCCCCTCACTGCTGTGTAATTGCCCCCAGGGTCTGTGCTTGCTTGTGACTCTCCACAAGAATAGCTTATGGGCCATAGAATTGCCAGTCAGCACCAGTTGCACCTAGTGCCAGCAAAAGATCCCCTGTAATCTTTTTTTGACCAGTTGTCCAACACTCTTACCAGCTCAACTGAGAGCTTCTGAAGCTGCTGCTAGTGCCATTGTTGCGGCTGCCTGCTAGGCTCACCATTGGTGCTACCCCCTTCATGCTCTGGACTGGCTCCCACCCAATATCACAGACCTGTCCTGTTGACTTCCTAATTGTCTTATAATGGAAAAATGTCTCATTCTGACCTTTTGTTGGCCTTGCTGCTGTAAAATTTGGTTTGAAGAGTTATTTTAAAGTTGTTTGGAGGGGAATGTTGGGAGAGTTCATTTGGGTTGCTGCCTGTACTCTTCCATCTTGGCTCTGCTTCTACTTCATTCATTCTTAAATATGTTACAGACAGATAAGAGAGTGAATGGGTTAATTTAAATCTATCCTCACTATTGGGATAATAACCCAAAGTGAATGTCCTATAGTTGTTAGGTTAGTAATGCTATTTAGAGATTTGCAGATAATATTATTACATTAACCTAATTTGTTGTGCCATAGGGTTGACAAGAATGTGTCCAGGTACATTCTGTTCACAGACCACCACTTAGCTCAGTTTTGTTCCATGGTACAAGCTACTATTTTTAAAATTGAATTATTTTTTCAATTAAAAATGGGCTGCTGTTTTCTTAATGTACAAAGTATAGTTCACCTCCACAGATGGGTGAGGTGGTCCTTGGTTTGCAGTCTCACTCAAGGGAATATTTGTGGTAGGCACAGGACATTTAAGAGAGCTTAGGTGATAGGACAGAGGCAGGTAAAGTAGTGCTAGGGATTGCTTGAAATACTAAGAGCTTATGTGTACTCAAAAGTGTTTTTATCATCATGCACATACATGATCTTACCTTTCTTCCCCAGGAGATGGATGTACCTCATCATTTCCCCCGGGAGATTCCACATAATGAGAAACTCCTATCCCTGAAGTATGAGGTAAGTATTCCCTTTGGGAATTTAAGATTTCACTACAGAGCCTCCTTTTATTTCCCTACTCCATAATGGCGAATCACATCTAAGGGTCTCTGCCTTCTTTAAGGAGCTCCTTGTAATCTACCATCTCCCTGCTCAGAATAGCTAGCAATCTGGAACACACTTTGTATACCTGAAGAAAATAATTTGTGTAACCTTATGAGGAAGTAAAACTTGTAGTGGACCAACTCCAACTCAGTCCATCTGGGTACATGGATGCAGGCATGGGAACAACCCTAAAAAGATGTTTCCAGGATCACTGGGGGCTGGTGGAACATGGCGCCATGTATATTATGTTTAATGCTAACAAAGCTGATTCTGACGTTTTCACAAAGTTGAACCGTCTGTTATCTCCCCATATCTGTTTTTTAAAAAAACAACTTTATTTTCCTGGGTCATTTGGAAAGGTGCCAGCTTCAGAAAGGTCACATTGGGTCTCCATTGAACTCTTTCCATTTTGCCAGATAGTGCCTGGGAATGTTTCCTTCTGCCCTGAGAAGCCAGCTACTCCCTTTTCCCAAGCCTGTTCCCTGCGGCCACCCTGTCCTTCTAGGTTTGCCTAATAAACTGGGGATAGTAAGCAAAGTGTTTTTTTCTTTACTGTTACCTACAGAGTTTGGATTATGACAATAGTGAAAACCAGTTGTTCCTGGAAGAAGAGAGGAGAATAAACCACACAGTGAGTTTGGGTTCAGAGTTGGGTGGTTCAAGAAGCTGACTGGCACCTAAGTAGACTAATGAGCCTGCAATAGAGTCCATCTATCATATAACAGTGGAAAGGGAGCATTCTGAGACATGGAATCTCATCCTTCCTTGAATTATTTTTTATATCTTGTTTCAGATTGTCTTGACATTGTTTCCTTGTCTGTACAATAGTGGGACTTCCAGCATTCTTCATAGTCATATTTCTAAGTTCTGACGCTATTGGCATTCTCACATGTTCTGTTCTCAATATCACAGTCCTCCACAGGATGGAAAATGTGATTTCCATGACAAAAACAATGAGCAGAGTTTCTTCTGTCTTAAGAACCAAAATAAAAATGTGTGGTCACTTTGGGTGTAGCGTCATTTTCAAAGAGGGGACAAACAGAAAAAAATCTTCTGCAGTAGATTTATCTGTTAACATTGGCTAACTGAAGAACTACAGTAATCTTACAAATGTGGCATTCAGAAACCCGGTCAGGCCCTGCTATATTTCATTGCTGAGGTGGGTATTTATGGAGGCTGCTTTTCAAATGTGGCTCTGAAATAATAGTCCAAAGCATACCTTGGATAATCTCTCACTCACAGGATTGGATTCAGAGATAAGATTCCTTTTGGGGTCATCAGTGGCATTTGCCAAAAAGCAGCCTAGATGAGAATTACATTTCTGCATCACTACCTAATTCTGATGGTTATCTTTCTTCTGCACAGGCTTTCCGGACAGTAGAAATCAAACGCTGGGTCATCTGCGCCATGATTGGGATTCTGACTGGCTTAGTTGCCTGCTTCATTGACATCGTAGTGGAGAACTTGGCAGGACTGAAATACCGAGTCGTAAAAGACAGTATCTTTTGGCTCTGGTTGTCCAGTAGTGTGTAGGGGTTGCAGGGGATGAGGAGGGCAAAGTGGCCAGAACTTCTCCACATGTAGGAAGTCCTGGCATAAACTGAATTGGATTGGTTACTTGGATATGCAGCAAGTTATAGCTGTATGCTGGCCTATATTGATCAGTTAGTCTCTGCTGAGTGCCTGCAGTGTGTCCTCCAGGTGGAGGATGCAGATGGTCTCTGGCCTCAAAGAGTTTATGGTCTATTTGGGGAGTATATGTAATCTAGCTAGAGTACAAATCTACCATAATCTTCTAGTTTTGTAATATTTAGACAGGTGAGAAAACCTGATGGCCACTATTGGCACGTTCACTGCCCTTCCATGCCCCCCGCCACTCATGTAAGCAGTTTGGGAGTTTTTCATTCACTTGATTAGTGACAAAACCAGGAGTTGGTGGGGCAGGCGTTGTCAGATGAGGTGAATCTGTGCGTGTGTTGTTTACCAGACAGTGCTGAAGGAAAGTGGATCTTGTCCAGACAGTAACATTGCCAGTTCTCTTAACGAGTCTTCCAGATATTGACAAGTTCACAGAGAAGGGGGGATTGTCTTTCTCCCTGTTACTCTGGGCAACACTGAATTCAGCCTTTGTGATCGTCGGCTCCGTGATTGTTGCCTTTATAGAGGTATGGTTTAAAAAGTACACCGAGCTAGCCTGGGATCTCTGCCCACGCCTACTTTAGGTGAGACTGGGAAGGCTCCAGGGCCAACGGGTAGATGGTAATAAGTTAGCATTAGTGGACAGGCAGTGTGGTTTAGTGGATAGTGTGCTAGGCACAGGACGAGGAAGACCTCTGTCTGCATCCTTCCTCTGCCACTTGTTAGCTCTGTGATCATTGACAAATCATTGAGATTTGTCTGCCATGGCATCTGCAGGCTACAGGCTGCATGGTTGGAAGGGGTTCCCACAGTAGAATTTTCCATATTCTGAGAAAATTACAGAACCTTCACATAAGAGCTTCTGAGTATTTTTAGAATGTAAAAAGTTCTTCTTAGTGAGGAGATAATACCTTGAACTTCTTTAATATGCTTTCTCCAAGGAATTCCATATACTTCATGTTATTCTGGTGATGTACCCCTCCCCACCAATGTACTTTGTGTCGTTTTGTATTTATTTATGTACTGGTCTTGGATAGAATGCAAATTCCTTGAGGGCAGGAATTGTTTCATTTTTGTCTTTGTATCCCCAGCACACAGTAGACACTTAATAAACACTTGTTTATTGATTTTCTTCTGAGTTACAGAGGAACGAGCATTATTATTCCCATTTCACAGATTGGGAAACTGGGGAACCAAGGGGTTAAGTGACTTGTCCCAGGATACATTGTTAGTGGCAAGATGAAGACTGGAAGTTGTGTTTCATGACTCCCTTTTAAGTGACTTTTACCACTAAATTATATACCCCTGTCAGTTAATCTTAATCAGGTTAACTTTGTCAAGTTAAATATTTGTTCATTTAATAACATTTATTAGGCCTGTGCTAGTCAGTGGGGAGTGAAGAATATACAATAACTGCAGAATCCCCTGAAACTCCTACTTATATCCTGGAAATGCCAAACTGATCATTGCCTCAAGGAGATTACATTCTAGTAATTTACCGTTCTAATTACATTCGGTTCCTAGTTCTTATAAAGCCAACATCTTTTCATCTCTTATTTATTAAAGGCAACAGTTTTGATATCTTGGACTAACTGTGGGTTAAAACATTTCACAAATTTTGGTGATCCTACTTTGTGTTCATTTGTGTCAACCAATCCTTTTGTTGGAAATACTCCTTATACAGTTTCTTCTTTCCTTGAAGCCTGTTGCTGCTGGCAGTGGAATTCCCCAGATTAAATGCTTCCTCAATGGTGTCAAGATTCCCCATGTGGTTCGACTCAAGGTAAAATGCCTAGAGGTGGTTGGTTTTCCCTGTCTTCTGGGATGCAGAGGAGGGGTTTTGGTTGCTTTATTGAAAGTAATACCTTTGAATTTGGGCAGCCCATGAGTGTGGCTCTAATCATAGGCCTCCTCGTTAGTCCATATATTCCTTATCTTCTGAGATCCCCTGAAGAGTGAGGACCTTGTTTGCATCTTCCTTCCATTTTTTGCCAAGGAGGCAGGCAAGCATTCTGTTACGCTCATTTAAGTAAAATCTTTAAAAGGCTGTGTTTCCCTAAAGAACCTGTTAGACTGAGGTGATAGAGTTCCCTTTGACTGGGGAATCATGGCTCGAATTGGTCACGTTCTGTTATGGCAAATACCACTACAGACTTCTGAGGCTCAGCAAAGAGCTCTTTTTTGAATAACGGACCTCTAGATCTCTCCGATCTAAGTGAAAAGGAGCCATTTCATTTCTTCTCCTCACTGTTCCAGTCAGCTAAAAAACTGCTACTAATCCAGCATGTTTTGCAGTAGGATTCTACCTGTTCTGTTAGTGTTTAGGGGTAGAGACTGATTGTGTTTGCCAGATGGCCCTTTGGCATCTGCTGGGAAGGTGGATTTCGACGCAAGATTGTCCCTCTCTTACATGTCCCTTGCTTGCGTTCTGTACCTGAGGGGAAAGGAAGGGGAAATAGACATGGATAGCCATGTACATTTATTGAACATCTCTTGTGCCCCATCCTTATATTGAGGAATATGAAAGAATAATTTTTTATTCAAAAAAGGTATTATATGCCTTCTATGGATTAAACTCATTAATATAGTGGGGATTAAGACTTATAGCAAGGCATAGAATTTAAGCTCTCTATTAGAAAACAAATAATAACATGGAAAGTGAAAGAGGGCTATTGGTGTTTAGAGTGGGCTGGGGGTACAGAGTTTTCCCAGAAAGGGGAGTCGAGCTGGGCTTTGAAAGTAGGTTAGGATTTTAGATAGAAGGAGAAGAAGCTAAAGGGCAAACCAGAAAAGAGAACGGTGTGAACAGAAGCCTAGAGACAAGAATGAGCATGTATAGAGCATGTACAGAGGACAGCCAGGAGAACAGCATGGATGAAGGAGGGGGTCCCTTTGAGAGTCAAGGGAAATCAGGTCGGTATAAGACTGTGAAGGGCCTACAGTGGTAGGAATTTGTAGTACAGCTCATACAGACCCTGGGGAACCAGTGAAGGATTTGGAGTGGGGCAGTGATTTAAATAAGAAAGTGATGTTTTTAGAACAATCATCCTGTACCAGTGTGCAGGATACATTGAATTGGGGACACACTAGAGGCAGAATATTTTCTGCAATAATCCAGATGTATAATGGGGATAGAGCTAGAGTTGGAAGGAGACCTCAGAGCCCATCTAGTCTAACTCCCTCCATTCTACAGATGAGTAAAATAAGGCCTAGAGAGGTGAAGTGGCTTGTCCAGGGTCACACAGGTAGTAAGTGCCAGAAGCAGGATTTGAAACCAGGTCATCTGACTCTAGAACAAACACTGTTTTGATTGAAAATGCTTAGACTGGTGTAGAGCCAGTGAGATTGGAAAAGAAGAGATGAATGTGAGAGACATTGTGAAGGAAGAATCAGCTGACTCTGGTGACCAGATATGAACCAGACAAAATGGAGCATAGTCTCCATCTTCCCAGTGAGATTAAGTATGGGACTAAGTGCTAAATGATGTTGTTCAAGCTTTGAGTGCTGTTAAATTTCAAGAGAGGAGATCAGGGTGGGCTAGAGTACTTGCAGGAAAGAAGGTGGGAATGAAGTTTAGACACTGAAGGAAACCCTTTATCTGAATCCTTTTTTTTTGATCTGTCTTCCCACTCATGAGAAGTAAATTCCTTTTTTAATGGTGCTTGACACATAGGAAGTATTTATTCAGTGCTGGTGGATTTGGATTGAATTAACTTATTTTTTTTTCTACTTAGTGATGCTCTCTTTATATTCTAGACATTGGTGATTAAAGTGTGTGGTGTGATTTTATCTGTGGTTGGAGGACTGGCTGTTGGAAAGGTAAAGGAATTAGAGGAATAAACATGACTGTTCCCTTGTTCTGTTGCATCACCCCTCTAAGCGCCCCTGAAAGGCTTTATGTATCTAAAGACAATTTTTAAAACTCAGTTCCTGTCCTCATCTCTGTACTCCTCTTTGTCTTTTAGGAAGGGCCAATGATTCACTCTGGAGCTGTTATAGCAGCTGGTATTTCTCAAGGAAGATCAACCTCTTTGAAGAAAGACTTCAAGGTGAGCAGCTCATCTATAAATTCTAAAATGGAAAATGAGGGAGCAGGAGATGAGGCCACATTCAGTAGAGATCCCACGGACTGTTAGAGTTGGTAGGGACTTCAGAAGTATTTCTAATCATATATCCCCAATAGGTAGTCCACTCATCTCTACTTATACACTAATAATAATAGCTTACTGCCCCCAAGAGGTAGTGTAATCTGTTGTTAGCTTAAAAATTCATACAAGCTCTGCCTTGTTGTAATGTCTACCTATTGATTTTAAGTCTGTTCTCTTAAGCCATAGATGTGTTCTCTTAAGCTGTGCTGAATGTCCACTTATTCTTTATGAGAGAAGACCTTGATCATATGCTGCTCCATCCTATTTCTTTTGCTGGCTAAATATCCCCAGTTCATTCATTCTTTGTGACATTGTTTTCAAATCCCTCTACTCCCTGCTTGGTCTCCTAGTTGATTTCTGGTTTTTCAGTGTCCTCCTTTGAAGTCTATGCTTATACTTTTATTGGTCTCCCTTAAATCTGAATGAGAATGAACCATTTTGTGTAGTAAATTTAGTTGTCAAAATGTGAAGGGTTAAAAAGTTCATTGGTATATATTATATAGGAAAACCATATGTGTAGGTATAGGCATTCAGCCTTGTCAGTTTCATTTAAGTGGTGTTTTACTTTCTAACCCGACTATGCTGCCATGACAGTGACTTTGTTAGTGATATAGAATCCGATATTGCCAGGCCCAGAAAGCGCCACAGGGTGCTCAATAAGGTGGGACTGGTCTTCCTATCTCCTGGCTCCTTTTCCTCTGTCATTAGCCTTGCTCGTGCCTCTTCTAGCCTAATAAAACCTTCTCTTGACTCCCTCAAACTATAATCTGTCTCCTCCCCTTCACTGCTGAACTTTTATAAAAAGAACAGCTTGTCCATATTAGCCCCACTTCCTCTCCACCCCTTTGTGCCTCGGCCCTGTGTGATCCAGCTTCTGTCCTGCAGAAATGGCTTTCTAAGAAGCCTGTCAGTGACTAATTATTATATAATTATGACTAACCTAATTGTTAAATCTAATGGCATTTTCTCAGTCATCAGTTTCCTTAACTTTTCAGAGACATTTTCTTTTTTATCCATAGATGGTCTCTTCCTTGATATTTGCCTTTTCCTTCTGTAACACTTTAATATCTGTAGAACTTCTCTCTCTTGGTTCTCCAACTACTTGTTTTATTTCTTTGTGGTGTTAACAGAATTTTTACTGAGCCAGGGTCTAACCTAAGAATGTTGAAACAGCAGACCAGAGACAAAGTGCCAGCAATCAGGTAGCCTTTAAAATTAATTAGTTTCATTATGAGGAATAGATTGCAAATCAAGAATTCTCCTGATTGGAATTCCACTTTGCTGAAGTGAAGACAGAGATTATATACATAAATCACAAATGGGAAGGAGGGGAAAGGTAGATTATAAACATTGTTTTCTAGGGCCAGAGTGGTTTCCCATGATCGGCCCACAAATCCCACGGTACTAAGGTATGGGTATCCTGAAGTTCTGTGTGAACAGCATTGTTGAAGACGTTAGGACTCGTTAACTTAGTGGGTCCCACATAGGACCAGAGCTCTGTGACAGAAACAGGTTCTTTGATTCACTTCACTCAAGGTACACGGGCAGTGATGCCAGTGATTGTGGGAGTCATCAAAGTTTGATTGATCATTTTAAGCTACATTGTGAGCTCTCTCACAAGTTAGAAAAGGCAGTTATGAAAATCAAATCTATTAGTATATTCATTACACATATCACATAGATTAATATGAAAATCGTAATTCCACATTCCCTTCTTTCAACCAAGAAGGTCAGAATGACCCTTGAAGGTCAATGAGGAACATTTATTTGAAACATGATTTTGATTTTATGTAAGAATAAGTTACAAGTTGTAGATCAAAGAAGATAAGAGGGAAACATGCATCAGAATATTTTTACCCCTATCCCGTAAATCTCCACTTGCTGGTTTAGAGCACAATCCTCTATTTCAGAAGATTGGTTGATATAGAAATAACATTCCTCCCCAATAACGGAGTAGGCTCCCCCCCCCCCCCCACCCCTGGGTGTCCAGCACCTGATGGTTTTGTAAAATCATGAGGGTGAGTGAATTAACTTATGTTTGGAGGCTGGTGACAAACTTCCCTGTTCTAGGCCCATGGCTAGTTCTGCTCAGAGATTTCTGACAAGACAGATACAACATGCAAGAGGTGGCTATGGTACCTGTGAAGGTTCCAGTGGATGCCAACAGGCCCACAGTAGGCAGGGAAGCAAGCCTTTGCTGCCAATGGAGGGACAACTTTAACCAGAGAAGAACTTTAGCAGAGTGGTTCCCTGGGAATAGGGACATACTGGGCATAGTGTAGATGCCTTTAAATTAGTCTTCTCTCACATTCTGATAGTCCCTTCATCCTGCCCCTTAAATGTAGGTGACCCCCAAGGTTCTATCCTCAGCTTTTTTTCCCTCTCTGCTCCCTTCCTTGGTAGCCTTCTTTCCTCCCTGGGCAGTTTGATCATTTCTATGTGGATGGCTACCAAATATAAACCTCTAGCCCCAACCTCCTAATCCTGAACTCTATTCCAGCCATTTCAGTTTGCCTGCTGCATAGTTACACCTGAAACTAATCATGTTTAAAGCTGAACTCTTTCCCCTGAACTTAATTTCTTTATTTCTCATTCTGCATCTCTTGTTCATCATCTCTCTTCTCACAGGCAGGAGGCATGTTTCATTATCAGTTTTTTGAGGCCAAATTTGGTCACTATGTTGAACAGAATCCTGAAGTCTTTCAGGGTTTTTTCTTTTATGTTATTGTGGTCAATGTTTGAGTTCTTTTCCTGGTTCTGCTCATTTTACTCTGTATCAGTTAATACAAATCTTAAGTAAGTTTTTAAAATCCTTCATATCTGTCATTTCTTATAGCATAATGTTATTACATTCATATACCACAGTGTGTTCCACCATTTCTTATTTGTGAGGACTCGCTTTGTTTCTACTTCTTTGCTAGAACAAAAGGTGCTACTATCAATGTTTTTGTACTTGTGGGTCCTTTTCCTTTGTTTTTGACCTCATGTATATGTATATGTATATGTATTTTTTAGCTGTTAGACCTCTATCGAAGATGTTTGACACAAAGAAATTTTTTTCCCTGGTTAATATCCTCCTTTAGAATTCTAAGTGCTTGAATATTGCTTGTGCAGTAGCTTTTCAACTTTTATGTGATGGAAATCATCCATTTTCTCTACTGTGATCACCTTTGTCCCTTGTTTAGTATCTCCCCTAGGAGTGGTTGATGAGTCTTTTATCCAAGATATATAAACATCTAACAGAAATGTAAAAGACCAAAAGCTGTTCCCTAGTAAATAATTAGTCAAAGGACATAAATAGTTCTCAGAAGATTTGCAAACTGTTAACAGTCATATGAAAGAATGTTCTAAGTCATGAGTAAGAGAAATGCAAGTCAAAATAACTGAAATTCTATCTCTCACTCACAAAATTTGCAAAGATCACAAAAGGTGGAAATAGCAGATGTGGGGGAGCAGTTGTGGTAAGTCAGGTATGTGAATGCATTGTTGGTAGAGTTATAAATTGGTCCAGACATTTTGGAAAACAGTTTGGAATTAAGAAAGTGGCTAAAATATCTGTACCCTTTAACCCAGAGGTCTCACTGCTGAGGTAATAATGAAAAAAAAGGTTTCATTTACATTAAAATATTGTTGAATCATTTCAGACTCTTTGTGACCCCATTTGGGGTTTTCTAGACAAATATACTGGAGTGTTTTGCCATTTCCTTCTTTAGCTCATTTTATAGATGAGGAAACTGAAACAAACAGGGTTAAGTGACTTGCTCAGGGTCACAAAGCTACTAAATGTCTGAGGCCAGATTTGATCTCAGGAAGATGAGTCTTCCTTACTTCAGACCTAGCACTCTGTCTACTGCACCACCTAACTGCCCAAAATACTTACCGCTACATTTTTTATAGTATCAAAGACCCATAAAACAAAATAATTGTCCCTTAGGGAATAGCTAAACAAAGTGTGGTATGTAAATTTAATAGGATAGCATTGTACTGCTAAGAGACAACAAATCTGATGAGTATAGAGAAGTATGGAAGACTTCTAGGAAATAATAGAAAGTAAAGCAGAACCAGGAAAACAGTATGTACAATGTCCATGACAATGTAAATGGAAAGGACAACAACATAACAATTGAAACTAAAAATTGAAATTACAGTGATAAAGTTTGACCACAAAGAAGAAAAATAAGAAGGTACCTCCCTCCTTCTTTGCAGATGTGGGGGGGACTGAGTGTGGAGCAGTGCATATGTCAGATTTTTTTAGTAAGTTAGTTACTTTTGCCAAACAATTATTTTTCTTTTTTTTATTATTTGTTATAAGGAATGACTGTTGAGAATATGTTGAGAAATATAGATTAATTTTTTTTGAAAAAAATTTTGATTTTTAAAAATATTAAAAGTTTTTTAAAAAGATATTAAGATATCAAGAAAAAAATTTATTGAAAGAATTCTAACTCTAGTCATTGTTATGAAGGATGTCCATCTTCTCTTTTCTATGAAGTTGATCCTTTATTTTTAGTTTATGTATCCATTTGGAGTTTATGATGGTATATGGATAGTATAAGCTGTTGGTCTAAATCTAATTTCTGCCAAACTGCTTCCAGCCCAAAAGGTGTTATTGAAAACAGAGTCCTTAACCCTATATAACAGAGTTTGTCCTTGCTTTATCAAACGTTGTATTGTTATTACATCTGGGTCTTATAATCTATTCTCAACTTTTCTGGGTTTTTTTTTTTAACTAGTTTTGATGATTACTGCTTTCTAGTATGGTTTGAGATCTAGAAATACCAGGCAGGCCCCCTCATACCTTCTTTTTTTCATTATTTCCCTTGAGATTGTTGACCTTTTGTCCTTCTGGATGACTTTTGTCTACTTCTGTAAAGAAACCTTTTGGTGCTTTGGTTACTATGGCACTAAATCTGTAAATTAATAGTATTATTGTTTGCATTATATTTTATTTAAATACTGTAATACTTAAGTGCATTTATATTATTTACAGTTGAAAGAATAATAAATTTTTTTCGGTCACAGCTACTAACGAAGTTAATTTCAGTTGTAGAGTGGTTACATCCGTATGAGTGGAGAGATTACGTACATCAATAAAAATAATAGTGTATATAATAGTATATATACTGCTTAAAAGTTTGTAAAATGTCTCATATATTACAATAAAATCTTAGCTTCTTGAATTATCAAAGGTTGTTAAGAGAGAAAGCATTTAGGGGTAGTGATCTAATTTTGACTTATGCCACTTAAAAATGGGAAAATACATGGTAGAGAAAGTTACCGCCCAGCCCAGAATCACTTCCTCTAAGGAAGCCCAGGTTTAGAGCATTGCAGGGTCAGTGCTGAGAGAGAAGGGACATAGATAAGTGTTTATTTCGGACACTCAGGAAACTAACTAGGTCAGGTAGCATGTAGGAATCCTTAGCTACCTTTTCCTTTACTGAGAGAACTGCTTTAAGAAAACCTGAGGAGATAATCTGTAACATTTCTTGTCCTTTCAGATCTTTGAATACTTCCGGAGAGACACAGAGAAGCGAGACTTTGTTTCAGCTGGAGCTGCGGCTGGCGTCTCAGCTGCTTTTGGAGCCCCTGTAGGTAAGATTCCCTCTCTTTTGTTTGCATGTAGTGGTCCCTGTCACATCCTAGATACTTCATGCATTGTGGGCAGCTCAAGTGGTCTTGTCAGTGACCCCAGAAATCTTTCCTTGATGAAGTAGATTGTGGTTTGAGAAACCTGTTCCTATGTCCCACCCTTACCTAGGTGGTAGAAGACAAGGTTATTTTCAAAATAGTTGTTTCATGCATATTTGGGTTCCCTTCCTTCCCCTCTATTTCTTTGACAAGAAATCAGAAAATTTACAAAAAACTAGATGCCATCATTTATCTTGTGTATACCTAATTGTTTGCATGTTTCTCCCAGTAGAATGTGAACGCCCAAAGAGGAAGGACCATTGTGGATTTTAAAAAATCTTTTTTTATGTATTCCCAGCACTTAACACAGTGCCTGCATTACATAGTAGATACTTTGTAAATGCTTCTTGACTTGACTTCATGTGACCCTGTTACCCAGAGCCCTCAATGAGAGAGACCTGGACAAACAGGGGGGCCTTTCCCCCATCAGTCAGTCTTTGTCTTTGCAGTAGATCTTAGACTTCCCTGGTAATTTGCCATCTTAAACTATAGCCACCTCCACCAGGGCCTGCCCAGCGAATTAGGAGACTTTTATTCTTGCAGGGGGCGTCCTGTTCAGCTTGGAAGAAGGTGCTTCCTTCTGGAATCAGTTCCTGACATGGAGAATTGTAAGTGAGCTAGGTTTTTTGCCAACATTTTTCATTGCTAAACATGTCAAGTACACCTTTATAGAGTACCTTGAGAAGGTTTCTTGGTGCGTCCTCTTTTTGAAGAATCTTTTGTCTCTAGCAGTTGCTATGGGCTAATGTATGGCACTTCACTCCTGCTTTGGTTCCATAAACTCACGTCCCTTGTTATGAAGTGTTAATACTCTACCACAGATTACTGGGAGAAACATGTGAGAATGTGCTTGGTGTATTGTCAGTTGGTGGGATTATCTTGAGTTTGTCTATTAAACAGGGCTCCACTACTGTGTACAGTTATCCATTCTACATCATGGGGTTAGAGGCATGATGCCTCCACAGTCTGGAAAATCTTTGTAAAATTTTTGACCCTCCCAAAGTACTAGAGAAGAAGTCTGAATTATTATAGTATTAAAAGATAAAATATGTTTATATTATAGAACACTATACATGTATTTTATGCATTTCTGAGTTTCTAGACTTTTTCTGTGTTGTCTGCTGGCTTTCACATGTCTTCTACAGCTTCCACAAAACTTACCCAGAATTGCAATTTATTTTCTTATGCTGACCTACAGTATATAAAAACGGTAATGGGAAAAGTTGTAATGTGAAAGGGATGACTGTAATTTGACTCTTAAAATATTTTAGAATTATCTCTTTTCTCATCAGGCCTCAACATTGTTTGCTTTCTACTTGATTGTTACAACCTTTATATTTCTTCTTGACTATTTCATGCCTCCCCTAAGGTCTCTTTTATTACCCTTTGGATCAGGTACAAGGACCACAGTTAGCTTCAGGGTCCTTTAGCAGCTCAACTTGAACCCTTTTCTCCCCCTTGCCCAATCCATCTTTCTTCTGCTCCCCAGATTCAGCATACCCTTCATCTGGTCTTCACATGCTTGTTTCTGAGCTCTATCTCAAGCCACACCCCATGCCTAGAGCCAGCACCTCCGTGCTCAGCTCACCTAGAGCCCTCTCCTTTAGACAGCTTCTGAAGTACCAGCTCTAAGAAGCCTCCTCTGACTAGAAAAGAAGCATCAGAATTCCTTGTGACCCTACTGTGTTTAAACTAGCAACTCCTGGGACTGTCTTTCTGATCTTATCCACTTAGCTCTTTAATTAGAAATACTTTGTTCTGTCTGTTGGACACAAGAGAGTAGCCTGCTTTGTTTGAAGTATTGTTTCCTAGCAACATGCCTGTTTTTCTATTCATCCCACAGTTCTTTGCCTCCATGATTTCCACATTCACCCTGAATTTTGTTCTAAGTATTTACCATGGAAACATGTGGGATCTCTCTAGCCCTGGTCTCATCAATTTTGGAAGATTTGACACTGAGGTAACTATTAATATGTAAAACTCTTATCCGTCTCCTTACCTCCTTGGGCCCCTAGATAGCAGGAGCCACCAATTTTGAAATTCCGAATTTTGCTTGTTACTCCAACTCTGAAAGAAGAGCATTCTTCTGTGTGAAATCCAGTGTCTTAGTGGGATTCAGTTGTTACCCACCAGTGCAGCTGAAAGAGCACTATGAACAGGGGGCAGGAGACCTAGGCATTTGCCATAGTTCTCTCACTGACTCAGTTGTGGCCATGGAAAAGTCCAGAAGCTTGTCTGCACCTCAGTCTTTTCAGATGTTAGAATGAAGAGTTGGATTCTTCTCACTGTAGAGTTCTAGCATTCTGTCCAGGATTGTGCTGACCAAATGGAGTATGTTTAATGTTTGCAGCAATTCAGGAGTTTAGATGTTGTAGCTGTGTGCTTCACCAAAGATGCTGGCTGATGCATCTCATTGGCTCTGAAAACTAGGGAGATAATTATGCTTTCCATCTTTCTTTCAATAGGTGAGGGAGAGAGAACATTTGGAGATCGTTACTCAAGTTTTATGCCAGTAGGTCTTAAAATTAAACCACTTTTTCCTCTTTTCTCTATGCAGAAAATGGTATACACAATCCATGAGATCCCCATCTTCATTGCCATGGGTGTGGTAGGTAAGGAGAATTTCTGTTGAGTTCATTAGAAATCTTGCTGGGGTGGGAGGGCAGGGTGGCAGTCTTTTTTTTTTCTCACTCTTACCAAAGGCCATCCTACTTTTGCTAAACATTTTTGGAAAGAGCCTTTTTAAACATGGCTTTTGAAATAGCTGGAGCCCCAGTTAATTCTCTGGAGAATCTTTCTGTATCTTTTGGCCTGAATAAGAATGTGCTAAGGGCTGGAAGGTTGCCAAGATCTGAGACACAGGTTAGCTTTGTTGATCAGCTTTTAAGGATCCTCCATGAAAACCTTGGCATGAACCGGTTGGTTATTCAGTGATGTGCATTCATCTTTGTGGCAGCAGAATTTACATTCCTTTGTTACTGGATGTTAGTTTTTATATTTGAATTTTCATTGATGGAGAAAAATAAAAATTCAGAGGAATGAATATAGTTACTTGTTATTGTTTTTAATATGGAACTCTCTCCTCCATGCTAAGAGGGAGGATGGTGTTATCCTCACCTAAATTTAACATATGCTAAGAATTATCTTCCACTTAATTAAAGGACTTTGAAGATTAAACAAATCTATCTCTCATGTAGAGAAACCATTTTAAAATACTATTTGTGGGGGCAGCTAGATGGCACAGTGAATAGAGCACTGGCTCTGGAGTCAGGAGGACCTGAGTGCAAATGCGGCCTCAGACACTTAACATTTACTACCCATGTGACCTTGGGCAAGTTACTTAACCCCAATTGCCCCTTCAAAAAACAAATAAAAATACTATTTGCCTCATCCCATCTTAGTCCCTTCTAGGAAGCTTCTGGGAAATGGTTCCTTAACAGGGGAAATTGAAGTGGTCAGCTCTCCCAAATTGTTAGTAGCATGCTACTGACCGTTCTTCCTGTTTGTTTCTTTCTGATTACAGGAGGTATTCTCGGAGCAGTATTCAATGCCTTGAATTATTGGCTAACGATGTTTCGAATCAGGTAAAAGGTCCCATTGGCATCATGTGCATACAAAGAATGACACAGAGAAGGGATTTCAGGATTCTTCGTGTGACGATGGGTTTTGAACTACATATCTTAGATTGGAACAATACAGAGTAATTAGAGAGCTGGAAGAGAGATAACAGACCATGAGAAATGGAATGATACCCAGCCAGTGACCTCAGCTATTTCTCTTTGATATTTACCTGACTCCAGCCTATGAGGGGAAACTGGGACTTACAGTCTTCTCTTACTTTGATGTATTTAAGAAGCTGTTGATTCTTTCCCTTCCTGGACTGGTTAAATACAACACTGCTTGGATAAGAAGATAAATTGTGTCCTACCAGTTTCAGAGAGTATATCTCCTTATTGATATTTTGGCTACATTAATTAAGACAAGAAACATAGCACAGAGACTTTCACAGTTTGCATATGAATTAATCTGTTGCTTTGAGAAAGGGACGGTATATACTGCTTAATGCTGTGTTACCACCAATTTCTCCAAATAACAAAATTCGTGACAAGAGTGCTCGTGGGGACTGCTACAGTGTGTATATATTTGAGACTTGCTGTGGAGTTCCTGTAATCAGCTCCCTAGCATATTCATTAATTTACGAAAGAAAAGATACAGATAATTCCAAAATAATCCACATTTGGCTTTTAGATATTGTTAGATACTCATTTTACATTCATACACCTTCCACTTATGAAGATCTAGCTTGGTCAATATCATGGATGTGTCATTGATATAGAAAGGCTTACCTTGAGCTGTTCTGATTCCACAGATACATACACCGCCCTTGCCTCCAGGTGATTGAAGCCATGCTTGTGGCTGCAGTCACTGCCACAGTTGCATTTGTGTTGATTTACTCATCTCGGGATTGCCAGCCACTTCAAGGGAATTCCATGTCTTACCCCCTTCAGGTAAGAGGCTGGAGCGGTGGGGTAGAGGGATCCAACATGGCACTGGTGGGATCCCCTCCAGTAGTCAGGACCTAAAATAGAGCCTCTATCAGGGTGGACATTGCCAGGAACTTTCCCTCTCCCATCTCACATGTTCTTATTTTCCGCTTTATATGAGGTCAGTAATCATTTGCCCAGCAGAAAGGCATTCCTCTAAGAGTTTACTTCTCAGGATTGTGCTGGTTTTGTTTTGGATAAGAAATCACTTCATTAACCAGGAAGGTTGGAAAGAATTAGAGCAGATCTTTTATGGGTACCCTCAGTGCTGTTCTCTTTGAATTTCCAAAATGACTTTGTAAGTAGTAAAATAAAAGCTTAAAGGCTCTAGAAATACACTTAGCTCTCATTTGTGAGTGCAGTGGCATAAGTGTGCCCAGCAGCAGGCTAACTCTGCCACGGGAATCCAAGTATGGAACTTGGGTGAGGTTGCCTTTAAGCCCGTGGTCCTTGCCTTTACCCTATTGAATTCTTTAAAAGTAGCATCAGATAGTATTGATTTAGAAACACTCCTTACAGTTAAGAGCTATTAGAAAACCATTTACTAAGCCCTCTAAAAAGTATTAATGATGTACATGTGAGCCTCATTCTGTTTTCCTGGTTGAAGGCCTATATCTACTGGCTGCAGGCCTTATTTCTTCACTGATCTTCAAAGTAGTAAGACCTGCCCACATTGTATTTGTTTGTACTGGGGAAACTCTGGGTCCACCTTTGCTGGAGAAGACACCAGCATGTGTTTACTTAGGATATTCTAACAGACATCTCATTTTCCTTTCTGTCCTTCAATCCCACAGCTATTCTGTGCAGATGGGGAATATAATTCGATGGCTGCTGCCTTCTTCAACACCCCAGAGAAGAGTGTTGTCAGCCTTTTTCATGACCCTCCAGGTCTGTTACTTTGATAAGCATCCATCAAGCTAGAATCAGAATTTGACCTGCACTTGTTCCCATGGTGGGAAATGAATTGGAGAGTAGGGGAGAGTGTTGGGCTACATATAAACCATTCTTAAATTTTCATAATACTTGGCACTGGCCCTTCAGATAGTGAACAGAGCTTAGTAGAAGTAGAGGGGGGAAAGGGAAGGTTGCTTTGATGGCCCCCAAACCCAGAGTCTTCACAGGAAACCGAGTCATTGTCCTTAGGTGTAGTGATGACAGGTCCAGTACTATGACTCACAATGAGGAAAGCTAGTCCCTAGAGAAGAAAATATTCAAGTTATTCAACTTTATAAGTTAGGCTTTTTTGTCCACCAGATGGGGAATTAAAAACCGTGGGAAGGTAATGATGTACAAGGAGATTGAGTTGGATGAGAACCCAGGGGAAGAGGAACCCAGGCTTGTATTTTTGTGTTTGTTGAAAGAGTGATGGGCTTGGTCAGTTTAATAGACTCTGTCTTTCTTCCTTCCTTCCTGGGGAATGATCTGCTTTGGGAGGCTCTTAGGTCTTTCCGTCATTTACTAGAATTTCATTTTCCTGAATGACTTTACCTTCTGTGAATTGTTTCTGGAATATTAATTTTGGTCAGAATACTAAGCAAATTCCCCAAGTCAAAGTAACGTAAATTATGATGATAAAACTTTGTCTTGTTTTCTCTGACAACCAAGCCGTTAATGAAAAATCAGAATGTCTCTGTTTAGCTTCATTAGTAGTGTGGACTTGAGGCAGAAGGAGAGAAGATGGCAGGGTAGTTACCACTGACTTACTCTGTAACTGGATATAATGAATCACAGGATTCTAGAGCTAGAAAGGGTCCTTGGAGACCATCTTGTCTGTCTGCCACATATGAAAGAGGAGAAACTCTGGTCCAGGGGGAGGAAAAGTAGCAAAGCCAGCCCTAAGACACCAAGTTTAGCCTTTCCCCTGTACTGCATGGTTTCCAGTCACTTACTTTCTCTGCTTTTTTTCCCTTGTAAAATGGAGTTGTTCTGTGTAAATATTACATATTTACAGATGTAAAATATTTACATTTTCTGAAATACTAGTTCAGAAATCAAGTTGGGTTGCTAGTAGTTAAACTCTCCCAGCCCAGCCTCTCTCCTAGTCTGAGAGGTGTACTTGGTGAAGTCTTCCCATTTCTGTGCCTAAGTTTCTCTGCCTGTGATTTACTTAGCTCCACATCTCTTTCAGTTCATCATGGGTGACAAATGCCATCGGAATTCTGTGGATCTTGAAATCTGTTACCTGCCCAATTTCACCTTCACTTGTAGGACCCACTTGCAGCTCTCTCTTGTTCTCATTAAGATCCCAAGAGGCAAGCCTGAATGTTGTACGATGTTTCCCATATGTTTTTGACATGGGATACCCACATTCTCCTAGAACCTCTGGGAAAAGCACTTCTATTGCTGCCAGCAGCCAGGGTGTAATTCCAGATGTCTGCATCTGGAATAATTTTTTTTTCTTTTTTTTTTTAATTTTATTTTAGTTTGCATCATTCATTTCCACAAGATTTTGAGTTACATATTTTCCTTCTCTTTCCCCCACCCACTGCCCCAAAACAACCATCCCAGTGTGTCCCCCCTCCCCCAGTCTATTCTCTCCTATGTCACTTTTCGGTAGGGCAGGATGGATCTCCCAACCACAGTGCCTGTGCATCTCAAGTTCCAGTTGGATGTAGTCAATAATAATAATAATAATAATAACAATAATAATAATAATTGCATATATAGATAGATAGATAGATACACATTCATAACATTTGATTATGGAACTATCTGGAATAATTTTTAAAACTTGTTTTTTCACCTGAGGCTTGGCAGGTTCCAATTTGGGCTTTCTATACCAACTTCCTAGCTCTAGTTCATCAGTGTGGAAGGAATAGAGAAAATAGAGCCTTAGTAAGGCTCCCTTTCTGCAGCTTTCAGTCATGCTGTTTTTAGTGTATTGAGCAGGGACTGAGGCTGCCTCTTGCAATCTCTGTGGTAGAGGAGGTCTAACCTTCCCCCAGTCCCTCCCACATACCCATACACAGGAACACATCATTGTAAGCAGAAACTTTTCCCTACTTCTTACTTGTGAGTATAGTCTTGGTGGCCATATCCCACCTCTGTCTGATATATCCTTAGTATTTTTAAAGAATAACTGAGACAGCTACTTGCTAACGGTATCTAGATTTAGTTGAGATTGTGATATGGTAGTTGAAATAAGGAACAGTGTCAAGAAAGGAGGGGACTGAGACTTGGGTAGCTTGAGTTTGTCTTCCTCTAGTGCTGACTTCTTGCTTCACAAATTGCTTCTCTTGTCTTCTACATCAGTTTTTCCATCTCTAACATAGGAAGAAAGATTTGTCTTACCATCCTCTCTCCTCCTGAAAATGCTGAGAATGAGTGAAAGTGCTAGAAAAAGCCCAAGGCATGCCATGAAAGATGAATTAACTAGCAGAATGTGGTTAGGGTTCAAGCTTTTTTCATTAGCTCTTGATCAAGATGATCAGAATAGGATTTAAGCTAAACTATGAAGTAGTAGGATTTTGGTGTTCATTGTGCTCTTTACCCTTTCATGGTCAGCAATATCCATGCAAAATTTTTACTGCTTCTTTTTTGGGAACAGTGTGGAGTTTTATTTTTGTTTTGTTGGGAATAGCCAATGTTGAGGGGAGACATGGAATCCCAGGAGAGTCATATAGTACATCCCCCTGACTTCTCTGCATCTCCTGCCTTCCCTAGGTTCCTACAACCCCATGACCCTGGGACTATTCACTCTGGTCTATTTCCTGCTGGCATGTTGGACCTATGGGCTCACTGTGTCTGCTGGAGTCTTCATTCCGTCCCTCCTCATTGGTGCAGCATGGGGAAGACTTTTTGGCATATCACTGTCCTACCTTACCAGTGCTGCAGTGAGTATCCTCTTTGTCCTGCCAACTGACAGGGTCTGGAGGGCCCGGCTTTTAAGATGAATCAAGCACAAGAGGGAAATTAGGGGTAAATAGATAAATTTTGAAATATCTTCTTAAGCTACCCAAAGAGAGAGAAAGGAATCTCACATAAACCCTTGGTGTATAGCTTAGAGTAACATCTTTTTTTTTTTAAATTAATTGGTTTGTTTTGTTATCTCTCACCAGTAACTTCCTAACAAACATCCAACCACTTCTCATCCCCACAAAGTATAATCCCTCAAAATTGGGGATTGATGTTAATAAAAATATGGGCTGTGTTCCTTAACTTTGACAGCATGGCACCAAAATTGACCTTTGTAGTTGACTATCATTTTGTTGCCTCTCCATGTTGACTTCATTTTTATTGTTATGGTGATCATAAGAGAGGCATTATGGCATAATGGGTAGAAGGCTGGCTTTAAATTCAGAAGAACCTGGGTTCAGGTTTTGCCTCTGATACTGGCTATGTAAATATTAGGGACAAATCACTTCATCTTTCAGGGCCCCTAAGCAACTTTCAAATACAGATACAGATATGTTGCAGATCTGCATCAGTAGAGGGAGTCTATACCCGGAGTTCCCCCACACTGAAGGATTCACAGATCTGGGCTTCCTCTACCCACCTTATCCTGACAACCCAAAAAAGTCATGTATATATCATTGTTTTCTCTCTGCTTTCAATCAGTTAGCTTCTAAGTATCTTCAGTTTGCTAGGCTCTGGGGAATACAAAGAAAAACTTACATACTAGCATGGGAGATGGTATATAAATCGATAGGCATGTACACAGCAGACAGAAGACAACCTTGGAGGGGAAGGTTTAAGCATCTGAGAGGAGCAGGAAAGGTCTCTGCAGAAAGTGACATTTGAGTCGAGTCTTGGGTCTTTCCATGCTCCTGTGTATTCTTCTTTGCCCTAGAATAGCATTTTTTGCCTCACAACCACTGTTAATGGCCTACAGTGAGTTAGTAGATTGGGTAAGCAATTCTGCTTAGTAGATAAGGGTTAATGTTTTTGTAAATACCTAGGAAAGCTTCTTAAGTTACCAAGTCTGGGCAAACAGAAAGGACATGACTTTGGGTATAGAAATTAAATTTTGGTGGTGTGATCTAGTCTTCGTGGCCTGGGGAATCCATTCTTATCTCAGACAAGTTTCTCCAAAGTTTGGATTTGTCAGGCATTCTACTTTTATTAGGAAGCCAGAGACATGGAACTTGTGGTTTTGAGTTGGCTGTATTATCTATCAGTGCTCTGACATCTCTTGTGTTTGTTTCTTCTAACTGTAGATATGGGCCGACCCTGGCAAGTATGCCCTGATGGGGGCTGCTGCCCAGCTTGGTGAGTCCTGTCTTTTGCCATAACATGAGTGCATTCTAAGGAGACAAAATGGGGTGGAGCCTCCAGGATCAGGAGGGAGTTACTTAGCTTTTTAGTCTCCCTAGAACTCAGATGTATATCAAGGAGAGACCTGAGACTTCGTGTACTAAAAACTTTTGCAAGTCTGGCATGGAAAAGTAAAAGGATTCAGAAGAACTGATTTTGACCTGAAAATGTAGAGATGTACTAATTCCCTTTCATTTTCCTCAGGTGGCATTGTGAGAATGACTCTGAGTCTGACTGTCATCATGATGGAGGCTACGAGCAATGTGACTTATGGTTTCCCCATCATGTTGGTTTTGATGACAGCAAAAATTGTTGGAGACTTCTTTATTGAGGTTTGATATGGAAGGAGAAGAATGAGAAAAAAAACTACATTTTTTGATTGTGTTGTGTGATTCGAACAAACAAGACGTTCCTTTCCAATCTCATAATTTGGGGGACTCTCATTAGCCAGGTGTCCTGAGTATAGGAAACAACATTGGTGCCTTTTCCACAGTGTGGCAGGGTATTCTCTATGGAGTAGAGATGGCAGATCTAGTGGAGAAAGGGTTTTCATCCCAAATGTTCTAAGGAAGAGCCCTTCTTGTCTGCTTCCTTAGAAGATTTCACCAGCCTTTAGGAAGCAATGGTGCACAGACCCAAAGACGCCTCTGGTCAGAGGAATCACTGAATCTTTCTCTTAAGTTCTGTTTTGTTAGGAATGGAAATGATCCCCTCTTCACCTCCCAGGAAAATATGTGGGCTAAATAGGTGATTATTGTGATTCCTTAAAGATGACTGATACTTAAATATACGCTGGTAGTTCTTGCCCTGAAGATGCTTTGTAGTGAGTGGCCTGGGTTGAGGGGGCAGGAGGGGACAGATTTGGTCAGCCTAGCATTTACTGAGCATTTGCACTCTGCCAAGCCTGGGGATTCAAAGAAAGGTGGAAATTGTCCCTGCCTTCAAGTAGCTTACAGGCCAGCGGGAGAGAGTGTGCAGACAACTGTGTACAGACTAGATGTAGACAGGATAAATCAGCAGTTATCTTAGAAGAAGGGATGTACCAGCATTAAGGGAAACTACGGGAGGCTTCTTGCTGAAGGTGGGATTTTGGCTGGAACTTCAAAGGAGCAACAAGAAGAAGTCTGTCAGTGAACATGAGTAGAGATGGTTGTCAGCAGTGGGAGGATAACCCTTAAGTCTGGCTTCCTCATTGGAAGAAGTACAACTGTATATCAGTTGTGTCTTGTCTTTTCTTTCCAGGGCCTTTATGACATGCATATCCAGCTGCAGAGTGTCCCCTTCCTCCACTGGGAAGCTCCAGTTACTTCTCACTCACTCACTGCCAGGTAATAACTCTCTTTCTGGCACCCTCACACTCAAGGTCTTCCACCTGGGCTTTCTATACAGGTCTTAGACTAGAACAAAATGACCAAGATATCAGTGGCCCGGACCATGCTTGGTAATGCCCACTTCCCAAGGAAATAAGTTGTTTACCTCTGCTGGCAGAAATGAACTTTTTTTAAAAACTGTAACTTCAGTTGTCCCTTTTCTAACCCCTATCTGGAACAGGGTCAGTAAGTCCTGGTGTTTCAGAATCTGTTTCTTTTAAGTGGGGAAATGAGAGGAAGGGTTTTTCAGTCCTGTTTGTAGAAACCCTAGGATTCAGAGAAATATTGAAAATTTCATTGTTGTTCAGTAGAGAGATACTAAGTCTGTAGCCGTAGATTGAAACTGGTCTATGAGATAACTTCAGTTAACTTGACAGTAACTAAAAGGACCATCTTTTTTTCCCTAAATATTCTGAAATTGAGGTGGTATTGAGAAACCAGTGCTCTGAATGCTTGCTTTTTCCACAGCTGCATGCTAAGAGTGTCTCTTCTTCCTTCTCTATTTGCTTTCCTAACAGAGAGGTGATGAGTACACCAGTTACCTGTCTACGGAGAAAAGAGAAAGTTGGGGTTATAGTGGATGTCCTCAGTGACACTTCCTCAAATCACAATGGCTTCCCAGTGGTGGAGTACTCTGACGATGCCCAGGTAAAGGATAGATTTTGTCATAGAGAGGGGAAAAGAAAAAAAATAGCATCCAATCTTATAAATAACCACCTCTCTTCAACCCCTTCCCCCCAGAGTGAAGACAAGTTTATATTGGATGCGTAGTCAGGCAGACTGTTTTCATTTCACAATTTGGGTAGCTCCTGGTGGGAAGGGGAACAGACAGTCTCAGCTAATTATGGCAGACAAAGATTAATCAGAGCTGTATTTAGATGAAACAAAACCCAGAGTTTTCACTTCTGTATTTTCCCAGACAGCTCATTGCTATGGCTCATGTACCCAGGAATAAGAGAAGGAGGTGGTGAAAGAAGTCAGGGCCATTCCTTTAAGTCCCTAAAGCCTGGGTGCATTGCTTCCTGAGCAGGAAATTTGAAAATAATCCAGGCTATAAATCACGCTTCTGAGCATCGTGTGTGGACTAAACGATACTCTCTTTTTTGCAGCCGGCAAGATTACAGGGCTTAATTCTGCGCTCACAGTTGATTGTCCTCTTGAAGCATAAGGTATGGCTATTCATAAGTACTTTTTAAAAATGCCATCAGAGCCTCAAATGCCAGGGCAGACATTCCCAGACCTTACAAATGATCCCCTATTCTCCCTTGTGACAGTTTCCCTACCTTCCAGTTGAGAGTTCAAGTTTCAAAGACTATGTCACAGCCACAGAAATGCCAAGATTCTGGGTATCCTCTGCAAAGTACCCCATCACCGTTATTCTGGAGAGCAGTTTGGAATGATGCCCAAAAGGCTATTAAACCGTGTGCAGTCTTTTCCCTGGTGATACCATACTAGGTCTATACCCCAGAAAAAGTGGGAAAAGGACCCATATGTACAGAAATACAACAGGGGTGGTGGTGTTTTTTTTTTGTGGTGGCAAAAAACCAGAAACTGAGGAGGTGCTCATCAACTGCAGAATGTCAGAATGAGTTGTGGTATATGAATGTGATGTAATATTATTGTGCCATAAGAAATGATGAAAGGGATAGTTTCAGAGAACCTGGGAAGACTTGTATGAACTGATGCAGAGCGAAGTGAGCAGAACCAGGAGAACAGTTTATACAGTAACAACAATATTATAAAGACAGTCAACTCTGAAAGACTTAGCAGCTGATCAGTAAAGCAACCCAGCATGATTGCAAAGGACTCCTGATGAGATGTGCTACTCAGCTCCAGAGAGAGAAGTGATGCACTTGATGCAATTGGAAGCTTATATATTCACTTTAATTTTTTTGGAAGGGGGAAAGAATGGGACATGACTGCTACAGGAAGTTGTGTTGTGACTACTTGTAATAGGCTTTGTTTTTCTTGCCTTTTCAGTGGGGAGGGGTGGGGAGTGGGACGGAGGGAGAAAGCTAAAAACACAGCACAGCATTTCTGCTGCAGCATCTGAGGAGACCCTGTGACATCAAGGGATGCCTTCTCCTTCTCTGCACTGTGCTTCAGGTGTTTGTGGAGAGGGCCAGTCTGAACCTGGTGCAGAGGAGGCTGAAACTGAAGGACTTTCGAGATGCCTACCCCCGATTCCCGCCCATCCAGTCAATTCATGTGTCTCAGGATGAACGAGAATGCATGATGGACCTCACAGAGTTCATGAATCCCTCCCCATACACAGTGCCTCAGGTGACTGGCCAGGGTGCTCTGGGCTGGGGAAGGGGCTTGCACCAGAGCTGGAGATCGGGAAGTGAAGGGACCCCTCTGTTGGTAGAGACTATAAGCTCCTTTAAGGCAGAGACTTTGATTTTTGCCTTTGTATCCTTAACCCTTAGCTTAGTACTTTCTATTTATTGGGCATTTAATAAATGTTTTTTGAACTCTAGCAATCAAGCCGATGAAGAAAACTGATTTCTGTAGAGGAGACAGCTGACCGTTTATAACTTAGGTTCTGTACTAGTTCTGTGACTGTGGGGGATGCCCAGCTTGCATAAGAACACAAGAGAAATAGGAAGTGGGGTGACCCTCTCAAGTCTTCTTCTCATTTCTGCCAGGGGTCAGCAATGCTCCATGACCTTGCTTCAAGGTTTACCAGGCAGGCCTATGAGATCTAGGACCTGACTAGCTCTATAGAAATTATCTCTCTGTAGCTGAATGCCTCCTGTCAATTTACTCTTTGGGAAAACTAATCATTGGCAAGGTGACCTAAAGACTAAATAAAGGTTTGACTCATTTCTAGGAGGCCTCGCTTCCGAGAGTATTCAAGCTTTTCCGAGCGCTGGGGCTCAGGCATTTGGTGGTGGTGGATAATCACAATCAGGTGAGTTTGGGCTCATGGGAAAAATGCTCATTTTACATTAACATAGCATTTGGTCATCATTGACCAGGATAGTGAAGTTTTTCTTACCTCTTTCCTTAAATTCTGAATTCTGTCTTCTGAAGAACCTGAGACAGAGCTGTCTGCTCCCAGCCCTTTTTCCTTTGGCATGAACATGACTGCCACAGAAAGAGATTTCATAGATCTGGCTTCCTTAACCTCAAAGGCTGTCATTTCTAAAGGCCCTGTCTGTTTTTGGCCCTTCAGGCTGGCCACTCTCTGATTGAGCAGAACAAAAGTGTGTCCAGCAAGGCCATCATACCATCAGTCTAAGCACCTGGTTCCCTTGTCAGAGCTAAGAGTCAGGCAGCTAAAACTCTTGACTCTGTTGGGTCTTTTGTACCATTTCAGTACCTAGGTCAAAGGGAGAGAAGGCCAAAGGTGTCACAGCCAATGTTCCAGCGACACAATTGGAGGTTTGGTTCTATTATTTGGTCCCTCTGACATGTCTCGTTTGGTTCTGTCCCTACAGGTGGTTGGATTGGTGACAAGAAAAGATCTTGCAAGATACAGATTAGGAAAAGCAGGGTTGGAAGAGCTCTCCTTGGCTCAGACGTGAGGGCGTTGGCATCACGTCTCTCTGCAGGGCAAGTGTTACTGACCACTGGAGAACCTCTGCCTCCTCATGTTCTTTAGCCCTCTCATCTGAGGCCTTGTTTCTCTGGAGGCTGTGGAAGTGAAAAGTCCTCCCAAACTTCCAAGCTGCCTCCCCAAGTGCAAACCTGGCTGCTCCAGGTTCCAGTTCAGTGTTTTAATTTGATGTATATTGTGGGTAGATTTGTTTACATTTTAATATTTTTCTCTTGAGTTTGTCACCATTAGACTCCATTTTAATTCTGTCCTTTTGTTTCTTTACCTGAAAGATCAAAAGAGTTTAACTTTCCTTTCTAGTCATGCTCCTTGTCTGAGAGAAAAGAGCTGAGGGATCTTGTATCTGTGCCCTACACATGTAGATAGGATGTGGAGGCCAGTCCTGCTGCTCTGAGCTGAGTCATAGAGTGTTACATCTGCTGTGTTCTGCTCTGCTGATCCTGCTGTGGCCACAGTGGCCAAACTTGGCTTATTTGTTTTGCACAGTCCAACACAATGCTCAACGATCTTTCTGGAGATTCCCTCAAAGAATCCTGAGACTCCCTGTACATTCCCCATTACTGGCCTGTGCCTCCCCCGTCTCAGCTTGACTTGAGGAAGGCCTGCAGCATTGGTGCCTGAGTCTCCTGTCTCCAGAGCAGTGGGTGGGCTTGGATTGGACCAGGGGAAGAGAAGTGACCTAAGGATGAGGAAAGTCACACACACGGACCCGACCTAAGTTTTTCTTGGAACTGGGCTTATGAAAAACTTCATCTACCTTCCAGAGAGCAGCTCAAGGTGTTACTGCCACCAGTGAATTATCCTTCCTTCCAGCATTGGCTCCTTGTGGGCCAAGGAGACCTGGAACCTGTTCTCTCCTTTCCTTCGAGGGCAGACTTCAGAGCCAAACAAGTCTGGTTATGGCAACGATGGAAATGTGGATGCGGCCCATCTTTACTGAGGTAGCTTCTGACCATAGGCAACATGAGATGGCTGAATAATCTGCTGTCACTCTGTCCTTCTTTTCTGAGGTCGGCTGGCTTTGCCCCACCTGACTTCTCTGGTTAGTGAGCACAAGAATCAGAGTGTCCTTACTGTGGAGTTGTAGATCTGGAAGCTACTTCTTGGCGGTTATGACATCTCCTGCCATCCCATGTTGGTGGTTGTGGCGTCACTCCCTCCTCCCTGAATCTTGGCCATAGAGTCAGAAACACTTCTTTTAAGCACACTTTCTTAGGGGTTTGATACACATTGTATTTATGTCCATGAAAGGTCCTTATGTGGTAAGTCCTTTAGGTATTAGCATATGACTCTTCTCAATGTGCTTATACTTGTTTTCCCCATCTATTAGAATTGGGAATAAATGCAAAGCCTCCTTTGTCCTGCATATACTTGCTGTGAGTTATACTGAGCTTTTTAAAAGCAGGACCTGAGAGGCCCTTGCTGGGTGACCTCTCTTTGATTCCCGCAGTCACTGTTCATGCCATGCTCTTGACAGTACCCTCGACAGCACTATAGGACATGTGACTTATGGCTCATCTTAAGGGAACAGCTCTCTTGTATCTTTTAATCACTGGCCAGGGATCACGGGGGTGGGGGTGGGGGCGCTTCTTACAGGTATTACAGGTATCTGGTTAGTAATTCCTTCATTAATAGGCAAAGATCAGCTCTGTCCATAACATCTTAGATAGATGATATTTCTGTTTCACCAGGTTCTTTCTGCCTGCCCTCCAACCACTGCTCATTGGCCTCACTGTGTATTCTTGTCACCTTGGTCCAGACCTGGCCGGCAGCTTCTCCTCGGCCTTCCCCACTGCCACAGCCTCCCGGAGCTGACTCTCTTCCCCATACCCACTCTCATATGTGTTGCTATTTATCTGTACTTGGCGAGAGAGACCTACTTCAATGAAGTTTAGGTTTGGGGGTTCATTCTGTCACTGACCCCCTGCACAGACTGGTTCTTCAAGCATCCAGTAGTCCTTAAACGTTTTAAGTGTTCCCATGGCCCTGCTCCTTCTGTTTGCTGTGGCAAGCAGCACACATTGGTTTGTGATTTTTATAGTTTGGGCAAATGTTGCAGTTTGATTTTATCTCTGTTGGAAGTAGTGGTGGCTTTAATGAATGAAGAGTAGGGGATTGTGGGCTCCGTACCTCCCTGAAAAGTGTGTCACTGCAACCCTTTAAACCCTCACCCAGATCATGTGCCAAGAAGGAAGTGGGAAACTTGGAGGTGGGCAGGGGTCAGCATATGTATGAATATAAGAAATAAAGGGATTGAAGTCAAGCTTCTGGTGCTCGATGTTTTTCCTTCTCAATCAGGACCATGAGCCAAAGCTGGCTGAGGCATGATGTCTAGTTTTTGAAGTTGATGGTGTGTTGACCAGTTGACCCTGTCAGGGGTCCCATGGACAATGGTGAGAATGCTTTAACCTTTGCAACTGTGAGCATTATCATGAACCCTGATGACCAAGACTGGTGGCAGTTCTTGACTACCAAACACGCTCACAGTAAGTGCCCTCTTGTCCTGGCAGCTTCTTGATCATCTAAGAAACATCCATCCACTGGAGAAGGGCTGAAGAGAACACTTATGACAGGCCAGGTCACTGGAAGGGAGTCTCAGCCCTGTTGAGCTTCTCTGTGGCTGGCCTCACTGTTCTCAATACCAGTTATAACTCCAGGGCAAGGTCCCTTTTGAAGCCCAGCCTAGGGAGTGGGCATGACTTTAGTTCTAGGTTGTCAATGACTTTGTGCCGTTTGGGCTGATTTATTTTGCCAGAGCTATAAAACACTTACCAGAAAGGTAAAAAGAAAAAAAAATCCCCCGTCCTTGGGGTCATTGTCAGTTCCTGCAGCCTTTCTGGTAATGTGAGGCATCTCACCTGAGGAGCAGTGGTTCATAGAAAAGTACCATCTGCACCAGGGTACTTTCTGATCATTTATTCCTCTTGCTCCAGATGAACAAAGGAAATAACGTCCTGGGCAGAGACAAATATGCTGGTGCCACAAGTGGCCGTTTCCATTGTTTTAGGTGAGGCATCCTGGCATAGTAAAAGAGACACTGGAGGACACAACTAGCTTTGTGACCCTGGGTAAGTCACCCTTGCTGAGCCTCAGTTTCCATAGCTGTAAAATTAGGATAATAGCATCTGCTTCATGGGATTATTCTGAATATCCAGTGAGATAATACAGGTGTGAACAAAGTACTCATATAAATGCCAGGTATTTGGGCTAATGGACAGCTCTATAAAGACTTCCCTGTTAGCAGACCAGATGCGTTTCTGGTAGGAAAATGACTTGTTAATGCCCAAGGCCAGAACTTCTGCCAGAATTTCCTGTGGGATAGAGTATAAGGATGAATGATTTGGTTTTTATAGTTGTGACCATTAGCATTCATTCTACTGAACAGACCACTAGTGAGGCATTTGTCCAGTAACAGCAAAAAAAATCTGTGCCTCGAGTAAAAGTGTTATTCCTGAAGTCCCAGGATTCTGAGAAGCAAGGCTTGGCCTCCTGCGCCAGAAGGGAGCAGGAGGGTCAGGTGGGCTGTGTATAGTCACCCTCTGCCTCCAGGACCGGCCTCAGTTTGTCTCCTCGCCTGGGCGTCTGCTCTTTGTGCTTGGTGTCCTGGGCGATAGGCACGCGCCAGCTTCTTAGTAAAGAGAGAGCAGCTGATAGATTTTATGCTGCTGCACAATTTTCATTCTTTATGATAAATAGCCATCTTACTGGGGAGCTACAAAACGTGTCTTTGGAGAGCCCCAAAGTCTTAACTAGAAAACTTGTGAACCGTAAGAAGTGTTCTGTACCCCAATAAAAAGTTAATTTTCACTTTTGTGGTGTTGTAGCGGTACTTTCCTCTCTAAGCTTGCTGCTGCCACCAAGTGGAGACACTTGGAAGAACAGAATCGTCCAACCAATTCCAGCTCAAATGTGTGATACCTTTGCTCAGTGTCTCCCTCACAGGCCTTTCAAATGTTCTTGTACTCACCACAACTGAGGTACTAGAAATTGAGGATTTATGTTCCTGCCCATAGAGTGATCTATAGCTTCAAGCAAAGAAGTGACTTAGGAACACAGATTGAACCAAAACATACCTTCACAGGCTGGGCATCTTTTCTGTCAGACTACTTTCCACATACACTTTTCTTTGATCATGCAGCTTGTAAAAACCTTGTATAAAAACAAGGGTCTGGTCCACCTCTCTTGGTCACCCAGTCCAGTCTAAATTCTAACGGTTCACAAGTAGGACTTTGTTTTTAGATCTAATCTTGTCATGTGGGAGCAAATTTAGTTCCCTCCAGTTGGGGGTTAGCCCTCAATACAGTTGTTGAACCATCTCCTAGTCATAACATAATTATTGACAATGAAGGAACAGCCTCTCCTCCCCATCCCAAGTTTCTCCTGCTACTTAGAGAAGCCCTATTCTCTCATTCCCATTGAATTTATTTATTAAGTTTCCTTTATCATGGAAGTGGCTGTTACTCAGACCTGCCTTGATATTGGTAAATAGAGTAACTTGTTACTGCAAGCCTTAAGATTTCTACCTTTTCTTCCCACTGTTGGAGGAAGGATAACTTTCCAGACAGTGATTCAGGAGCATGAATATGCAAAGGTAGCTGAAAATTGGGAAGCTTCGCCTGGCAGGGAATCTCTAAGCTAATCTCCGTTTCCGGTAGTTAACGATCTTGGAACATGAAAGTTTTCCTGAGCTTCAGTCTTCTGTTCTTCACCCTTTCAGGCAGTTGGCAATAAGCAAAACTCAGCTGGACTTTTTGATCAAGTAAGCACTTCATGCTTCCCCAGTCTCAGGACTCTTTCACAGGGTAGCCAGGGTCTCAAATCATTGGTCCCAAAAATCCATTTGTTTTCCCCTGCAAGGTAAGTCTAAGGGTCTCTTCTTTGATGAATTGATCCCATGAGTTTCCACAGAAGGGCTAAGAATCATAGCTCTGCACCAGTCACTTTTTGCTAATATGCCCCCATTTTATTTTAATTGATTATTTACTTTTAGTTTACAAGATTCAGTTCCACAGTCCCTTGAGTTTCAAATTTTCTGCCCTCCCTTTCCCCCTCACCCCCCATGGCAGCATACAATCAACTATAGGATCTGCAAATACTTTCACATTGGACATTAGTCTGGTTGTATAGAAGGGTTGTAACCGATGGAGTGAACAATGGGAAAGAAGAAACAAAACCAAGCACGGAAAAGAACGATAGCATGTAGATTGTTTCAGTCTCCATTTAAACTCTGTTCTTTCTAGATCTTTCTCTGAATATAGACATCTCCTTCCATCCTGAGACTTGTAGAGTTGTCTTATAACTGTGCATTGCTGAGAAGAGTCCAGTTTTTCAAAGTTGGTCGTCACGCATACGACGTGTCTGTGTACAAATTTTTCCTGGTTCTGCTCTTTTCACTTAGCATCAGTTTGTATAAACCTCTCCAGGTGAATATGAAGTCCATCTCCTTCCCATTTCTTATAGCGCAATAGTATTCCATTACATTCATATACCACAACTTGTTTAGCCATTCCCCAATTGATGGGCATCCCCTTAATTTCCAGTTTTTTGCCACCACAAAGAGAGCTGCAATAAATATTTTTGTACATATTATGCCCCCATTTTAGACACTAAAGAATATGGGTATGTTTCCTACAACTAGGCTTGACTGCTTCTTTAGGTGGGACAGAAATAGACCTATTTTCCTGTTCCTGTATCTTTCCTTCCAGGTGAGTGAGACCTGGGGGGAGAAAAAGCAGGGTGTGCCTAGACTACCACCATATTTCTTGGTTCACTCCCCAGAAAGCGATAGCCAACATAATAGGACTTTTAGCTGCTGGTACTTTACATGCCTGCCAGCTTTTTGGGATTCTGTGCAAGGCTAGAGAAAGGCTGAAGGGGGTTTGATTCTAAGAGTGACAGTTGGGCAATGAGGTCATAAGTTTCTAGTTGAAGGGAAGTTCCGGAACAAGTTCACATCCATATCCACTCCTTAGGTTCCCTGTGAAGGCAAGATGTAAGGGCTTATCTGTCTTAACTTATCTGTTACCTCAGCAGGCTCTCCCAACTATTTCAGCCATCTTCCCTTTCCCCTCCTCCCAGACCTGGTAAACACCTGAGGGTTGAGGTGGGAGGGTTCCTTTCTCTCCCTCACAGTTTACCCTAGAGTCCGGCTGCTTCAAAGCAAAGAAGTTTCCTGAGTGCAGCTAGGAAACTACAAGGAAAGACCAGTTGACCCAGAGCCAGTCTTTGTAGTGTGGATCAGCTTCAAGTGTTTAGAGCCTGGATGAAGATGCACCAGTGAAGTCTCAACTTTCTGTTCTTGTCCTGAGCCTAGCCCTTTGTTTCTAAATCTAATAGATGGGGTCCATTTCAGTTTCTGGTACTTAGTAAGGGGTGGGGTGGGGCTAAAGGTTAGCTTTAGTCAAGAGATCCTAAGTCTCAAGCTGGGAGGGACCTCAGGAAGCTATCATTTTATAAAGGGAGGCTAAGTATCTTGCCTGAAGTCCTACAGGAATAAATATCAAGAGGCAGGATTTTAGCCCAAGTTCTCTGAATCCAGTGCCAATCAGGGGTTAGTGGAAGGTATGATCCAATTTTTTTTCTTTTTTTGGAGGGGGGAAGGCAGGACAATTGGGGTTAAGTGACTTGCCCAAGGTCACAGCTAGTAAGTGTTAAGTGTCTGAGGGTGGATTTGAACTCCGGTCCTCCTGACTCCAGGCTGGTGCTGTATTCACTGCTCCACTTAGCCATCCCGTATGATCCAGTTTTGAGAGGCAGTTTGGTATCAAGCATTAGTCTCAAGCCCCAACTTTACCATTTAACTGGCATGTGTCATCTGGGACAAGCTAATTTCTAAAGGAGTTGTTTCTTTTTTTAAGTTGGATGCAATGGTTCAAAGAGATCACTTTTCAGAGAGTTTAGTTTTAGCAGTCTAGAGTGAGCTTCTTTCCACAGGTGCTAGAAAGTTCAGGATACATCCTGGCATTTGGGAACTCCCTGACAATCACAGAATTTCCTATTTAGAAGGGACCTTAGGAGCCATCTGGTCCAAATTATATCTGAAAATGAATCTCACTACAACATACCAAATAAGTGGTTATCCAACCTTTGCTTAAAGACCTCCAGTGGAGAAGAAACCCACTAGATCCAAGGTCTTGCAGTGAGTCAGGAAGGCAAGGGAAGACCCTTCTCCAGGGATAACAAATGAAGACCCATTTGTTATGCTTCTGAATGCAGGGCCTTTTTTATATTTCCCTCTTACCACAGGATTGACTATCAGCAGAGAGCTAGACCTGAGTCCACATTGCTGCTATGAGCAGCTCAGTTAGTCTGGAGGACCTGGGGCTGCTCCTCAAAGATGGTCTGAAGATCCCAGAAACCCTGATTGTAGAAGAGATCTCTGATGGTTCTGAGTACAGCCCCCAAGTGTCTTCCATCCTGACCCCTGAGCAAGACACTCAGAAACACTGGAAGCAGCTAGAGCAGTGGTGGGTACCTAAAGTTTATCTCATCATTTAAAGTATAGTTTCTCTTATACCTAGCTCCAGACAGGACTGCTTGGTGAAGCCAAAAACACTTTCCAATTTCCTTGAGGTGTCTGAGCCCAGAATCATTCTTTTCCTTTTGGAGGTGGGATCTGAGTAGTGGTATACTCCTTAAATCATATTCCCCATACTTTTTCCAGGTGGATGTGGGTGACTATGGTTTTAATGTACACACTTGCCCTTCCTGGTTAGATCTACCTCTGGGAAATAGGCTTATCAGCCTGTCTCTTCCCCTTGTCCCCCTGCCTCTGACTGTATATCTCCCTGAAGCTATGGTCCGACCACTCTGCCATTGTATTAAAGGGTGGCAGATCTGCAGGCTGAGGTGGTCTGCCTTCGGGGGCACAAGGAACGTTCAGACCAAGCTGTTTTGAGTTTGTTGCGGGAGATGCTCCAGATCCGGGCCAGGTTACAGGTACAAGACTCTGAGCTGGAGCTGATCCGTAATGAAGTTAAGCAGCTTACCCGGATACCAGAGAAGGAAGCCTGTGAGGTGAGCTTGCTGCCCATTGTCAACTCCTTTTGAAAGTGCTTTCTTTTTGTGTGAACCACTGTGAGCTGGAAAACTGGCCACAGGCTGTCCTGGAGCCATTGATTTTGTCTATCTTGTTGGTCCTTCCTTTGCCATCACATCCCCAGGATTTTAGTGTGTTGCAGAATGGGAAGTAAATTCCTTCCTTTTTATTTCTGTGCCCTCCTTTCAGGCATCCCTAAATGGAACTTATCTTTCTGCCTTCCCTTTATGCCACTTCATACCCATCCACCTGACCCTTCCATTCAGTAAATGGAACAGCTCTGGTGATAAAAATCCAACTTTAGAATTTGATGGAAACTTAGCAGTCATCTACTCTAACCCCTTCCATGTACAAATGATGGAGATTCTGGCTCAGTGGCAGCATATCTCCCCAGGACCACATTCCCACTTGCCAGCCTTAAAGCCCCAATAAAACAACCCTATCTCACCCACAAGTAGTTCCTACTTCTGGCAATCTTAGCTGTGTGGGCCATAAAGCTCTGGGTCCCATTATCCAGCTGTCAGTCCCCATGAATCACAGTAGAAGGCCTGGGTAAATCCAAGAAACAAAAAACTCAATGCTGAAATCCTTCTCCTTGTAGCTCTCCAGTGCTGCAAGTAGGAGCCACATGGAGTCAATGGAGAAAAGGTACATGTTCTTATGTCCAGAAATCATTTACTTGTCCATCCCACATAGACATTGGAGTAGATTTGGGAGCAGCATGATGTTCCCAAACAACTCCAGAGCAAGGATTTTGGCAACAAAGAAGGGTGGTGGGGTGAATCCTACTGTTCTTGGTTCAAGAGCACTTCCTCCAGCTACCCTCTGACAGCAGAGATTCTCCCTTGCAGAAAGTAACCAGAAAGGATTCCAGGACTTCCCCCAACAGCCTACCCAATTGGTCTACTCTCTAAGGAAAATTGTGGCCTAAGTAATGTCACCTACTGACACCCCCATCCTGTTGATTTGGGTCTGAGAGGAAAGAGAGGTCTTCTGGTCCCAGGTGATTCAGGGGTTCTCATGGCCTAAGATGAAGGCCTCTGGCTGGTTTCTCTGGAACAGCCAGTGACATTCAATCTCTGCAAGGAAGGTCTTGGGCCTCTCTCTGTCCTCAAATGGGTAGGGATCTAGGCAGCTGCCCAGTCTCCCTCATAGACCTGTGCCACCAGACAGGTGGGAAGAGGGAGTCAAGGCTGCTCACCAGTGGAAAATAATTTATATCTCAGGTTGGTGGAGGTCCGAGAGTCTCTAGCCCAAATTAGGCGGAAACAGGCTCTCCAGGATACAGAAAAGAAAAACTCTGAGGCAGAACTACACCTCAGGTATGTATGCCTCCATCCTCCTCTTTCTCTTTTTTTTGTTTTTCCTTATCTGATGTATATATTCACTAATACCTTCCTTGGCCTGCTAATCCATAGTGATATCTCTCTCTTCTGAGTTCCTATACTAGTTATAATCTGTTTACCTCATTCTATAATTTTTTGTGTATGGCCTTGTAATGAGCATTTAATCTTTTGTTGACTTGAACTAGTACATAAATCATTTATTGTTGGGATTTTTTTTTTCACATTTTATAGCCTAACTCTCCAGCTAGACCATTAGCTTGTTGAGGTCAAGGACCAGGCCTTCTCCATCTTCCATCTTCTGTATATGGCTAAGCACGTTATAGATGATCAATAAAGACTTATTGATCCCTGAAAGTGATGCATGGAGGGGACTAGTATGAAATAAGGTTGGAGCAGTAGGGTCATACCAGATTGAATTTCATTTAAATAGATAGGAGCACCAGCTATATACAAAGCATTGTGCCAGCTGTTAGGGATTCTAAAATTAGTACAGTAGAGACGGTGTTGTCAAGGAACGTACAATAGGTAATGGGAGGAAGACAAGCACACAAATGATTCTAATAAAAGAGAGTTAGAGGCAGATATGGAGGGGAGGATTCCAGCAAAGTGCTAGAAATTTGAGGTGGGGAGGCTCACTTTTATCTGGGGGTAGTGAGATGCTGGAGCAGGCTTCACAGAGGAAATGGCATCCTAGTTGGGCCTTAAAAGAAGGGAGGGCTTTCATCAAACAGAGGTGGGGAGGGAGCCTTCAGTCCAGACTCATCATAAGCAAATGCAAAGAGATGAGAGAGAGCAGGATAAGAACACAGGGGAGAGAAATGCAGTCTTGGCCATACAGAGTATGTGACAAACATTGGCATGAGAAGGTTAGAAAAAACATTTTGAAGCTGGATTGTGAAGCGCCTTATGGGGCAGAATCAAGAGTTTATGCTTCTTTGTTGGAAGAGAGTGGGGAGTCTCTGAAAGGTTTTCAGTAGAGGAATGGCATGTTCAAAGGAGTGTATTAAAAAGATGACTCTGGAAACTATGTGAAGAATGGATTGGAGTGAACTGGAGAAAGGCCAGACAGGCTGCGAGGAAACCAGCATTACAGTTACCCCTTTCCCATTGCGACTTTCCCCGTCACAGTTTCGCTATATTTCAAGTCAGCTTAAGAAATTAAATCAGAATTTTTGGAAAGTTTTGTGGAAGCCTCATATGACAAGTGGAGACCAGCAGAAAACACAAGAAAAAGTTTAGAAACTCAGAAATTCTGTACATATATATATATATATATATATATATATATATGTGTGTATATATAGAGAGAGAGAGAGCATATGTATATATATATATATATACATATATACACATACATTATACATATAATTATATAATATCAACTCAAATTTTACAATAAAGTACTGTAAACAACCCATAAAAGAAAAAGAAAAAATCCAAACTTCTTCTCTGGTACAAAGGAAGGGCCAAAAAATTGTACACGAATTTTCCAGATCATGGGGGTACCACACCTCTCTCCCCCTCTCGCCCTCTCCCTACCAATGTAGAAAGAATAACTGCATAGTCATGTATAGGAGGAGGAGGGCTGTTAAGTGGTACAGAGGATAGAGCGCCAAGCCTGCAATCAGGAAGACTCATCTTCCCGAGTTCAAATCTGGCTTCAGACACTGAGTGGCAAGCACTGGGCAAGTCACTTCACCTTGTTTGCCTCAGTTTCCTCATCTGTAAAATGTCCTGGAAAAGGAAATGGCAAATCACTCCAGGATCTTTGCCAAGAAAACCCCAAATGGGGTCACAAAGAGTTGGACACAACTGAACAACAACATCAAGGGGAGGAGAAATATGAATCTTTACCAGAGGAGAGTTCAGCTTAATTAGGATATGTTGAGTAAGTAAAGGACAGTGCATATGAGAAGGCTAGAAAGATTAATTGGATCCAGAATGAGGAAGGCCATAAAGGAAGCCTCTGGGAAATTTCTGTGTTTGCAGTTGATCTCATCACCGGCTACCAAAAGGGAGGGTTAAGCTAGCTTTGCCTTTTCTGTAATGAATCTTGATGCTGGCTTATGCCATGGCAAAGATCCTTTAAATGGGGGAGGGGGTAGGGAGAGGGAGTGCCTGGGTTTTTTTTTAATCTTTGTAGTCAGGATGAGGGCGGGCTTAATGTCATGACTGCATAGTCTACAACATGGAAGTTTGGATCCATCAAAGTTCTGTCCTTTTCCATCCCCAACCTGAGAAATATTCATGGTTTATACATACTAATTAGTATGCTGCCAAAACTCCTTCTAGCTTTTGGGTGGAATGGTCCTATTTATATAGTCAGGCCTCATGTTTAGGGTTGCCAAGCCCAAATGGATAAGGCAGTGGGGAAGACATTTTCCTTGAAAGGCTGAAAACATGTTAATCATATCAATCTTATATTTATTATCCCACTTCAGGACTAATGTGTATTTTCCTTTCAAACAACCCTAAGGTAAATAGTGTAAATAGTACTGGCCCCATTTTGCAGTTGAGGGAACAGGTTCATGGAGTTAAAGTACTTCTCTGTGCTTTCAGAGCCAGTAAGTGTCAGGGTTAGGCCTCTGGGATTTCCTGACACAAATATTCTTTCTATATACCGTGCTTGTTGCCCATAGGTTGGACAAGCTGAGTGGGGACCTAAAGGAAGAAGTGGAGGGGCGGGAAACAGCCTGCAACACCCTGCGGCAGAACCAGGAAGAGAGTGCCTGCCGAACAAGTCGGGATATTGCTGGGATACAGGTCAGTCAGGAGCCAACAACTAGCTACCTCTCTCTTCTTGAGAATCGATTACCTGAGGAGATGGCTGCTTTGAACCCAGAAGTTGAAGAGAGCCAGGTTTGTAGAAGGAGGGGACCCCAGGGAAGATTATAGACTACCTGGATAGAAAGAGATGAGGCGTATGTACTTAAATATTCATAGCAGCACTTTTTGTGGTAGCAAAGAACTGGAAACAGAACAAGTACCCGTTATTTGGGGGATGGCTAAATAAACTAGTCCATGAATGGAATGGAATATTACCATACTATAAGAAATAATGAATATGAAAAATCCAAAGGAGCATGAGAAGACTTACATGAACTGATCCAGAGGGAAGTAAGCAGAGTCAAGGAAACAATATACACAGTGGCTACAAAAATGTAAATGGAAAGAATAATAAAATGAACCTGAGCACTGTGTAGTTATATTGACCAAACTGGGTCCTGGAGAAGAGCTGAAGAAAGGTACCTCCCTCCATTACAGAGGCGGGGGACTGTGGTTGTGGAATATTGCAGAATCTGCCAGTCATGTTTGGTGTGTCAGTTTTCCTGAACCACTTGCCCTTTTTTTCTTTCTATTTTTTTTTGCTTTTTGGAGGGCAATTGGGATTAAGTGAGTTGCCCAAAGTCACACAGATAGTGTGTCAAATGTCTGAGGTCAGATTTGAACTCAGGTCCTCCTGACTCCAGGCCAGGTGCTCTATTCACTGCGCCACCTAGCTGCCCCTGTTTTTTTTAATAGTCTAAAGCAGTGGTTCTCAACCTTCCTAATGCCACGATCCTTTAATAGTTGTATGTGGGTGTGTCTGCATGTGGGAGGACCTGCCTGGAGATGGATAGAGGAGGTTCCTAAGACCATCGGAAATATGTTTTCTGATGGTCTTAGGTGACCCCTGTGACCCCTGTGAAAGAGTCATTTGACCCCAATGGGGTCTCGACCCACAGGTTGAGAACCACTGGGACTCTAATGTGAAAAAAAGAAGAGAATCAAAGAAGGGATGAGACTAATGTCCCAGGTGATTGAGATAAAAACAATGAAGAAACCATAACTATTGAACTTTTTTGTCTCTATTTTCTCTAACAAGGACAAAAATGACTGAGAGTTTAAAACCTTTCATGAGTTTGTCACCAGGTCCAGACAAACTACCTTCTAGGCCACTGAAAAACATGGTGTATGTGATTCAAAGATCATTGACTGGCTTCCCAAAGATTGTTGAGAATGGAAGTCATGCCATCTCACTGAAGATGGGCAAATGTCTTATTTAACAAAAAGGGAGGATCTGTAAACTGAGGTCAATAAATTTCACTTTGATTTATTATTAAAAAGATGGTTATGGATTTATTAGAAAAGGGAGTGGTGTTAAAAAAATGACTTCATCAAAAATAGATCATTTTGATGCCACTTTACCTTTTCAATATGGTTACTAGACTGGTAAATCAGTGTAATGCTGTAGATTTAGTTTACCTAGATTTCAGGAAAATATTTGGCAAAATTTCTCATGCTCTTCTTATTGGAAATGTTGGAGAGATGGGAACTATACCATAGTACAGTTAAGAAGATTCAAAACTAGTTGAATGACTAGAGTCAAAAAGTAGTCATTAGTGTTTTGGAAGATCACACACCAGTCATTTTATTTATCATTTTAGTCATTGACTTGAATAAAAGCAGCAACGGCATGCTTACCAAAAATTGCTAATGGCACAAAGCTATGAGGATAGCAAACCTATTTGGATAATAAAGTCAGGATCCAGAAAGATCTTGGCAGGCTTGAACATTGGACCAAATCTAATAAGGTGAAATGATATAGGAATAAGTAATTCCAACGCTTAGGTTTAAAAAATCAGCTACAGGGGCAGCTAGGTGGTGCAGTGAATAGGCACCGGCCATGGAGTCAGGAGGACCTGAGTTCAAATCCAGCCTCAGACACTTGACATACCTACTAGGCATGTGACTTTGGGCAAGTCACTTAACCCCAATTGCCCTCCAAAAAGCAAAAATTAAAATTGAAAAATTAAAAATCAGCTACAGAAGTACATGTGAGGAAAAGTATGACTGAATAGAGGTTCATTTGTTTGAGGTCTTCAAGCAAAGGTCATTCGTTGATATGTTGTTGAGGAGATTCCTATTCAGGTGTGGTTTACTACATGATCTGTGAGGCAGCGTCCAACTCTTAAGATTCTGTGATTCTGTGATTCTATAAAATTCATAGAATGCCCAAGCTAGAAGGGACTTAGAGCAGCCAGTCCTGCACCTCCCTGCCAAAGCCCACCTCAAGGTGAGTGAATGTCAGCAATTATTCATAATACAAAATTGCATTGTCTTCTCTTCTTAAAGCTCTTAAATGGGGTAACCAGGTGGCATGTGAATAGAGCAATGGCCCTGGAGTCAGGAGGACATGACACTTGACACTTACTCGCTGTGTAACCTTGGGCAAGTCACTTAACTCCAACTGCCTTGCCTTCCCCCCTCCAAAAAAAAAGCTGTAAAAATATGGAGATTCCCTTTATGATTTGATCCACTTCATACAAGAAATTATTTCTTATATTCAACCAAAATCTTACCTACTTTCATTGAAACTTGGGTTTATTGACTCAGTTCTCCATGAGAACATGGAGACACAAATACTTAGTTTCTACCTCACAAAAACCCCTTAAATACTCTTAAAGGCAACAGTTTTCAACCCTTTCCAGGCCCTGTCGAGCTTTCTTTAAAGAACCAATACTGTTAACACTGTCCCCATTTTAGTGTCTCTTCTCAAAGTGCCCTACTTCCTATCATTCCAATGTATAGTGACCAAAACAAAGCATATTCCTCTAAGACGTTTGCTAGTTCCTCCAGTCTTCATTTATCTGGTGTCCTTCCTCCTGGATACCCTTTCTTTTTGGATTTTTGTGACAATATTTTCTTCCTGTTCTCAACATTCTGTTGACAATCTCCTCGGCTCAAAAACTGTTTTCTCAATGTAGATTACCCCCAAAATTAAATATTCAGACCTCATTTCTTTTATACTCTAGTCCAGGGGTGGGGAACCTGCAACCTTGAGACCACATATGATCCTCTAGGTCCTCAAGTGTAGCCCTTTGACTGAAATCCAAACTTCACAGAACAAACTTTGCTTGAGGACCTAGAGGGCCATATGTGGCCTCAAGGTTGCAGGTTTCCCCACTCCTGCAGTCTAGTCTCAAATGCTTATTGAATAGCTCCACCTGAATGGTCCACAGACATTTTGAATATCATGTGTCCAAAATAGAACTCTTTGTCTTCTCCTCTAAACTCACAGTTCTTAACTTCCTGCTTCTGTCCAAGGTGCCACTATCATTTCAAGCACTGAGGTTCATAACCTTGGGGTTGTTCTCTATTGTTCATTCTCATTTATCCAATCAGTTGCCAAATCCTAACCAGTCAATCTCCACAATATTTCTCCCATCTCTTTCTTCTTTTCACAGCTAGTACCCAATTTCAGGCCCTCATTACTTCTCACCTGGACTATTGCAATTAACCTCCTAATTAGTTTCCCTGACTCAAGTTTCTTTCCTCTCCAATCATCCCTATAACTGTCCTATTGCTATTCCTAAAGCACAAGTCTGACCAGGACACTCACCTGGATAAGACCTTTCACTGGTTCCGTATTGCTTCTAGGAAAGAATAAATATTCCTCTATTTGGCTTTTAAAGCTCCACAATCTGTCTCCAACCTATCTTTCAATACTCATTTTGCATTATTCCCCTTGACATACTTCAGCCAAATTGTCCGATTTACTATTTGCCATAACTGACACCTTCTGTGCCTCTGAATCCATGCCATCCCCTGTGCATCTGAGATTCCCCCTCCTCACTCTTGCCTCTTAGAATCTGTAGCTTCCTTCAGAGGTCAACTTAAGTACCAACTCCTAGGAGAAGCCTTTCTGAAGTCCCTCAGCTATTAGTTCTCACCGTCCTCCTAGCTGTAAAAGAGGCTAATAGCAGCCCCCTCCCAGGTTTGTTGTGATGATTGGATGAGATTATATTTGTAAAGTGCATAGCACGGTGCCTGCCACAGAGATGCTTCATAAATGTCTGTTCCTTTCCCTCTACTCCAAAATTACTGTGTTGTTATACAGACATATGTGTCTATGCACACACACATATATATACATAATACACATTTATACATGTATATGCACATTTATATACATAAATATGCATATTTGTATATGTATATACACACATTTACATACATACATGTACATACAACATGCAGTTGTGTATGTATATGCACATTTATGTGTGTACACACATGTGTACATTCATATCTACATGTATACATATATAATACATATACACATATCTGCACACATAATGTTTATATGTACATGCACATGAGCACAGTTATAGAAATATGTATATTTATATGTGCACATTTGCACATTTATATCTACACATATACAAATATACATTTATGTTCATATGCACAATGCACATTGACACATAAATGTGTATGTTTATATATACACATATGCATTTATATGCACACACATACATCTATACATATATGTATATGCAAATTTTATGTAAATGTGTAGATTTATGTGCACATTTATATACACATATATGCATTTACATATACATATGCATATATATTAATGTGCATACACACAAATATCTATGGGTAGATATTCACATTTACTTATCTATGCACATGTCTCTATGCCTGCCACTCTCTGCTCCAAACTGGTGGGAAACCATAGAACTGTTGGGCCTTGCTGCCCATCCTGCCCTTCTTATATCTCCAGCAATCTCCTGTTGGCAGAGATTTTCATTTTGTCTTTGTATCTTGTCTACTACCTGACACAATGCTTGTCATATGTCAGTACTTAAGAAATGCTTCTTGAATTGAGTTGTATCCCAAGTGCCAAGCCAAAGGATTTCTTTCTGATCTTATCGTCCACTTGCCAAATCATTTAAGTTCTCTGTATCTCATTTTCCCCACCTGTGAAATGGGAATAGCTTTATGGAAGAAAAGTCTGATGTAGGAAAAGCAAAGGATCTAAATTTGCTCTAGATTTGGGAGAATTGTTTCTGTTTTGTGTTCTTTATAGGGGAACTTGGGCAATGAGAACCAACCTGGTATGCTTGAACTTTCCGTAGAGGGAAATGGAAGAGAGGGCATAGATCTGAAGTTTTGCAATACGGCCTCTTCAGTTCTGCAAATAGTGACCCTGGACTTCAGGTATCATCACCATATACAGGGCTTGTCTGAAGAACTATGCAACAGGGTGAGCTTTCAGCTGCCCCTGATAACACTAAAAGACCCAGCTCTTGTTTGACGATAGTTCAGCTGCCAAGTATCGTTGGTGTTCCTTTCTCGTTGCCCTTTGAGAAGTCAGGATCACGGCTGCACCATGGCATGCGAAGCTCAGGGAATGGACAGCAAGGCCTAATAACTCTGTCAGAGTTGAAATATTGGGAGAAGCGGCTGAGCCACTCACTTTCTAAGGAGGCCTCAGTCCTGGGCCCCAGACTTGTGGTTTTCTTAAGAAACTGTTCTGGTTTGGGACTTTGTTGTTCTTTTTGTTTAGCTGTTTTTCAGTCATGTCTGACTCTGTGACCCTTTTTGGGATTTTCTTGGCAAAGATATTGAATGTGAGTTGCCATTTCCTTCTCCAACTTATTTTATAGATGAAGAAACTGAGGCAGACAGGGTTAAGTGACTTGCTCAGGGTCACACAGCTAGTGTGAGGTCTGATTTGAACTCAGGAAGATGAGTCTTCCTGACTCCAGACCTAGCATGATTTTGGATGTGCTACGGGGCATTCCTAATGTGTGCCACTGTCCCCTTGCTGTTAGGCAGGGAAGACTAGCATTATGTCCAGGCATTATTTAGAGAAGTAGAGGAAAGTTCGATACAGCACTCAGGTTCAGCAAGGTAAGAAATAGGCATTGCTCCTTCCCTTTACCTACAACACATCACACAGTGGCATCAGCTCCCTCTCCCCTCCTGATCCTGTCACTGCTGCATTTTGCTATTTGCTGGTGAGTAGCATACAGCAGAGGAGAGAACTCTGAACTGAGCAATCAGGAGGCCTACGTTTCAGTTTTAATACTGCGTTGCTGTGGTCTTGGGCTAAATCTGCGCCATGAAAAGGTCAATTGACCTTTAAGGTCATCATTTCTAGCTTTTACATCCTCAGATCTCAGGTCTTGCTGACTGATGCCAAGGGACCCAATCCTCAAGCTTTTGGGACCCCTTCTTCTCCCTACCACTTACCAGTTCCAGGTTGAGTTCTTATGGAGAAGCAGCCTGGACTCCTCACTTGTCCTAGGCTGTTGTACAGGTGAGGTAATTGTCCCTTGGAGGCCATGAAGGTTATGGTGCCATAAAGCAGGCAGGGTCTGTGCTGTGGGAGTCAACGAGGCTGTTCGTGTAGTAGGCAGCCAGTATCAGCTGTGCTTCAGTCTCTCTCTTCATCCTCATTATGATTAGCTTGCTCTGAATTGGTTTTGTGTTTCACGGATCATCCTTGAATTCTAGGGGGTTATTATTGGGATACGCTGGTGTTGGTCATCCTCCTCCGAGGACCGGAAGCTGGATGACACTTGGAGGTGGCCCCTCCCCTCGTTTTACAGTCACTTTTTCTCACCTCCTCTCGGAGGTCAGGTTTGGTTAGTATAAATAATAAGTGACACCCAGAGAAGGGAAACGACTCGCCCCGGATTACAGAGATTAGAACTTGGGTCTTGTGATTTCACTGCATTTCTTCCTGCTTTTTTGAGTTTGTTCTTTGGGTATGTACTCCATAGACACAGGATACTAATTTCTTTTAATGCCCCTTAGCGAGCTGAGAGTCGTAGTCCTCTCCGAGTACAATCGTGTCGTCCCCTCCTTGTCCGTTGTGGAACCTTCTAAGATCCCTCTCAGCTCTGGATCTCAGGATCTTCCAGCCCGAGGGTCCCAGCACCCCAGAAGGAGGCGGCCCTCACGGATGGACCTGCACTGCCTGCTCTCCTGGGCTTGGCACTCATGGCAGCATTTCCCCATAGGCTCAGGCACTTCAGCTTGGAGAGGAGATGAGCCTCAAATTCCTGAAAAGAGAAGCCAAGCTCTGTGGTCACCTTCAGAAGAACTTTGTGGCCATTGAGAAGGTGGGTGGGAGCTGCTTCTGGCCTGGTGGGTTCCCCAGAAGACTGTCAGTCTCATCAGACAGCATTCCCACGCTGCAGCCCAGAGCAGCTTCTAGGCTTCCCTGCTCCTTTCCTGACCCACATCGCTGTCCCTTTGGGTCCAGAGTGTGATTTGGAAACAGGAGTGCTACCAGCTACCCACCCAAATCCCTTACCTACAGCAGTTTGGCCACCCTGGGTCCAGGAAGTTTGGGCCCATAGGCGTGATGTTGGAGAGACTCCTTTGTATATAGTATTAGAAGCAGTAAGACATCCCCCTCAACCTGGATCTAAATATACTAGCATTTGAGAAACAGTAGAGACTACGCAGATAGTGAAGCCAATGACCTGAAGTCTTTCCCCTGGGGAAGGAGGAGCTTCAGGGGATAGCCAGGGATGAAGGCAGCCCCTTAGTAACACAGGAGTCCTCAGGCTCCTCATGGGATGAGAGGGATGGTAATGTCTCACTGCAGAAAATGAAAGTTTCTGAGAACACAAGGCTCAAATCTGAGAAGGACCTCTGGGAAGAGCTTGAGGTCAAATGGCAGAAAATCCAGGTGCTAAATGAAGACCATTTCCGGAGCCTGCAGCACCAGCAAGAGGTATGTTATCTGTACGGGACACTCTGGGCAGAGCCCTAGAGGCCACATTCCCAGATCGAGTCTGGGTCTGGCCAAGTGCCCCAGTCCAGACAGAGCCAGCACATTGCCAAATTCCCGTGTCCTGTGGGGAGGAGAGTAGTCATGCCCTAAGCATCTAGGCAGACCTGGGAGCTTTAGCAGAGTCTTCCACAGCAGCTAGGTTAGTGAAGTTGCCAGGGACCTAACCCGAAGTAGTGGGCCTTGGCCCCTGCTCTGAGCTCCCTCCAATGAACACAGCAGGAAAAGTCTCATCTCTTAGACCAGTGTCGAGCCCTGGACAAGGCTGTCATCCAGCTGACTGACTTTGTGAGAGAGAACCAGACATCACTCAATACAATCCTCCAGGCAGAGCAGAAGAATAGGTGGGTATGGGCTGGAGTCCAGGGCTCCTTTTGTGGAGGGAGTGAATGAATACCCAGCAACCTCATCGCTCAGAGGTGGGGCTGGCCAGCCCCACATCTGGCAGTTCCTTCCCCTCCTTGGTTAGATTGTGGGCACACAAAGGGCTGGCGCTCTAAGACATCTTTTCAGATCTTTCTGTCTTTTCATTCCAAGCACTCTCCTCCCCCCAATTCACCCACCCAGGGCAGCAGCCCTTCTAATCCAAGCACCGGGAAGTTTAGTGGCTGGTTCTTCCTTTCATCCTGTCACTAGAACCAGCACTTTGGCTTGGGGATTCTTGGTGCTAATGTGATGTGATTGCTGACAGGTCCTTCCACTTCTAATCTTTGCCTCCTCTTCTTTGTTTTCTAAGAGGGCTTACTCAGAAGTTACTAGAAAGATGCCAGAGAAATGGCAGAGGCCGTGTGGTTTAGTGATAGAATCCTGGATTTGGAGTCAGGAAAAACCAGGTTCAAATTCTTCCTCAGATACATAGTAACTGCAAGACCCTGGGCAAATCATTTAACCTCTCTGTGCCTCAGTTTCCTCATCTGTAAAATGAAGAGATTGGACTCAGTGGTCTCTAAGGCCCTTAAGTCTTTGATTTAAATATTCACAGCTTACATCTTTAAATCTTTGATCCCATGAGTTAATAACAATCTGAATGATGGTAACAACCCTGGGAGGCAGTGTGGTACAACGGGTTCCAGAGCCATTCTGGCTCTGAATCTATGATCCTATGATAAATCTGAGTCTTTGGCTAGGCACTCCCTTGGCAGATATTACTGGCCACAGAGCTTCCTCTTGGGCTCCATTTCCAAGGGCGCTCAGATTGCGCTGTCCCTGTGATGTTGTCCTCAGAGAAGCTCAGGAACAGTATGAGAAAGAAAATATGAAGAAGTTTACCACCCAACTGCAGAATGACATCTCAGCTGTCAGGGAGTCTTTTGACAATGCACACCGGGAAGCTTGTGGTGAATTGGAAAAGGTGGGTTGGGGCGAACATCTGTGTGTGTATATGAGAGAGAAGTGGGGGAGGGAGGGGGGGGAGGGATAGAGATAAAGAGAGAGGGAGGGGGATTAGAGGGAGGGAGGGAAAGACAGAGAGAGAGAAATACACTACCAAGGAGGGGGCCCAGGAAAGGTCTATATAGGAGGTAGGATCTGAGCTGTGCTTTGGGTAAGGTCCTGGGTTCAAATTCCACCTTTGACACTTAATACATGTGTGACCTTGAACAAATCCCTTCAACTCCCTGGGCGTTAGTTTCCTCATCTGTAAAATGAGGGTGTCAAATTAAATGGCTTCCGAGGGGTACTTGGCAGTTCTAGATCCCAGAGCCTTTGTCATGCTCTAGAACCTCTCCCACCTTCCCTTCTCTCTTCTCTTAGTCCATGTGACTTTTCCCATCACGATGTGACTGGTTGTCTTCAGAACAATGACTTTGCTGGGTACTCAATCATGTCAAATATTGTTTCAGATCCAAGAAAAGAGTCAGGTCTTGGAGGAGTCCATTGGACAGTTGGTCAGGGAGGTCAGAGACCTGAGTGACCACTTTATAGCTTTAAGTTGGAAATTTGACCTTCAGGAACAGACCCTCAACCTGAAAATATCTGAGGTAAGTGTCTGGTGAGGGACCTAGGAGTCTAGAGAGATGCCCCTATGGACAATAAGATATATTAGTGTGAATGGGAAATTATTTGGTGCAGATAGCTCCCCTACCCTCTGCCAGGTCTTTGGTCTTAATTGGTGCCTCCAAGGTAGCAGGAGATGCTGTTCTTTGGGTTGCTATGTATATTTCCTCTAAATAAGGATTGCTTGCTACAGAAATTTGAATGAGGGTTCTTTCCTTGAGTTCTAGGAATTTTAAAATAAGCAAACTTGATTAGTTTCTCCTACCCATTTCAGTTCCTACATTTAGTGGCAAATGCCTTTTCCAAATGGGCAGTTATGTGATAAATCAACATTCACAGAAGGGAGGGAAAAACACCCTCAGGATTTGATTGCCCAAATAAGGTACATTAAAGGATATTCTCCATAGCCAGTTGGAAATAGGAAGGATTCTATGGTCTTTCACCTGCATGTATACTAACTTGGAGGGGTGGCAGCATCCCCCCCAAAGATGCTTTCCAACTTTCTAATTTTGTGCAGGGAGAAACCTCTTTCTGAGGTGTTTAAGGAATACTTCATTTTCTGGGGCTCCAGGGTATTAACTGGTGGGAAAGCAAGGTAATATCAGCTATCTCTATGTCCAGTTTTAGACTTTGAGACCTTTGTGCTTTTTAATTGATTGATGGGGTAAAGGAGTGTGAAAGGGAAGCAGAGAAAGAGACTGATCCACCTCATGCTGACTGTGGGTTCTTCCTGGCCTTGGCTGAACTCTGAGAAACTCTCCTCTACACAGGTGGTTGTGAGTTTATATGTCTGTTCATGGCCCAAGTTTCTGATTTCAATCTTAATTCTTCTGAACCAGACTCTCAATTCTAAAGCATGATTTAGGTATAGTGCAAGGTTATATTCACTCACAGTCTTTTGTTCAGTACTTCATATGTTGGAGTGTCTTACACCTATGAGACAGGCCAGTAGACAACAGCCCTGAGCTAGAATAGGCTCTAATACAACCTTCTTGGCCTTTAGTTCTTGCTTGTAGACAGTGCCCAGCACTTGTGATGGCAGTTTTTTTGCTTGCCCAAGTTAGCCAACCCTATTAATGCCTGCTGCCCTTCCACTGTGTAATGTACTTTGTGTGACGGGTCTCTGGTGATCCCATGATGCTCAGAGACCCCCAAAGTTATGTTTCTTCTCCTTGAGACTATTATTCAGTACCTTCTACATGTAAAAACCTGCTGAGGATACAAGGTCATAACAAAACTCTTTGGAGCTTACAATGTAAGCTACAGGTGTGAGGTGCACACCTGTAGTCCCTGTTACTGGGAAGGCTGAGGCCTTGAATTGAATTGCTTAAGTTCAGAAGTTCTGAACTACCATAAGGATAAACCCAACCAGATGTCTCCACTCACCAAGTAGTAAGCTACCTAATGAGTTACAAACCAGCCCAGGTTAGGAAAAAACAGAGTAGGTCAAAACTTCTGTGCTTTGATCACCTGTGAACTTAGACCTGTGAGTACCACTGTATTTCTACCCTAGATGAGATAGGGAAACCAATCTTAAAAAAAAACCCAAACAGCAAAACTCCACAAAAAAAACTGTAATAGGGGGCCAAATTTAAACATATATCAAATGGTGATGGCAATGATGATGATGGTGAGAGATTGGGAAAGGATCTTTTGTATAGGCAAAGGCTTCATGATAGGGATAGCAACTAAGTTGGGCTCTATGGGCTTTGAAAGAAGGGAAGTGTGTCAAACATGCTGAAATATGTGTGTGAGGGAGAAACCATTTTGGGGATATAGGAAATGGCATGTGAACAGAAGATAGGATGAGATTGGGAACTATAAAAAGTCCAACTTGGCTGGAACATAAAGTGAAAAAGGTGGGTAAACAACAGTGTTGAAGAGAAGCAACTGCGCGCATCTCAGAGGAAAGTCAGGTGTGTGGTATCCTCTAAGGAAAGCCTAGTTTCAGATAGTGGGAGGAGATGAACTGCTGTGGCGGGAGGAAGAGATGAGGAAAGACGGATGCTTATTTATGATATAATGGGAATTCTGAAGAGCAATAGAAAGTGATACCACATTTACAGTTATTAGTGTATGTGTCTTATCTTCCTTGTAGACTGTAGGCTCTGTGAAGGCAGGGATCATAACCTTGTCATTTCTGTATTCCCCGTCCCCCGCCCCATCCCATTACACCATGTTTTGTGGAGCCCTGCATGCAAAAGACAAAAAAAATGTGCTTGATTCAGTGGAACTTACAAGAAGTTGAAAGAGGAGATGGGATCAAACATGTCAGATGGGCCACTATACTTGCCTCTCTGCTCCAAAATAAAACTCCCCCCAATACCATATTGCCCTAATGAATAGGGCTAGACTCCCAGATGAGGCACAGTAACTTCAAGATTCCGTGCTCATCTTGCAACCATGCTTGGTCAAGATGTCCATGGTCAGAGAAATCCATGTCCAAAACCAAACTCAACATTTTCTAAGTGCCTACTGTGTGAAAAGAATTGTGGCAGACTCTGGAAGAGATACTTATCTAAAATATTTAATTTATTAGATAAAATGTGGTTCCTGCCCCCAGGGATAAGATGCTGACATAGACACTATAAAATGTCAGCAATGATGAATGCCTGAAAGGGGTTCCAGACAAAAGGTTTTGAGGGCAAAGTTGTTACTGATCTAGAAAATGAGGGAAGACTTCTTGGAGGATGTACTGGGGTCAGACTAGGGTTTCCTAGGGGGCATTTCTGTCTGTCTCTGCCTTGGGTTTCCCTTATCATGGTATATCTTGACCCATTGGCACAAATGCCCTGATCCTTCCTTTTAAATCTCTGGTTCTCCCAGGCTGGTCTTGGATCGGCTGCTCAGGGCATAGAGAAAGGGTAGAAGGGTAGAAGGAACCAGTAGACCCTCTTCACATTGTTCCTGCTGTTCTAGGGAGTTTTTCTTAACTGGGGTCTCTAGTAATGGCTGTTGGCTGAGGAACAGCCACTGGCCCAATGGCTCCTACTTGCCTTATAGGGATTAAGAAAAAAACAACCCTGATTACCAGAGGTACCTTCCTGGCCCCTGAACCTGAGCCCATCTTCTGGGGCCCATCTATTACTCCTTCCTGCCTCTGACCCAAAAACCAGCTCTTCGCATCTCCAGAATCCTGACTTTCACCCAAGGAGTGTGTGTGTGTGTGTGTGTGTGTGTGTGTGTGTGTGTGTGTGTGTGTGATTGTGTTTCAGACAAAGAAGGAGTGGTCAGAAGAGGAGAAGAAAGCCCTAGAAAAATTCATTCAGTGGCAGAATGAGACAATAGTGCACCTAAAAGAACTACAAGAGAAAGTGGAAAGCTTCCTCAGGCAGGTTGGTGTTGGAACATTGAAATAGTCTCTCTTAATCATTCCCTCAGCCCTGGGTTCTGGGCCCAGGCTTCAAGGAAAGCCAGCTTGTGGAGATAAAGGGATTGGAGCCTTCTCTGCCATTTCCTCCATCCCTTCCCCTTGCCATTTTTATCTCTCTTGCTGCTTTTGCACTTTTGTCTCCCTCTCCCCTCCATCTTTATCCCACCATCACCCATCTCTCTCCTCTATCTTCACTCCTCTCTCTCATCTCCTTCCACTGCTTTCTCTCATATGCCCCTTCAACTTCCTCCCTGCCTACTAGAGTAGGCACAAGACCTGAGTTTGAATAAGTCCTGGCCCTGCAATTTATTACCTGTGTGACTCTGAATCATTTTCCACTTTCTGGTCCTTGGTCTTCTCATCTCTAAAATGAAGGGAAGAGGGATGGGACTAGATGACCCCTAATCTTCTTCTAGCTCTAAATTTAGTGGTTTCACAATCCGATCTCTCCCTCCCACGTTTCTCTCTTTTCCTCTCCTCTTCTGTTGATTTCCATGAGCATCTATGACAGTAAATGGTTCTAGGTACATACTGGGGTGGGGTGGGGTGTTATATTCCATAGTGACCTCCATCATGAGTTACTCTATTACTCAGGATACCACACCTTATCCCAACACCCATAGGGTCTGGGGTCAGATTGCCCTAACAAACTTACAGTTGCATACTCCTGGTGCACCTACAGTTTGTGTGTCCTCTGGCCTTCCAACCATTGAGATATACTTCCCTCAACTATTTTTGCCCCTGTTGAAAAATGTCCTGCATCAGTACCATACTGTTTCCTCTCTTGGGCCAACCATACCTGTTCTCCATCAAAGGTCTCCTGCTGGAGGCCATGGAAGGGGAACTGACTCAGGTTTCAGTAACTAGAGGCGTGCCCTAGGTCGCTTTTATATTTGCCTATTATTGGTTATTTGTCTTTTGGGGTTGTGGTGGCAGCAAAGATTGGAGAAAAACATTGGAAAGGGAACAAAGTCAGGAGACAGCAAGCTAAGTGACCATGTGTAAGAGTTGGAGAGTTTAATAAGTGATGTGAAAATGACTGAGGTCCCCCTGACGATCAGAACTTTGGTTTCTCCAGCTAGAAATGGAGCTAAGTCTTTCTCTTGGAGCAGCATGTGACTGTGGGCCCACCCTGGTCTCTTTCTACTGTGTTTCAGATCCGAGATGTGAATGACAGATGCCTCCTCCATAGAAACGACTCTGATCAGAGAATAATCACTGAGAGTAAAGCCCGGTAAGGAAGCTTCTAGATCCCTGCCCAGGACTCAGGGAAGTCCCTGGGCTCTGTAACCCCCCACAGGTCGTTAGTGGGGGAAAAGTACTCCTGCTGCTCCATTGGGTTTGGGGCTGCTGTTAGATCTCACCCATAAGCATATGAGCCTCTAAATTTCCCCTCCAGCTTATTTGGAATCTAAATCCTGGCCTCCAGGGTGCTCTCTATTACCCGAATTCAATCTCAGTCACCTGGCAACTTAATGAGAATGTTTACTCGCCATTGATGGTAGGAGCTGGGGGTAGGTCCAAGCCAGCTTCCTACTCAGGCTTAGCCTCAGTAGCCTATTCTCATTTGGCTGGATGCCCTATCCTCTGGGCCCTCCACTCATTGCACAAAGAGGGCCAAATCATACATTCCTAGCTTGTCCGGTGCTGATTTAAAAGGGGAGAGAATTAGAAGGTCTCTGCTTTTTTTTTTTTTATGGTCCTTTCTTCCCAATCCATTGCTTTGTCCAGACTAATGGAGGATCTGAGAAATGCTGACTTGGAAAAGATGAGTCCCCTGCATCAGTACCATACTGTTTCCTCTCTTGGGCCAACCATACCTGTTCTCCATCAAAGGTCTCCTGCTGGAGGCCATGGAAGGGGAACTGACTCAGGTTTCAGTAACTAGAGGCGTGCCCTAGGTCGCTTTTATATTTGCCTATTATTGGTTATTTGTCTTTTGGGGTTGTGGTGGTAAACAGATGACTGCCCCATTTCCACTGTCCTCTCCAAGGCTGTTAACTTGATTTCTGAGACCCAGAGCCCATCATGAAAATTCTCTATATTCATCCAGTGCTTTGTATCTTTCAAAGGACTCATCTACAGCTCTGAAAGGTAGGCAGGGTGGGGATTATCATCCCTGTTGAGGAAACTGAGTCCCAAAGATTTGAAAGGTCTTGTCTAAGGTTGCATGGTGAGTCATCAGTAGACCAAGGCTTCCTGACTTCCACCACCACTCCCTGGTTGCCATGGGACTCTGGAGTCTTGAGAACCTCTGTGAGAGGTTCAGTTGTCGCCCTTGAGGATCTCATGTTATACAAAGAGCTCACTCCACCACTACCACTCATGCAATTTGTCAGATTGTAGAAGCTTTTAGAGCCTGGTACTGAGTTAAGAGTGCAGAGCAAGGAACTCTCAAAGGCTAGTTTGTATGCAAGCCTTGTTTTGGGCTCTGCCTCCAGGACCTGGAACAAAGGCTGCCTCAACCCTGGCTTTTTTCCTGGTCTCTCTCCCTTGGGCCTGGTTCTGCTTCCAGCCAAGGAGCTGAGATAGAGCAGGAACAGCTCCCTCCAGAGGGGTGGTGTAGGGTATGCACATGACTTGGCCTGTCTGGGTTGTGCCTGTCCCTACACTTGAACAGGTGACCTTCCCTTCTTTGTCCACAGGGAACATGAGATGGGGATAGTGAAGCAGGAGTTGGCAGTAGTGCTGTCTGCCTTGCAGCTGCTCAAGGAGGATAATCCCAGCAGGAAGATAGCTGAGATACAGGGCAAGCTGGCCACGGTACATGACAGGGTTCCCTTCAAAGGGCCCAGTATCCTCAGTGCTAGCCATCAGCAGGCTTCTCTGCCTGCATTCACTCAGGCTTTCCACATTAGACCTTCAGCAGCCAAAGGGGGGCTGTAGAACAAAGAATCTTAATCTGCTGAGGAGACATGTTCAGGAGGGGAGGTCTGACTGGTCACATGTGGCACTTAACCCTGTGGAAAGAGTGGACAGATGCCAAGAGTCTGCATGGGGGGAGGGGGCAAGGAATGGATCCTGAAATAAGAGACCCACTTGTCTCCATGCTGATTATACATCCTTGAGACCCCTAAGCCAGCCGGAGCAACTCAATTTTGGTTTAAATACCGCCCCACCCCAACCTTCCTAAGTAGAGAGGAAGTCAGTGGGGGTGGGGTTTCCCACTCAGTCTTTTTGCTTTCAATTTGCAGAAGTCTAGGTAGAGGAAGAAGCTTACCCATCCCCCTGTAAGACTAGGGCACTGCCTGTTTAGACCTATGGTTTAGGGTGGCTTTAGAATTTTTCATATATTTGCTCAGGTAGGTATTTTCCAGTTTCAGAACCAGATAATGAAGATGGAGAACAACATACAAGACAACAAGACCATACAGAACCTGAAATTTAACACTGAAACCAAACTGGTGACTGAACCCTCCCCTTGCCAGAACCCTACTGGTCTGAGAGTCAACCCTTAATGCCCCCAGTGAAATAAGCCACCAAATGGGAGCTAAAGTGTCTGCCACTGCCTGGGTTCCCTGAGGACAAAGAACGAACCAGGGCCCCCAGTCCTCCTCCTTCCCCCCTAGGGTGGTCAGATCCAGGGTGGCCAACCACAGGGTTAACCAGCCTTCATTTTCCCAGTCCCACTGGCCCCAGAGTGCACATTTACCTTGGCTGTCAGAATCTCTTACCTTAGCCATCTTGGCTTAAGAAGAATGTCTTCCTATGATAAGACCCTTTCAGCCGATTGGAGCAGTTTACTCAGGGGAAGATAAATGACTGTTTGTTTAGTTTTCTTCCTAATCTTGGCCATTTTTTTGTTTGTCTCCTGGCATTCCTTTAATTAATCTATCAACTGCCCCTTCTTTCTCCCTAGTCAGGGTGGCCCTGTCAGCCTCCTAATCTCCTAATATCTCTCTGCTGCTGCCCTCAGAGGGTCGAGGAGATCGCTAACCTCCGGGAGAATGTGATGAAGCTATGGAGTGAGGAAGGACCCTGGACTCTGACGCTTGGTAGCAAAAAAATGCTCATGTCCCTTGTGAGACAACGATTTTTTATCAAGGATGTAGGCCCTGACGAGGTCACTCAGATAAACCGATGGGGCATTTATCAGGCAGTGAGGTAGGGAGGAGAACTAGGTGGTTACATTTAGTTTTAAAGCTAAAACACCTGCCTATCTTTGGATTTGGGCTCTGGTGCCCTTATCTTTCTAAGGGCAGCTAGAGACCTCCAGACTAGAAAGGAGTCCTGGGGCAATTCCTGGGTGAACCTCTTAATTCTGAGAGGGAGAGAGCAGCCAGAGTCTAGCATTTATTAAGTACCTACTATGTGCCTAGCCTTGCTGTTGTCACGGGGGATGCAAACAAAGAAAAAAAAATGCCCTCGAGTTTACATTGTGATCAACAAAAAGTGCGCTCTAATCCCTGGGTGCTGTAATGCTCTGTGTAACAGAAACATCTTGGGATTTGAAAAAGGGAGAAAATCCAAAAGGCTGAGAAGCTGAATTAAGCTGCTTTTTTCTGGGAGGTAAAGAGCCCAGTCAAGTGCTCAGATCCAAGGGGAGTGGTGTGCTAGCTTTGATACCACATGATTCAAAATCAAAAGTTGCCAGCTGCCCTCCCAGAGCTCTCCCTCTGAAGAGGCTGCCTCAGTGGACGTGTACTGGGGCTAAAGGACCATCTGACATCAGAAGCTGCAGGGTGGTAAGGACTGAATAAGTCAGAAGGGATGTAATCGGTCTGTGTTTCTGTTGCCAGGTGGCTGAAATGGAAAGCAATTTTGCTCAAGCTTTTAGCTGAGGGAAAACCAAGAAAAGTCTATCATCTCAGGGGTCCTAGTGGAGAAGCCTGCAAATCTGGAGCCTTTTCATTGGCCTGACTTCCCTCTCTTCTCAGTAATAAAATGCTGTCTCATGTGAAATTGATTGTTGTTGTTCAGTCGTGTTATTTGGGGTTTTCTTAGCAAAGATAATGGAGTGGTTTACCATTTCCTTATCCAGCTCATTTTAGAGATGAGACTGAGGCAAACAGGGTTACGTGACTTGCATAGGGTCACACAGCTAGTAAGTGTCTGAGGCTGGATTTGAACTGGGCTTTCTAACTTCAAGCTCAGTACTCTACCCATTGTGCCACCTAGTGCCCTAGAAATTGACTAGGAATCGTATTTATTTGGGGGATTGGATAACTCAGTGGTGATCAAGATATTTGGGCCAACCTATGCCCTGGGGTTTTAGTGGGAATATGCATCTCTTTCCCTTCTCTGCAGGGAGGAAGGTGGGTGATCCGCATCTACCTATTAAAATAGATTTTTAATTAAAACTAAAATGTATTTTAAAAGAAGAACAACTAGTTCTGGAGGACACTGAACTCCCACCAGGTCAGCGGTTCAGGAGAATTAGCAGTAGCTTAATGACATCGATCAGCTTTTTGTCTTTCCTAAGGAGAGGTTGATTCCTTCTGGCTGGGAAAGTCATGCCTTGAAGACTCAGAGTAGAGTGGTCTGAGGTGGTGGAAAAACAAAAATAAACAGAATTTCCAGGATGGGGGTGGGGATGGTGAAGTATTACTGAGGTCCTGAGGAATTGGAGACTCATTCTAGAGAGTCCTCTACAGAGTGAAGCAGGATTCTATTGGACTAGTGAGGTCACAGGACAGTAGCTTTCCCCCTCCTCACACATGGGAAAGGACAACCCTTAGTAAAGCTCAGATTTTACCTTCACTACTATTTGAAGACCCTAGGAAGAATTCCTCACTTTTAGCCCAGGGATCTGATGATGAAGTCTGTCTGACTAGCTAAGCCAAGGTCAAATCTTTCTAAGAAACAACTTTAATGCAGGCTACTGAAAACTTGACAGGCAGGTTTCTGTCCCCTGTGCCCCTCCCTCCCGGCACAGAATGTAGGAGAAACCAAGTACTATTACTTTGTAATTAGCTAGAGTTCCAAGAAACAAGCATGTCATAGACCTAGGGGTATCCTATTTAGCCTTTGGAGGTAAGAATAAAGAGAATCACAGGAAGCCAGACTCTCTTCACTTCTCACTCCACGACTTCCCATCTGCCACTCCTGGGGACCAGAACGACTATAACTTAAGATACCCAGGTCCCCACAGCTTTTCCCTCTGGATAGGATGGGTCACTGAGAGCTCCCTTAGTGGGCAAGTCAAAATGATGCAGAAGCAGTTAAATCCAACCAATGGGGCTGAGAGTCATATGGTTTAGGTTTCTTTAAGATCCTTTTTTCCTTCATAACCCTGCAAATGGCTCAGGAGTCACTAAAAGCTGCTCCCACTTCTCAGGCAAAGGGGACTGCCAGAAATCCTGCCTCTTCAGGGCCTCTGGAAAAAATACCTAAAGGCTGGATACAAGGCACAACTGGGAAATCTGCTCAGCTGAAAGTTCAAGGGACCCCAGAGAGCCCCTGTATTCCCAATATTCTGCAAGATGCCCTTTAAACCCTGCAAAGAGCACAGGGGAGGAGATTCTCCAGCTGTTATCTCATGAGTAAATAGACAATGTTTGTTCATTTAATCAACACATCACCCTTTTCTTCCTGCCTCCCTGGAAGGGCACTTGCTCATTCATCCAAAAGCTTTGCTTCCTGCCAGCCTGGTCCAGCACCACCCCTGCCTTGCTGCCTGCTCTTGGGCAAAGCTCTTAAAGGGGCTTGAGGTAGTACCTTCTTTAAGATGTCCAGAAGCTGTTGCCAACCCTGGTACCATTACTAAAGATCCTAAAGCCAGGAAGTTCCTTCCTTGTGGGGAGGGGAAACCTGGGAGATATGGCTGTCCCCACTGAGGTAGCACAGAGGTGCTAGAAGGAGCACCAGCTTTGGAAGGCAGGAGTAGGGAGAGGAGCTGCTGTTCTTCCATCATCAGCCCTAAAGTTTTACCTAAATGACTGGAAGAGCGAACTGAAACTAATCAGTATGGGAAAGCAGTACAACTTAAGGCTAATGGATCCCTAGGACCCAGCTGAGAGGCTGGCAGCAGGGAGATTTGGCTATAAACATCTTCCTGGCAGTAGGACACAAACCCATCAGAGCGTGGGACTCTCTTTTAATAAATGATAGGAGATGAAAGTATTAATAATAGTAAGAAGAGAGAGAGAGAGAGAAAAGGGTTCTTCCTGTTCTAAGTCACGCTCAGCCTGTTGTTGGACGTTATTCTTTCAGTGCCTTGTCCAAGAGGGAAGCCTGGCCTCCCTTCTAAGTCCTGCCTCTGTGAGAGGGTAAAGCAGCTCTGACAGCTATGGCTTACACCTCCTCTAACTGATCCATCTCCAGGGCATGTCTGCCCAGCTCCCGGCTTTCCACACCGTGGAGCTCCTGGGCCACATCTGATGTCCAGTTAGCAAGCAGGTCACTAAAGTCAGGTGTGCTGGTGTTGAGGAGACATAAGGAGCTGGGAGCTGGCTCCTTCCAGAAGGACTGTGGCAGCTTCCTTTTGTGCATTGGGGTGATATGGCCATATTTCTTTTCGAGCCTCAGCCTCCTGCTGTCAGATACTCTCTGCCTAGCATATTGACAGAGACCATATTCAAAGAGCTCAACCAAAGGCCCCAGCTTCTGAGACCTATCGCTGCTAGAGATGAACCTGGCCTGGCAATCAAAGCCACTGGGGAGACTAACAATGTCAGTGTCCTCTTCCTCCTGGTCCCCACTCTGAACAATTTGCATCAAATCTGCATAGTAGAGCTCCCTTGCAGATTTACCAGGTGGGCTACTGTCCTCATAAATGTTGCAGGAATCTGGATCATCGTCTTTTGTCTTCTGGCCAAAGTACTTCTGGATGTCACAGCTGATGAGCTCAGAGAAGCGGAGGAGTTGCAAAGTCATCTCGGTGCTACTTGGGCTTGGCCTGGTGGAACCCTTCACTAGCTCCTGGTCTGACCTCTGGCCTCCTGGACTACTGCCTGCCAGCTCCAGGTCCTCCATCTGTTTTTCCCCATCTTCCTCCTCTTCCCCATCTTCCTCCTCCTCCTCAGAGGTTTCAGGGAAGTCTGGGTCTCGGTGGCCAATAGTAGATAAGAATGGCTGGTGGAAGGGGGCCTGCAGTCTAAAGTCACACAAATTTCTGATCACTCCAGCAGCCATCTCGTCTCTTGATCCTAGGAGTCTTCCAATACAGCAGAAGTTATCTGACTGATAAGAGAAGGCAAGGGAAGAAAAATAGACAGAGACTGAGTCAATAGGTTTGACAATGTCATGTTTGAGCAACTCAATTCATTGCCCTATCTCTGCATCTTTATTTAGCCAGTTTCCCCTAGAATACCCTCCCCTCCATCTCTGTCCATCAATCCAACCCATCCTTCAAGATGTAGTTCAAATGATAATCTCTCCATGATTCATTTTGGCCTTCTCCTTCCTCACTGTCATCACTTCCCTACCCCAGTACCCCTAACTACTGCTCTCATGGTCTAGCTTCAATTCAGCATACATTTGCAGAGCATGGGGACACTGGAAGAGAAAACTTTATTTTTATTTCATAAAGTGCCTTCTTCTCATAGAGCTTACAGCATGGCAAGGGATATAGAAACAAACACACTTTTCTATAATACAGAAGCTACACAGGAAAGCACATGGTTAAATGCTAACATAAGTAGAAGATCAAAGGAAGGAAAGAGTTGTGTTGGCTTGAGTGGTCAGAGAAGTCTTGCTAGAGGAGGTGGAATTTGAGCTAAGCACTAATGGATGAATAAGATTTGGAAAAGGGGGAGGAATGGGCCTTCTAACCTAGGGATAAAGTAAGAGTAAAGGTGCAAAGCCAGAATTAAGGATGGTCTATTGGGAGAATAGTAATAAAATTAATCAGAGTGAACCAAGGGGATTCATACTAGGGAGTAGTAGGAGATAGGTTGAGGAAAGATTGAGAGTCCCAGGCTGAGGATTTTATCCTATGGGAAGTAGAGAGCCTGTGAAAGTTATCAGGGAATGACATGATGAATGAAAGCAGTGCTTTTGAAAACTGGTCTGGGCAGTGTACACAGGATGGACCTGTGTGGAGAGAGTTGTGAAGCAGTTTAATAATCTTTCTCAGGAATTTCAGGCTCTTAGTCCTAAAAAGAATCTTGGAGATAATCTAGTAAACCTTATTCTTATCTGAAATGGGTAAAAGAGGTTTGAACACATACACATAGTTTGTTGTAGAAATGTTAAACTCAACAGAGAAACAAATGGGGACAGGGAGGGAGGGCTGTAGTGAAAAAGAAGGATAATTTGGAATTTAGTCACAAACAAACTTTCCGATCCTGAAGGAGGAATTATGGGGCGGGGGGCGATGGGGGGAATAGTGAGGGAAAGAAAAGAACTTGGATTGTTGTTCAACTGTTTCTGATTCCATTTGGGGTTTTCTTGGCATAGATACTAGAGTGATCCTGTCATTTCCTTCTCCAACTCATTTTACAGATGAGGAAACTGAGGCAAATAGGGTTAAGTGACTTGCCCAGGGTCACATAGTAATTGTCTGAGGCCAGATTTGAATTCAGAGGAGTCATCCTGACTCCAGCCCCAGCACTTTATCCACTGTGCCACCTAGCTGCCCCCAGCAATCTTAGACAATTGGGGAATGGCTGAACAAATTGTGATTTATATATGTAATAGAATATTATTGCATCATAAGAAATGATGGAATAAATTATTTCAGAGAATACTGGGTGGTATGAACAAAAGCAGAGTGAAGTGAACAGAAACAAAACAATTTATACAAGGATAGCAACCTTGTAGAGAAAAATGACTTTGAAAAACTTAAAAATTCTAATCAATGCCACGAATAGCCATGTTGCCAAAGTAGCCTCCTGACCAGTAATAGACATGAGGTGCAGCAACATACATTTTTGGACATGGCCACTGTGTGGCTTTGTTTTTCTTGACTATGCTCATTTGTTACAAGGGCTTTTTTCTCTGTTTTTAAGTAGGGCATGAGGGTTAGGTAAAAGAAGTCAGCTATTGTGATAAAAAAAAAAAAAAGGAGGGCCATTGTAACATTTTTTAAAAGTATATAGAAGATAGGGGGCAGCTAGGTGGCACAGTGAATAGAGCACTGGTTCTGGAGTCAGGAGGACCTGAGTTCAAATGCGGACTCAGACACTTAACACAAAACTGTGTGACCTTGGGCAACTCACTTAACCTCAATTTCCCTACCTTCCCCCCCTCCAAAAAAAAAAGTATATAGAAGATAACATAAGGAAGATCAGAAGGGGGCAGAGACAAGCAGAAAAGCTTTGAAATAAAAAATTTGTTATATATATAAAAAAAATAAGCAGTATTAAATATATATATAAAATATGTATATAAAAATATATATATATAAAAAAATAAGCAGTATTAAATGGCAATTCATAGTTTCATATAAAATCCTCCTTTTAGGTTCTGCTGTGTATAAGGAAATGCTTTGTTTTTCAAATTCAAATGGGAATGGGGAGGGATAGAGGAAGGGAGAAAAAATTTGGAACTCGAAATCATGTAAAATTGAACATTGAAAACTAAAGTAAACAGACAAAAAAAGGGAAAAACAAAATTTTTAAATTTTTTTAAAAATGTGTAAAACCAATCTCCTAGTGCAGTCCCTTTATTTCATAGAGAGGCGTTCCATAAAAAGTCATGTGATAATTGGTAAGTCATTCAGCGTCTCTGAACCTTGGCTTCCTCAATTGCAAAATGTGCGTAACAACATCTGGGCGACCCACCTCACAGAGCTGTCCTTAGAGCCAAATGGGATAATGTGTGTGAAGCATCTGTCAGGTCTTAGTGGATTCTACCTATTCATTATTAAAGAAAGAAGAAAAAACTGTAGAGGTCGGTAACTGACTGATCTTGAAAAGCAAGATTGGGAGAAGTCAAAATATTGTGCCCTATGACTGGGAGAAGGCTGGTACCACTGACAAATGGGTAAATCAGGAAAAGGAATTGGCATGGGGAGAAGGTGATGAGTTCAATTTATCAAACAGGAATATTGAAAAGGCGAGTGAAGATGTAGACCTGAAGCTTGGATGAGAAGTTAAAGCTGAATATATTGATTTGTTATGTTTGACTGTATTTATTTATTACAAGGGAGGCTTCTTTTAGGGAGAGGAAGCCACTAGGAAATGACAATGATATAAAACAAAAAGAAAACAGCATCAATAAATTCTTTTTTTTTTAATCAAGAGCCTATATGACACTGTGCTTGAAATACAAAAAAATTAATATGGCCCCTACCCTTTAGGCATTTAGAATCTAGTAAGAGCTCTCATTAAAAATACGATATGAAGTAGAATGTGATCTGTCTTTGGCCCTGAGCTATTTTTTTTTAACTCAATAACTCTATGATCCCGTGACTTGGTTGAATATAAGTGAAATGGAATTCTTTAAGGGAGGGGACCTCTCTCCTTTGTGTCATTTGTGCCTGTAGCAGAATGCCTGGTGTAAGACAGGTGCTTAACAAATGCTAGATGGATGGATGGGTGGTTGGATGAATGGACACAAAATTTAAGGCTAGAGAGAAAGAAAGAGATACAGAGACAGAGAAAGAGAGTGATTTTTATGGTCATCTGTCTTTTTGAGTGTTTGGGAGCATCCCCTTCACCACATAATGATTTTATGGCATCAAACTTAATGACATTTATGGCCCTTCAATAAAGAGTCTCTGTGACATCTGCCCAGGATAAAAGGGGCACTGAAGAAGCTTTGACCAGACTTGAATTTGACAATAAAGGACTTCTAACTGTTTCTTTTTGTCAGTGGGATATTTGTATATTGGAAGCAGTTTTCTGTCTGTCTCTGGGGAGTTCCTAAAATCTGAAAATTCCACACAAAACCCCAAAGAGCTGAAAATCTATCAGAAGCTATAGGCAGCTGCTAGCTACCATTTCTAGGTTAGTGGTGGTTTAGTGGGACAAAATGGTTTAGAACATGGAAGGATTTGGTCCCTAGGGGGTGGACTGTGTTTTCTCTTTTATACTACCCTCCTCTTTACTCCCAGAGTTATTTTTTACTTCCAGTTGGGTTCGCTTCCTGGTTCTCTGGTCTTTGTGGTATGGGGTAAGAAGTCAGCAGTTATGGCTGATGTTTAGAGGTGACTCTGGCAGCAATCTTTCTCATGGTTGATACGTTGTTGAAATATTTAGATATGTCTTTGTATTATTTGTTATTCTGTTAATAAATTCTATAGCCGGCAGCACTGAGCTTTGAAAACTTAGTTTGATATTGCTGCAGTAACAATGTCCAAAATCTCCATGAAACAGACTATTTAAATTATAGTTATTTAAGTAAGCAAGCACATAAAATATATATAATATAATACAAAGTAATTTTAAGTGAGAGAGTGTTTACAAGTAGGAGCATCAGGAAGGGCCTATGAGAGGTGTCACTTGAGCCATGTCTTGAGAGAAGCTAGAGAGTTTATGAGACATGAATGAGGGGGAAGTGCATTCCAGACATGAAGGGCCACTTGAGCAAAGGTGCATAGGATGGAGATGGAGTATCATGTGTAGGAAACCAGAGTCAGTTTTACTGGAAAGGAGAATTTGCAAAGGAAAAAAACAATGAACTAAGCCTGGAAAGGTGGATGGGAACCATATTGTGAAAGGTTTTAAAATTAATGCTAAGGAATTTGCATTTTATTCCAGAGGTAGTAAGGAATCCTTGAAGATTTTTGAGTATCAGGATGACTTGGCAATATTTGTGCCTTATTTGTGGTCTCATTGTCCTGGTTTATTGGCAGAAGGAAAGAACTAGCTCCATTCCCACCTTCCAGGGTGGTTATGAGAATAAGAGATTATTGTATCAGTGGAAAAGCACTCAAGAAGTACAGTCAACCTATTGTCCTGACCAACATCATTCCATATTCATTCCATTCATTCATTAGATCCAGACTCAACTGTATCATCACAAAACTCCACTGGAACATCTGTCATCCAATTGCCCAAAGCACAGCTCAGATCCCACCTCCTATATAGACCTTTCCTGGGACCCCTCCTTGGTAGTGCATTTCTCTCTCTCTCTCTCTCTCTCTCTCTCTCTCTTTCTTTCTCTCTCTTCCAGCCCTCCCTCCTTCTCCAGAAGTTATGTATTTATTTACTTCTCCAAGTAGATGTGCTGTAGAATATAACCTCTCAGTGGACTATAAACTCACTGAGGGCAAGGACTGTTTTATTACCTGGTCCATGATAAAGGTTGGTGCATTTAATTTAATTTGCCACACTGCTTCTCTGGTACCAAGTCTCCCCCTACCTCCACTTTGCACTGTAGTTAGCCTAGCATTGTGTTTCTCTGGATTCAATGACTACGAAAAGAGCAGTGACTTTGAAACTGAAGAAGCTTGGTTCAAATCCCACTTCTGACACTACCTATGTGACCTTGCCTAAGTTACTTCTTGGGGTTGGATTAGGGGGCCTTTGAATTCTTATTTTTTTTTTTTGTAGTGGAGAAGGTAGGACAATTGGGGTTAAGTGACTTGCCCAAGGTGACATGGTTAGTACGTATTAAGTGTCTGAGGTTAGATTTGAACTCAGGTCCTCCTGACTCCAGAGTGGGTGTTCTGTTCACTGCACTGCCTAGCCACCTTTTGAATTCTTTATCTATAATTACATAAGTAATACATGTTGGTGAATATGCTATAGAACTAGAGGGCATCATTGTTTTAGGTCCCTGAGTTCATAGGAGTTAGGTTTTGTTGGACTCACAAGGCAAGATAGGATTATGGTAGTCAGTCAATTGCTACAAAACTCTCAGATTATCCACAAGTATACTATCCATAAGTATATATCTTATTTATCTAGAATTCAAGCTATCAGTGAATTGAAAGAAATGGAACACTAGAGCCTATTCTTCACTCTTTTCTGATGAGAACTAGAGACAAAAAAACAATAACAAGATCAATATAATGCTTTTTTTTTTTTAAAGAAGTTCCTAGTATATATCTTGGCGCCCCTGCAGATTTAGCCCATGTCATTTCCACTGCGCAATAAGAATTGGTATTCACATAGACAAAATAGTAAAATTCGTTGGGAGGAACCAAACAAATCAAAGAAACAATGAGAAAAAGCATGATGGAAGGGAGCAAAGCACATCCAGCACATCCTCAAATAATATTATAAAGCAATATTCATTAAAACTATTTGATATTGGTTAAAAAAATAGAAAAGTAAATCAAAGGAACTGATGAGATAAGGAAGAATATAAATAATTGAATTTTTAAAACCCACTATTCAGTTAAACCTAAAAATATAAATTACCTCAGGAAAAACTTCCTACTTAATGAGAATTGTTTGAAAATGGTAGGCAACCTAGAAGAATTTAGACCAATATCTTATTTAGCAAAATAAATTCACAATGAAAAGGTGACATGAATATTAAAGGCGATTACACACACACACACACACGGAAGAGAATCAGATCAGGTATCTTTCAAAGCTATGGTTAAAGGGTGACTTCTTAATCAAACAAGGGATAAAGATAATAATGAAAGATGGACTAGATAATTTGAATTACATGAAGTGGAAAAGCTTTTGAATGAACAATATTCAGTAAATTGGAGGGAAAGTCTTTGTATCAAATATCACAGAGAAGGACTTAATTTCTAAAACAGACAACTAACAGAAATATGTGAGACTAAAAGCCATTCTCTAATAGATAAGTGGTCAAAAAGTATGAACTAATAGTTCTCAGAAGAACTGCAAACTACCAACATCCAGATAAAGAAAATTCTCCAAGCCAGGATAACAAAAGAAACGTAAATCAAAACAGCTCTGAAGTTTTACCTCAGATCCAGCAAGTTGGCAAAGATTACAAAAGATCAGAAAAATCAACATTGGAAGAGCTGTGGGAAGACTGGCAAACTAATGGAGTTGTAAATTGATCCAACCATCCAAGGAAGCCTAGAAAAATGTGAGCTGAAAGATTAAAATGTCTGTTTCCTTTGCTCCAGAGATCTCAGTTTGAAATATGTACCCCAAAGAGGTCAGTGATGAAATGAAAGGTTCCACATGTACCAAAGTTTTTATAGTAACATTTTTTGTATTAATAAAAAAACAAACTAGAAATAAAAAAGATGCCCATTGATAGACAAATGGCTAAATAGCTTGGCACATGAATATAATGGAATAGTACCATCCTGTAAGAGACAGTGACTATGATGAATGCAGAAGTATGGGAAGACATGAACTGATGCAAATCAAAGTAAGCAAAAGTAAGAAAACAGCATGCACAATGATTATAACAATGTAAATGGAAAGAACAACAAAACTCAAATTTGAATCCTATGAAATTATAATGACTAAGCTTGGTCCCAAAGAAGAGGTATGAGATGGCACCTCCCCATCCTTCTCTGTAGAAATGAGGGAGCTATGGGTGTGTACCGCTTCATATGGTCAGAGTATGTTGCTGACCTGGTTGGTTTTACTGAACTGTTTCCCCCTTCTTTTTTATTTTTGGAAGGGTATGTAGGAGAAAGACCTTGAACAATGTAGGTAATGGAAAAATGAATGTATCAATCAAAATTTTTTTTTTTAATAATGCCCATAAAATTTTCCCTGAAGTCCATAAGTTACCTAAAGTGCCTTTGGAAGTCTCAAAGAACTTACAATGGTAGAATTTGCATTTTTAAAAAATGAAGATTAAAAAGAAGAAAGAAAACCAGTGTCTTCTTCCTCTTGTCCCCTCCAGCTTGACACCCATCTCAGCTTAGTGGGTGCAAGAGAAATTCTAGTCTGCTTTTATCTGCAGCTTTCCGTCTTGCCTAAGGACGAACAAGAAGCTCAGACAGTGTGTCCTTCAAAATCATCAAAAATCAACTGCCTCCCAAAGCTGCCTTTTTAAAACTTAATTGATTTATTTACTTTTAGTTTACAAGATTCAGTTTCACAATCCCTTGAGTTTCAAATTTTCTCCTCTCCCTATCTCCTCCCCTCCCCCATGGTGGCATGCAATCAAGTATAGGATCTGCAAATACTTTCACAACAGACAATTGTTTGGTTGTATAGAAGGGTTGTAAGCAATGGAGTGAACAATGGGAAAGAAGAAACAAAACCAAACAAGGACCAAAGCTGCCTCTTTTCTTTTTTTTTATTGTCTTTTTGGAAGGGAGGGAGGGCAGGGCGATTGGGGTTAAGTCACTTGCCCAAAGTCACACAGCTAGTAAGTGTTAAGTGTTAAGTGTTAAGTGTCTGAGGTTATATTTGAACTCAGGTCCTTCCAACTCCAGGGTCGGTACTCTATTCCATTATGTAGGTAATTCCACTATGCCACTGAGCCACGCGCCCCCCCTCCCCCCCCAAGCTGCCTTTTGAAAGGTGATACAGGGTCTGGTTGGGTCAGGCCCATGGCAAGGATGCCTTGAGACAGCATGATTGCAGCAATGGTATACTTGATGTGGAGTCTAAAGATCTGGGTTCAGATCCAGTCTCTGCCATTTACTATATTATTAGGCAAGTTCCTTCTATCCCCCTACAGTTTTTCTCTTCTACAAAATGTGGAGGATAGGATGAGGGGAACTCTTAGGGTTCTTGCTGCTTTTTGATTCTATGAAGATAAGAAGGTCCCAGATCAGAGGGAAGAGATACGCCAACCCTTGACCAATAGTGAAGCAATGAAGCAGATATCAAAGACTCTTAAAACAACCAATTCTCTGAGCTCCTTGCAAAATTAAATAGGAGCTACAAATTCACCTTCCCCTCTTTGGAGAATTTTATGGTGCCCAGTCTACAGCCAAGATGGTTGGCACTTTCTTCTATGAATTAGTGTAATGAAAAGAGTGCTGGAGTTGGAAAACCTTGATTTAAATCCTGGCTCCAGCACTTAACTAGCTTGGGTGATCCTGGGCAATCATTTTACCTTTCTGAGCCTCAATTTCCTCACCTAAAAGTTGGAGGTAGCACTTCTTGCACCACAGACTTTATGGGATCATTGTGAGGAAACCTTATAGCGATATATAAAGGTGGTTTCATTATGATTTTTAGAGTTTATTGTTTTTATAGTTCAGAGTCAAATGAACTAAGCTTCCTCCTAGTGAGCCAGGGCACTTGTCTTTTGTTCTTGCAAAGTTAAAGTTCCTTTATGCTCATCATGGCCTGAAAGGAAGGGTGAGTTAGGATAAGAAGTATTGTTTCCACTTCCCTGACAAAATGAGGATCCTCAAGGCTGTAGGAAAACACCCCTACCTTTTTTCTTATACCTTATACTTCTTTCTTTTTTTTTTTTTTTTTACTTTTTTCATTTTCTTTCTTTCTTTTTTTTTTTTTTTGCTTTTTGGAGGAGGAAAGGCAGGGAAATTGGAGTTAAATGACTTGTCTAAGGTCACACAACTAGTAAATGTTAAGTGTCTGAGGCTACATTTGAACTCAGGTCCTCCTGACTCCAGGGCTCATGCTCTATTCACTGCGGCACCTAGCCACCCCTAACTTTTTCTTTCTTATAGCTATGCCAAACATTTGTCTAACCTGCTTGATCATGAGTTAGGTGGTGGAGAGATTGGGCTGAGTGAGGGTCTTGGTCTTTGACCTTTCAATTTACATACTTTTTGCTCATTCCAGCTGCTTCCTAGTGAACTAGCCAAAGACAGAAGTATCCTGGGTTGGGGCGAGTGAGAGGAAGGAGGTGAGGGCAATAGGGAAGTCAGACCTGGGTGATGTCTAGAATAGGGTTAGCACCTGGAGCCAGATGAACTTGTTAAATCTCTCTGTCATTTTTTTCCAGCAAACTGAGTCTGGGGAGAGGAAAAGCCCTCAGCTCTAGAAGTAGGTGATAACAATTACTGTACCGTAGAATTTCCAGGTGATGTTTGAGACTTATTTAAATAAGTGATAGTTAGGGGATACAATGGATTGAACACTGGTCCTGGAGTCAGGAAGACCTGAGATCAAAGCCTGTCTTAGATATTTACTAGCAGTGTGACCCTGGACAAGTCACTTAATCTCTGCCTGCCTCAGTTTCTTCTTCTGTAAGATAAATATTATAATAATAGTACCTACCTCTCAGAGTGGTTGTTAGAATAAAATGAGTAAATATTTATAAATTTCTTTGCAAACCTTTAAGTGCTATTATCTATCTATATCTTTACTGGCTATTATTTTTATTATTATTATTGTTAGCTACTAAATAACCTAAAAGAAAACCTCTCACATTTCTTTCTTTTGAGATTTTGAATTCTTTTAAAAACTAAAATGGCACACACACACACACACACACACACACACACACACACACACACACACCCATGATTGCCATAAAATATAATCTAAATAAAACCTGTGGAACAAAGAAAATAAAGGATAAAACATATTTAAAAGTCTCACATATATACAGTCCAAAATGCTAATGCATCTTAAAAATCATTTATGAAACTTTGCCTTTCAAACCTCATAACTTGTATACTCAAAATTATTTTTTAAAAATCTATTGCTACATGGAAGTTTTCACTGCTTGGTTTAAAAAAAAAAAATGGAAACCTTGAAATGGTCCCGAAATAGCATGTTACTTTCTATTTCATTCTTTTCATAGAACCCTGGTGCTGTCAGGGGCCTTAGAGATATTATAATACCTCTTACATCAGGAGTTCTTAACTGGGGGGTCCCTAGATTTCAGAGGCTCCATAAACTTGGATGAGGGGAAATTATATAATTATTTCAATGTAATTGCTTTGTTTTGTAATTTTATGTATTTCATTTATGCAATAACATGGTTCTGAGAAGGGGTCCCTAGGCTTTATGAGATTTCTGAAAGGAGTTTATGACACAAGAAAGATTGAGAACCTCTGTTTTGTATCAAGATTCTATGGAGATCATACAATATAAAATATTTGAAGAAACTGGGGATATTTAGCCTAGAGAAGAAAAGATTAAGGGGATATCATTGTAGTATTCAAGAATCTAGGAGGGGGGGTTGATATGGAAGGGAATTTAGGCTTCTTCTACTTACCCCTAGAAGGAAAGACTGGGACCAACAGAGGGAAGTTGCAGATAGGCAAATCTCCCTTCATATAAAGAAAAACCTGCTAACAATTTGAACTGTCCAAAATTGAAGTGAGCTGCCTTGGGAGGTAGTGAGCTCTTCATCATTGGATTTCTCCAAGGAAAGGTTACGTAACCATTTGTCAATGAAATTATAAAGGAGATCCTTATTTTTAGGGAAGGGTTGGACTTGGTGGACTTTTGAGGACCCTTCAAGGTTTGAGAATCTATGATTCTGTGGTTCTACCTACTTATAAATTAAGAAGAATGGCTCACATCTGGGAAATCTCTTTAAAGCTTCAACATTGACAACAAGGAGTATTGGGTGCTGGGGATGCAGAACCAGGACTGCAGTTATCCATAGCCTATGCCCTTAGAAAGAACAGGCTGGGCCAGCCTGATGTGAGCATCAATAGATATTAATGGGTTAATCTGAGACTAACTTTCAGCACAAATCATCAATGGATGACTATTCTGGGATGACACTTGGTCTTTGATGAATTTTCATTCACTGAGTAGATTTATAGCTGTACTCAACCAATTTCTGTGTGACTTGCTGTGGGAGTAACCCCTTTTAGAGAGTAAAGATCTCAGGTCATCCTCTGTGCCCTGCTTCATATCTCAAAAATTCCTTTGATCTAACTTAGCTTAAGGGAGTATGCCCCAATCAGGGCCAGGGAGTAGGATGCTTTCTTCTTTTTTGGCAAGTCCATGTATCTGGATCTTCTATGTTCTGTGGTCTCTTCAAGTCTACATATCTCTCACTCCTGCCTCCACCTTCTGCTGTCCAGAAATAGAAATGATTCCAACACTAGGATTCTATGATTAATAACTAACAGAGATCAAGGAGGAACATGACTGAAGATTTTAGATTTCAATTGGAAGGGATCTTAGAAATAGTAGGATCAGAGATTTCAAGTTGGAAAGTTCCAAATCCCTTAGATTTATAGATATGGACTTTGAGGTCCAGTGTCACCCAAGAGTAATTGGGTAGTAGAGCCAAAACTTCACCCCGGGTCTTCTGACTTCAAATCTAGTGTCATTTGCTTTATAAAATACTGCACCTCATCCCCCTCAAGCTTTTAAAGCTTCAGAAACTGTGTCAAGCCCCATCTTATAGATTCAGAAACTGAGGCCCAAAGAGGGGAAGTTATTTGTCCAAGGTGACATAGGAAGTAACTTAAATCAAATCCTCTGGTTCCAAGTATATTCTCTTTCTATTTCAGGTCCCCTTGGTTGCTATATAAAGGAAAGACTGATTCTCCTACTGTCCCCTGAACATCAGATAGGCATTTTTCCTTATTCCCTGAGAAAGGAGAAGGTGTTTATATATGTATGGGGGGGGAGAAGGGAGAGGGAGGTGCCTTTTGGTCCCTGTACCTCACCCCCTTCAGCTCCAAAGTATAGGTACACAATATCATAAACAACCTCCAACCTCATTCTGTTAGAGTTGGGTGTTGGGGGATCCCATTGCTTAGCACAGAATGAAAAATCAGCCTATTTCAAGGCCTAGAAGGAGGTGGAAATGGTTCCCCTTCCTTTCCCATCCCTCTTCTTTCTGGGGCCCTCAGGAACTCTTACCTTCAGGGACCAGGCAAAGCTCTCCCAGGTCTTCCTTTGAATGCAGCAGACCTCCACCTGTGGCTGAAGTATTTATAGTCAGCCCCAGGGCTGGCGGCTGACAAATATTTGGTGGCTGTATTGTCATAGTAGACTTGGCAAACAGAGCCTGAGTTTGCTTTGGCGCCCAGCAACCGGGGAACACTACAGCAAAGAAACCCGTGTGGGCGGAAGATAGGGTTCACCTTAATGGCTAGCCTGCCAGGGGACCTTCGAGTGTTGTCCCTGTCCCGCCGCCTGTTAAAACTCCAGCTCCAGCTGCACAGCTGCCTGGCACACTTGTCCCGAGGGCCCTTATCTCCCCTTCTGATTGGAACCTGAATCAAGCTTGGTCAAATAGGTGTAAAATTAAATTTCATGCTATTTTGACTCCTGGAGTAGGCCTCCTCCAAAGGACATAAGCTCATCCAGGCTTTCTGTGTAAACAGACAGACAGAGCTTCCTGGGCTCTGAACCAACCCAGTCAGGGAAAAAAGAGCTGGAGGTTTGCCTTCTTTGGCTGGCAGAAGCCTCTGCCTCACTTTGGACCCTCAGAACATGCCCCTCTCTCCTGTCTGGACTTCCTGGGATTGAAGGGTGAGGAAACAGCCTGGTCTCTGAATCCCTCCTCCCTCCCAACTGTCCTGACCCAAATTACCGTCAGCCCACAGGGGGCTTCCCTAGATTTAGGGGATTGGCTTCTTGGTAAGAATACATTTCATTGTGGATTGATGCATTGAGGAACATGAGTGGTGATGACATTTTATCCTGTTCTGGAGCTCAGGGCCCATGGAAGGAGACTGACCACATCCAGGTATACCCCTATTCACTGGTCCTTGAAATTTCATGATTCTTATTATCATCCTCCTTATCATTATTGTTGAGCTGCAGACTGATTTCCACACGAATCCAAGCTCTTTGCCTTCTTAATCCCTACTCCTTTTTGTTCTGAGCCTTTATAGGATTTGATCTGATCCAACCTCATTTTACAGATGAGGAAACCGAGGCCCAAGATGATGTAAGACAAGTCGAGGGTCACAGTAAGTGGAAGAGCTGATGAGATCTGAATACATCTCCTGATTCTAAACCCTGTATTTTTAATTTCTTTCAGGTATTTAATTCTTCCTCACACTTGGGCCTGAAGGCAACTTGGACACAGGAACCTAGAGCAGGGGTGGGGAACCTGCAGTCTTGAGGCCACATGTAACCCTCTGGGTCCTCAAGTGCAGCCCTTTGACTAAATTCAAACTTCACAGAACAAATCTCCTTAATGAAATGATTTGTTCTGTAAAACTTGGACTCTGTCAAAAGGCCACTCCCAGGGATCTAGAAGGCCTCTTGAGGCCACAGGTTCTGCACCCCTGACCAGAGCTTCAGGAGTGACTGGGGGAACTCCATTAAGGCCAGCCTTTTTGAATTATGTATTCTGTACCTACTAAGTACAAAATATTGGGTTAGACTCTGAGGATACAAAAACAAAACAAAGTAATCTCAGACCCTAGTCAATCAACACACATTTGATAAAACACTTTGCTAAATGCTGGGGACACCAAAGCACAAATGAAATACTCCCTGTTCTCTCAAGGAGCTGGAATTCCATTGGAGCAGACTTTTATACAATAAAATGCATATAAATAAATGTAAGATAAAGACATGTTACAAGGTGGGGGCAAAAAAAATGGCTTCATAGAGAAAGTAGCATTTAAGCTGAGATTTAAAGGAAAATTAAGGGTTCTAAGAAGTACAAGAGAAGGACTGTATTCTGGTCATGTGGAGTGGCCTCTGCAAAGGCACTGAGACAGATCATAGAATGTCATATCTAAGGAACAGCAAGAAGGTAAGTTTAAATAGAGAGAAGAGAGTGTAAAAGAGAATAATGTATAATAAAGTTAAGAAGGTAAATCGGAATTAGGTTGTGAGAGGCTCTGAATGCTAAACAGACTAGTTAGTATTTTTTCCTAGGGTAAAAGGGAACTCCTGGAGTTCTTGAGCAGGGGAGTGATGTGGTCAAACCTGTGATTTAGGGATCTCAATTTGGCAGCTGTATTGAGGATGGATTGGAGAGGAGAGAGATTTAAGGCATGGAGACCAAGTAAGAGACAATTATTAGAAGAACTCAAGCAAAAGATAAGGAGGGTTTAATGGAGGGTAGTGGCCATGTTAGTGAAGAGAAAGAGATGTTTGAAGAATGGGTTATGGGGGCAGAATCAATGATCCTTGTCAACTGATTGGACATGTTGGGTGAGATGGAGTGAGGAGTAGTTGATGACTCTGGTGCCCAGAAGGATGGAGGTAGCCCTCAGTTTGGAAGAGGGGCAGGTCTTGGGAGAAAAATAATGAGCTCTGTTGTTAGAAGGTTAAAATTAAGATGACTAAAAGAGATCCCATTTCAAAATGCCCAAAGGGAAATTAGCCTTACTGGACTGGAGCTCAGGAGAAAGATTAGGTCAGGATCTATTGATCTGAAGTTTAGCCTGATAGGAGGTAAGAATTCCAAGGGAATGAAATGATGAGGGAGTGCATTCTCAGCTATCTCTGTATATTGATATCCAAATGATATTTAGAAGCTAGGCGGTACTATGAATGGAGCCCAAAGACCCAGGTTCAATTAGAGACTTAGATATTCATTAGCTATATGAACCAGGCATGTCACTTAGCCTCCATCTGCCTCAATTTCCTTAGTTGTAAAGTGGGAATAATAATAACACCTATCTCCCAGAGTTGTTGTAAGGCTAAAATGGGATAACATTTGTAAAGCACTTAGCACAATGCCTTACTCATAGTAGGTGATTTATAAATGCTTATTTCCTCCATTCCTTTCTTCTTGTGCCCTCTGTTTCATCTCCATAGCCTTTCATCCTAGTCCTATTCTCAAGAAAAGCAACACAAAGACTGACAACAGTTAGAGCAATTTGATTTGTCTGCCTAGAAATCTAAAATCAAACTATTTAAACAGAAATTAGAAAAGTAACTTTACACATGAGTTGACCATTATATTACGGAACAGATTCAAGTTTGAAATCAGCTTCTGCACAATTTGGAAAAAGAGGAGAGGGAAGGAAAAAGAGATAGTACATCACAGTATGGTACCCATTCTCCCAAATGGAAAGTCAGGAGCCACCATGCCATTCTGGCCACGGAAAGCAGAAGCAGTTACAGCATCCAGAGCTCTGGTGATGGCCCTGTTGGCTGTTGTCACCAGGGTCAGGTAGTGGCCCCACAGGATGCTGAAACTTAATACTCTATTTCTTCACTAGCTTGAATTGGGTCATTGCTGCTCTTACTACTGCTATAGCCAATTACTTCTGCCACTGCCAGTTATCAATCATTATTGCTGCCCTAGTCAATAGCTCCTCTGACTCAACAGCCAATGAGGGGATTACTTGGTTATTTCAAAGTGCCCACTTCCTTTAGCAATGAGCCACCACTTGACCAGAGGCATCCAGGCTCTGAACACTCCTCTCTGTCAGTAGAGGATCATCTCAAAAGCCAATCATTTACTAATTAAGCACAGATCCTTGTGTTTTACCATTGTGCTTGACTATCTGGGACTTGTAAATCACAAATAAAAGTCTCCCCATTTTAAATTTGGAATATATTGGCTAGGACTAGTTGGCTTTTTACAATTTCTCCTGCTTGCTCTATCTGATCAAACTTAAGTTTATAGAACCACACATCATGTTGCATCAGGAAAAGCACTAAATTTGGAGCCAGATGACCTGGGTTCAAAGCCTGGTTCTTCTGCTTGCTATCTCTGGGTGATATTGGATAAATTACTAAGCCCCTTTTGGTCTCAGTTTCCTTACCTACCTGTAAAATGAATTAAATGACCTTTAACACACCACACCACCCCCCAGCTAAGTGGCACAGTGAATAGAGTGTTGGACCTGAAGTAAGGAAGACTCATTTTTGTGAGACTTGTCACAATCTGGCCTCAGACTCTTACTAGTTGTGTGACCCTGGGCAAGTCACTTTACCCCTGTTGCGCAGAGAGAGAGAGAGAGAGAGAGAGAGAGAGAGAGCCAGCCTTGGAAAGAAAGAAACCAAAAGATGTTTTCTTTAGTAATGAATGAATGGATGAATTAAAAAGCATTTTTGTTTATGTACCAAGCAATATGCTAAGTATTGGGTAAACAAATAGGAAAAAAAAGCCACACAGTCCCTGCCCTCAAGGAGCTCATGCTCTAAATGAGGGAGAAAACATGTAGAAACCATAAACAGCTACAGACTAGGCACTATGAGTAGGGGATGCTCAAAACTGCCAAGACATTATTCAGTTTCACCCCATTTGCAGGTAGGACTCTGGAAAATGGGGTGGAAAGGTAGAAGGGAAGTTTTTACACTACTAGGTGATAGCATTAGCTTTCATTATCTCAGTGATCATCTCTATACAGATAACTCTCAGATCTGAATAATCAATTCTCTCTCTCCAGAGCCTTAATTCCCCATTGTCAATTGCTTCCTGGATATCTCTACCTGGAGGTCCCATTGGCATCTCAAATTCAGTATATCCAAAACAGCACTCATTGTTTTCCTCCCTAATTCCACCCTTACTCCTAGTGCTTCTATTTCTATCTAGAACCTCACTATTCTGTCAGTTACCCAGGTTCATAATCTCTGAAACATTCTTGACTCCTTCTTCCCTCAACCACCATGGCCAATCAGTTACCAAGTCCTGCCGTTTCTTCCTCCACAACATTCCTCACTTATGTCCTCTTCTTTCTGCCTACACAGCTAACACAGTGTTTAGACTCTCATCACCTCTTAACTATTAGGATAGCCTCCTAATTGGCCCCCCTGATTCCAGTCTCTTCCATCTCTAATACAACTTCCCAATGGCTGTTCAATTGATATTCCTAAAGCACAGGTCAGGCCATATCATTCACCTCCTGAAGAAGCCTCAGTGGCTCTCTGTTCCATCTGGGAACAAATACAAACTCTTCTCTTCAAATTTGGTTCCAATCTATCTTTCCACACTGATTTCCCATTGCTCCCCACCATGTACTCTATACTCCAGTCAAACTGTCATTCTATCTCCCATCTTCATGTCTTTAAATAAAGCATATTCCGTGCCTAGAATACACTTCTTCCTTACCTACATCTCAGAATCCCTTGCTTCCTTCAAAGCTCAGCTTAAGTGCCACCTCCTACTTGAAGCCTTTCCTGATACCCCTCCCCAGGTGGTATTGCCTCCCCCACCAAATCACCTTGTCTTTACTTTGCATATATATTTGGAGGGGAGAAGGCAAGGCAATTGGGGTTAAGTGACTTGCCCAAGCTCAAATAGCTAGTGTCAAGTGTCTGATATCAGATTTGAGCTCAGGTCCTCCTGCCTCCAGGGTCAGTGCTCTATTCACTGTGCCACCTAGCTGCCCTGCATATATTTTTAATTTATTAATATGTATACGTGTTGTTTACCTCTATAGAACGTACCCTCCTTCACAGTAGGGGATGTTTTGTTTTTACCATTGTATCTCCAGTACTCAGCACAATGCCTGACACATATTAGGTGTTTGCTTAATAAATGTTTGGGAGAATAAAGGTATTAATATGTTCCTGGGTTCCAAAGGGTTCAGGTCCCCGAAGCCACTGTGACAGCTCCCCCTGGTGCCCACCAAGGAAATATATAGGTCCTTTTGTCCTTATCCTGGATTGAACAGAAAATTCCTTTGGGATGAAAGGAGACACAGGGGTTGCCATTCCTTTTGGAGATAACTCTAGTGATAAGGAAATTTTCTTTATATTGAACCCAAATCTACTTCTCTGTAACTCCCATCTGGTATTCTTGGTTGTTGACCCTCTGGGGCCAAGAAGAAAAAAAAGTCTATTTCTTCTTTCATTTGGCAGCCCTTCAAATACCTGAAAATAATAAATCCATATCCTCCCTAACTACCGCCCTCCCTGGTCTTTCCCTTTCCAGTTTTAACATCTCTTATTCCTTTGATTGATTTTTATATAGTGTTATCTCTCAGGACAAGTGTAAGCAAGATTCTTTCAATTTGATGGGTGGATTACAGTGAATGAGTCTTTATTCTTTATTTTAAATTATTTGGGGACACTTCTCCAAGAAGTGTGAACATGGTCATTGGTGCTTCGCTAATATGACACAGGGAACTCCTGTGACTGAAACTCAAGAGAATAGGTTTTTGTTAGAAGAACTACACCTCCTAGATCAGTTCAGTATTTCTCTTTCCTTCCCACTTGGATTTGGAGAAAATAGACTAAAATTCAACAAAAATGATTTGCATTCTGGTGGTTAAAAGAGAAGGAACCTGTGTCCAAATAAAGTTCCCTCCCATCATGAATAGTTGATAGTGACTTTTAGTAAAAGTACATGACAAAGATAGAAATGTGTTTTAAGAGAGATCCTGGGGCAGCTATATGGTGCAATAGATAGAGCCCCGACCCTGGAGGCAGAGGACCTGAGTTCAAATTTGACCTCAGACACTTGACAGTTACTAGCTGTGTGAGCCTGGGCAAGTCACTTAACGCCAATTGCTTTGCTCATAGAATATAGCACCTTTTTTGATGTCGGCACACTATCCTGGGCAGTCCTGTGCCAATGTCTCATAGTTGATTCCAAAGTTCTTCAGAGAGACCTTGAGAGTATCCTTGTATCATTTCTTTTGACCTCTGTGTGAGCACTTGCCTTGTGTGAGTTCTCCATAAAATAGTCTTCTAAGCAAATGTACATTTGGTATTCAAACAATCTGCCCAGTCCTTCAGAGTTGGGCTCTCTGCATTCAAGTTTAAATGCTTAGTAGTTTAACTTGAGAAAGGCCCTCAGTGTCCAGTACCTTATCTTGTCAAGTGATCTTCAGAATTTTCCTAAGACAATTGAAATGGAAGTGATACTTTCCTGGCATGGTACTGCTGGTATATTGTCCAGATTTCATAGGCATACAACAATGAAGTCAGCACAAGGGCTCTGTAGACCTTCAGTTTGGTAGGTAGTCTAATACCTCTTCTCTCGTGAACTTTCCTTTCAGAGCCTCCCCAACACTGAGCTAGCTCTGGCAATACACGCATCAAGCTCAACATCTGTGTGCACATCCCTGGAAAGTATACTGCTAAGGTAAGTGAACTGATCCACAGCATTCAAAATTTCTCCATTTGCTGTAATGAATGGTTCCACTATATGTGGAAGGTGTGGTACTGGTTGCTAGAGGACATCTGTTTTCTTGGTGTCGTTAGGTCAAAATTAGCACAAGCAGCAGAGATCCATACTTTGTTACATCTCAGTCACCATCTGTGAACAAAAAGTTACACACCGACTCCCCGTTCACTTTAGTCCTGGCTTGTACCCTTTTCAAGTTAAAGAATTCACCATTAGGGTGGTAGCTGATCTTGATCTTGTTTTTGTCCCCACTGAAAGTATCTGACAGGCTTCCAAGAACAACTCTTATTTAACATTTTTATAACCAATTTGGAAGCAGAGTGTGAAATCCTCAAGTCTATAAACTGACACTAAGCTCTCCCCAGTTGTGAAATGCTCAAAATAGTAGGTATCAGCTCTAAGAAAAAAAATCTCAAGACATTGGGTCTTTCAACCCAATGAAAGAATGACTGATGAGTTTTCAATAGGGCAAGTGTAATTTAATATAATTTAGGGGGAAAAATTCAAACTCCTTACGGAAAGATGAGTTCTATACTTCCAATTAAGATTCAAGGAAAAAAAAAAGACTGTCTTTGCTGTGGGAGAATTCATTGTCTGGTTGGAATGGTGAGACTCAAATCCATAGAATAATTAGAGAGAAAGCCATAATGAAAGGGAGAGTGTAAAGCTCCCAAAAGATAACTTGGGTGATACAATCTGTGAGTACATATAGCTTATATTTATAGAGAGTTTACGGTTGGATGTATTGGAACCAGCTCAAACTAGCTCTCCAGAGCTGATTGTTAAAATTTCAGTGTGAATATTTACTCTTCAGAAATCCATAAATTCTATAAATCAGGGGTTGATTTATTGTTTTGTTGGTTGTCTAGATTTAAGGAACTGATGGAGAAAATATTTAGAATGCACATTTTCTTATTTTTCCTGGAAGTTAGTTGTTAAATGTCTATAAGCAATTCAGTTCAAACTGAAAAATTTTGGGTTCTTGGGATGGTAAATAGGTTCAAGTTACTGAATTATACTTTCCAAAGAGGAAGAGGAGTACAGAAAACTTTGTTATTGTAGAAACCTAATCCCTGCCAAGAGTGGAGTGTCTGTGGCTAACGATGCAAGATTAGGAGCCTGAGCATCTGTCTTAGCATATGCTTCTCTCAGATAGCCTCTTATCCCTAGCATTTCTAATTTAAAAGAAAAGAAAACAAAACAAAACAAAAGCCTGGCTTTCCATGTTATCCAAGCTCTGCCTTATCAGCCCATCAAGTAGAGAATAGGGAATTGGGTTGGCTGCTGGTCTGGGGCTACTACTCTGTCCCTCTTGAAAGAGGCCTCATGGAACAGTTCTCCTCACACCTCTTATTGATCTTCCTGTAGGAAAATCAATAGCTCCAATATGTCAGCTCTCAAGTGGAGCGACAATAAATTACACCCACCATTAAGCACACAAGGGCTGCTGCTGCCTCTTCCACCTCCCCATTAGATGAACATTAGGCCTTTCAGTGAAATCTCTGTGTGCTTTGAGATAATGAAAGGCTAGGTGTTGCTTAATTTTCTGCTCAGGGAGGGAAAGGAGGCAGCCAGGGCAAGGGAGGGAACTGCAACAGAAACCCTGGTCCTAGTGAAGTTAGCTTGTCCTCTCTTATTCCCTACAGGTTGTCTCTATCATGTATTTCAGAGAGGAAGTGGGGTGAGGATGGAGGGAGATAGAGTTTGTCAAGCTGCATATTCATTACAGAATCACAGAACTGGAGAGCTGGAAGGGATCTCAGCAGCCATCTAGTCTAATGCGTACCTGAAAGGGATTACCTGCTGCCCCTCACCCCACCCCCAGCAAATAATAATCCAGTCTCTGCTTGAAGACTTCATCCACTACTTCTCAAGACAGTCCATCCCATACCTGGGTAGCTCTAATTATTCAGTTTTCCTGACTGAGCTTAAAATTGGCCTCTCTTTGCAACTTCCCCTTAGTGCTCAAGGTAATGTACTCTGGAGTCAAACAGAACAAGTCTAATGCCTCCCCCACATAAAAGCTCTTCATTTTATTCTTCTGTTGTTTCAGTCATGTCTGACTCTCTGTGACTCTATTTGAGGATTTCTTAGCAAAGATATTAGAGTGGTTTGACATTTCCTTCTCCAGCACAGTGACTTGCCTAGGGTCACACAATAAATGTCTGAGGCTGGATTTGAATTCATGGAGACGAGTCTTCCTGATTCCAGGCTCAACACTCCATCTACTGTGACACCTCGATGCCCCATTCATTACCTGTCCTGTTATTGTTCAGTCATTTTTCAATCATTGTTCGCTCTTTGTGATTCATTTGGGGTGTCTTGGCAGAGGTACTGCAGTGCTTTGCCATATCCTTCTCCAACTCGTTTTATAAATGAGGCAACTGAAGCAAACAGGGTTAAGTGACTTGCCCCGGGACACATAGTTAGCAAGTGTCTGTCTGCGGTCAAATTTGAACTCGGGTCCTCCTGACTCTAAGGCCGGTGCTCTATTCACTAGCTGCCCCATAAAGGGAAACTTGTGAACAAGGAATGGGAGCCGTAGCGCTCTGGACATGCCTTCTAGCAAGCCCTATCACATTCCTTGAACTCTAGGGCTTATAATTGTAGAGACTGTGGAGAGGACCTACCTTGAATGAGATCACTGACTTGAATCTGAGCTGATACCTCATCTTGCTCCAGCTTCTGAGCTCATTCAACTCTCGGCGTGCTTTGGCCTGCAGAACTTCTCCAGAGTCTGGCGGCTACTTTCCTCTGATAAGTGGGTTTACTCCTTATTGCTATTTGTAATTGTCTTCTGTGTAAATAACATTCCATAGTAAGGAATTAAGTTGGCAGGTGTAAGCAAAGAACTCCCCTTCACTCTTAACAGTGAAAAGAAGTGGCTTCATTTTTGAACCTCTATATATCATAACCCTTAGAGATGTTTGAGGGCTGGCAGATAGACATAATTCTAGCCGGATTACAAATTTTTTTTTAAAAAGACCTTTAGGAAGAGTGACTTTCTTCTGCCTTTACCCTCCTCCCCACCAGCCCCTTTCCTGGATGGGCAGCGTACTTCCTTGTTCCGTCCAGTAGGATTTTCTGAGGCTAGTAATAAACACAATATAAAAGATGGGTCCCTAGAGCATAGCTACTACTGGTCCCTTCAGAGTTCTAGGAGATCCTGAGGAACTAAATATTGCATTACTAATGCTTTCGCATAATCCTTACCAGTGTATTTCTCCCCATTGATAATCAGTTGATATCAGTTACTCAGTCATTCTTAGTTACCAACCTTAACCCCCAAAGTTGGGGACATACTTTTCCACAAGTACATACTAAATCCAGAGGATTGGACTTAAATTTAGAGCGCATATAGGAAAGAGGATAATTCATATCTCTTAAAAGTTATTTTCCTGGAATACTCAAGATGTTCCCCTTTGGTATGGTCTAGTTTCTACTGGGTTCCTTGTAAAGTCCTGTAATGTTAATGGGATGTAAGAGCTTCACTGCCTATTAATAGGCCTCACGTGGAACCCATCAAGAGAAGCTTGTTTAGGGCAGGCTTGTTTAGGAAGGCTTTCACACCTTTGTTAATTTCTAATTAGGCACTGAGTCACTAAGGGTTAAGATGCCTTCTGGCTCAAAGTACACACACACACACTCTGAGAGAAGGATCTTGTGATTTCCTGGTCAAGATTCTGAGTGGTCATATGTTCAGAGCTCCCCAACTGCTCAGATGTAAAGGTTCTCTCCATCCAAGGATGTATATAAAATGTAGAGTTGATTCAGGTAGAGCCCTGTTTGTTGGTCTTTATTTCTCTGCTTGTATTTTCTCTGAAGTTCAGAGTGCTGACTTTTTCCCTGAACTGCTGACCCCTTAAACAGCTATCTTTCCTAGTAAAGCAGATCTAAGAACCTATGCTAGCAGTCATCCTGGGTATACCAGTGTGGTTGCCACTAAAAGTCCTCATGCCACCTTTCCTAGTTTATCTTTAGCTCTTGGTGGAGAGAGTGCTTCCATTTGCTGTTTTCCCAGAGGATGCTAAGATTTTGAGGAGAAGCATAAAACTTCCAATCCTCCAACATTCACAACGTAGACAGAAGCTCTAGTCCTCCTTTCTAATTTCCATTGAGTATGGTAATTCCCTGTCAGGGGCTTGGGTAGAACTCTCCTCTATGCCACAGATACT
>CM053590.1:103323904-103343639 GCA_028646515.1 Pseudochirops corinnae
ACCTAAATATGTGAATGTATGTGCATATATATATACACACATATGTATACATATACATGCAAACACATAAGAAATTATTTTCTGTGCTTATAGTTCTCATGTTTATGGAAATTTGTGCTTGCCTTGGGGTAAAATTTCAGTGTGCTTCCATTGTTTTGAGAATTCCAAATGGAGTCTGAGCCTTTCCTGTGCTTTCAAACTTGCTGAAGTAGGGATGTATATCATCTGTCCCTGAAATCCATACCTCTGCCTAAATCTCTACCTGTGCCAGGATAAGATAGACAAGGATTTAACAGCCATCTACATTTTTTCCATGTGAAGTGGGGGAAATAATATGATAGTGTTGTGCAGAGAATAAGAGCGAGCTGAGACCTAGGTTCAAGGTAAATTTAGATGTGGATTTATTAATCAAGCGAGCGACTACCACAGTGTTCAGCACTCAAATTGGCAGTGATCTTTGGAATACAGATCTTAGTTATAAAGGCTAAAACCACAAAAACCACAATAGGGAGGAGAGCTAGCAAAAGATACAATGTGCAGAAGCAAAGAACAGCCATTGGTTAAATCTATGACTCAGGGGAGTATGGCGCAAGGGTACAAGGGTGCAATCTTCCTGTGAAGTGGGGCTCTTTCCTAGAACTGGGTGGAGGGCACATGGTGGAGGGCCATGGGATGAGGGGGACTGGAATGTCCCAGAGCAGGCTAGGGTCATGTTGTGGGCAAAGGGAGTGGGGGCCCTGCTTGGTCAGCAGGGCAGGACAGGATGGTACCTAAATAAGAGCCTTGCGCTATAATGAGCCTGGTACACTATAATGATTCAAGGAGAAAATATGAAATTCTGATAAGGGGAGATGGAGTCAGGGAACGCCTTGAGCAATATGCCCAGACATGCCTTAAGCAGTTTCAAGCTATGATAAAATGTAAAACAGGTACAAAGACAGAAATACAAGAGGGGCTTAATGGTGGGCCACAAGTCAGGTGATGTTCAGTAACCTGGGATTTGGGTTTGGGTACAATAATAGCAATAAAGAGACAGCAGTGGAGGGAGAACACTTAATTTGGACTATAAGAGGTCAGTGGCTAATCCTGTCCCCTGCCAAGGCTAAATTGGCTTCTTATTTCAGCTATCTTCCAAAGGGAAAAGGAATCACACCAACTTAATGAATATAATAACTTTGAGCTGATACCTCTTTAAGAGGTGAGTGAGTGAGGGGAAATGCAAAGTTTGATCTGGTTATTCTACAATCTCCTCATGTATGTACCATGGTGGAGCTGGGGAGGAGGTGGGTACAGAGATTTTTATTTCCATTGACTGTGAACAAAGCTTATCTGATAGAAGAGAAGCAGAGATGACCCTTGCTGTCTCTTGAATGATGGGTGACAGTAATGGCTTCTCATTCCAGTTTCTGGCCTCTCATTCCTAGACACCTCTAAATCAAAATCCCAGAAATCCAGATTCCAATAAATGTCACCAAGTATTGAGACCTGGGAAAATGTCTGCTTGAGTTCCTGGTCTCCATAGCAGCACTGTTCAGGTAAGGAGCCCATGTAACTAGGATTCCACAGGCATATGGGTCCTTTTTATCTTTGAGACTATGTCTGATAGTAGTATTGCTGGGTCAAAGAGTATGTACAGTTTAGTGTCTTTTTAGGAATATTTTCAAATATTTAGCTGCCATTTCTTACCTGTCTTTCTACTGTGAGTCTGTGCTGGCACTTGACTTTTGTCACTCTTATGAGATTGATACCTTAAAAAACTTCCTTGTAATAGGAATCTCTCCCCCAGTCAGGGCGCTTGTTGGGGAATGCTGTCATGATGTGGACTCACTACCTTTTAGTAAGTGGAATCCAAGAATGTTTTCCAAAGTGAAATTTTCATCTCTAGGCGTTGTAGGACCATGAATTCCACAAACATACCTTTTTATATTTGTGAGAGAAGGTAGGGTTACTGTGTGTGGTTTAAAGATGGAGCACCGTATGGGAAGAGGACAGTGGCACTGTGTGAGAGAAGAGAGGGTGGGTCATTATGGTGATATGAGAGGATGGCCCATGTTATTTATGAACAGGCTACCAATGACTATGTGAGAAAGTATAATTACGACACAGCTGGAGAACTGGGTTGAAATATCCCACCTCTGATATTTACACCTGAATCATTCCCCTGTTTTTGGCAAACTATGAAGAAGCAGATTGTTAAAGAAATAACTGGCCAGCTAGGGGATGTAATATGTACCTTGGGTACAGCTATTGCTACCTTTGGGTCAAATGGCTATGACAGGCCAGTTGGCCATGTGCAAGCTTTTCCAAAGACTGCAATATCTCACTGCTCAACAGAGGTTGATATCGAGTAAATTCTTAGCCTGTTTCTCAATCCACTCACCACTCCTAGCTCTTTCCCACTTATGGGCAGAGCAGCTGACTCTGGTATGTGACTGGGAATATGCTAAACAATGACTAAAACAGGAAAATCTCAGCTACTGTGATACCTTAACCTTCATTAGGGAAACCTCCCTTTTCATGCATAGGACTTCAACTATTTAGTTTTGAAGGCCAGATGATGTATTAAAACTAAAGAAGTTTCCAAACAGCGAGACTGTAAAGAGACCACTTTGATCAATTAGTTCTCATCCTTCCACTGACCATGCTGACTTCCCAGAGCAGAGGAAGAAAATAGGACTAGGGGAAGAAAGGTTGGAAATTCACAGAGATCCCCTTGAGAAGCATTGGGAGAAAACAGTGTGGAAATGCAGGTGTTTGAACTGCCTCCTGCTGGTCACATTAAAAACACGTCCCCTGGCAGCAGTTTACTACAGTCTCACTTGTAAGGCCAATCAATCAACATGTAATTGTGAAGCACCTACTGTATGTGTTCAGGCACTGTGTTATGTGCTAGGCATACAAGTGCAAAGAATGAAACTCCCCATGTGCAAGCACATTTGCCTGCAAAACTTGTCCTGACTGCCCCAACTTCTTGCAAAGTTTCATCTCACAAAAGAACTCATACCAGCATGGTTCTTAGAAACCCCTGTACATGTCTATGGGGATTGGGAGTGGGGCATTTGTACTTGTGATAGGACAGGAGTCCTATATCTGTATGGTCTGGTATTACATGAAGGAATCAGGAGTTCTGTATGTCTGTGAGAGAATGGCTTGTGGCCCATGTATGAAGGGCACATGAGTACTTTGTTTATGTGCTTAAAAAGCATGGACTTTGTGTCTGCTGTGTGAGTGATTAGGACAGGAGAACTTCATTCATGTATAAAGGAAATATCATTGACTGTGTGAATAGGGACAGAGGCTTTGGGTGAATGTTAGAGAGGCAAAGGATGGGATACTGTTTTGGAGGGGTTGGTGTACTGACATTTAAACAACCCTTGTAAAGTACATAGTACAAAGATCCTTATTATCATTTTACAGGTGAGGAAAATGAGACTTAGCGAAAGGAATTAAGTAGCTGCCTCTAGTCTACTGTGTCAGAAGCAGGATTTGGACCCACATCTCTTAACTCCAAAGCTATCATTCCTTCCACTATTGTAGATTTAGAGTTGGAAGGGCTCTCAGAAGTCATTCCCCTACCTCCCAGTTTTACACAGGAGGAAACTATAGCCCAGAAAATTTAAATGATTTGCCCGAGGTCACACAGGTAGTTAGAGTTTGAGGTGGGATTTTAATCCAGGTTCTTTTGATTTCAGAACCAGTAATTTTTCCTTTACTCCATACCAGTGCATAAAATTAGAAGGTATGACTACCAGTACCACTGAGAGACATCCTATGCAGTCAAGGAATGGGAAGTAAAACTGAAAGGGTAGGTTGAGGCTGTCCTATATAGAGAGCTTTGAATGCTGAGACCAGCAGTTTGAGATTTGTCCTTTGTAAGCAATGGGGAGCCCTTGAAGTTTCTCAAGTACAGGATAAAAACTGCTCTGCAGCTCCTGAAGCTGGTTGAGCATTGCTAAATGGGGTATCTTTCAGCTTCGGCTTCTGTCAAGGCTGCTAGAATGAGGATTAGCTGGGGTACCGCATCCCGAGAGGGATTAATTGGAGGGTCACTGTGAGAGGTGGGACTCTGTCTAGCATTTCTCCCCACCCCCATGGCTTCTCTCTTCATATCCCATGACACCTCCCAACCAATCCTCCAGGGCAGAGAAGACTTTGCTTCCTACTTTACTGAGTAAATAAAGGCCATCTACTGTGAGCTCCTTCTGATGTACTCAAGACTCCTCTTCATTATCCCTAATCTCTAGTGCTTTATTTCAGTCTCCCTATCTCAACCATGCTGAAAGTGCAAGGACTGTTGTTTTCAGCTTGGGTGGGTTCACCCCTCCTTAAACAACCAGGTGGTTTCCTGCTCCCAGGAGGCTCCATATTGATGCCAAACTTAATGTGGACACCTGATGGATTTAGTCCACTCCTGAGCTCGAGATCCACCAACCCTAGTCTATGTGGTAGCTGGGATTACAGGTTGTACCACCAGCCTTGGCTCTAATAATCTTTTAATTGCTAAATCTGTTGGCTTTTTCTTAGCTGTCATCCCTCTTGGCTTCCTGTTTCTGACACTGTTGACTAGTTCTTCCTGCATAGCCTCTCCTCTCTGTGTTCACGATGCTGCTCTTCCCTAGTTTTACTTCTCTGATTGTGCACCTTTCCTGGTCTCTTTTGCTTGATCTTAGACGTATAGACTTACAGCTGAAAGGGACTACGAGACCATCATGGGTTATACAGTTAAATGTTTACAGGAGGATTTGAACTCAGGTCTCCTGATTCCAAGTCCAGTGCACTATCCACTAGTCTATACTACCTCTCCAGAGGATGCTGGATCACTGTATGTTTCCTGCCTCCCAACCATGGCTGTGCATCTCTTCCCTTTCTATCTTCTTTAACATGGTGATCTCATCAGCTCCCTTTCGATCAGTTTTTATATTTATTTAAATGATTCCGGTCTGTATATCTAGACCAAATCTCTTCCCCACTTTAGTCCCACATGACCTATTTCTTGCTGAACATCACTATCTGGATGTCTTCATCTTAAAATCACCATGTTTAAAACAACCCATTCTCCACATTCCTCTACTATGTCCTTCCTCCAAGCCTCCCCATTTCTCTTGAGGGGGATTCCATTCATCCCAGGTTTACATCTCTGAAGTATGCTTGACTTTTGGTTTCAGAGCTACTCAGTTGATATATATTGTCGATTCTTCCTCTGTAAGATGTGTCCTATCTGTGCTCTTCAAATTCATGGCCACTACACTCATTTGGGCCATTATCACCTTAATGACTAGAACAGTCTCTTAATTGTCCCCCATTCTTAAGTCTCTCCCTTTTCCAACCCTTACTTTATGTACCTGTCAAAATTATTTCCCTAATACATAGATTTCACCAATGTGCTTTCCCTGCTCCAGAATTTTCAGCTTGGCATCCAAAGCTTTTCCCACGATTGCTCCAGCCTACCTTCCTAGGCTTGTGTCATGTTACTCCATTTCAGGTGTTCTCTGTTTCAGCTAAATTGGCCTTTTTGCTGTTCTCCAGTCACATTTTATATCTCTTCTTCTATGCCTGGAAAGCACTTCCTCCATACATTGACTTCTTAGAATTCTCATCTTCTTTCAAGGCTCAGCTCCAGCAATACCTTCCAGGTCTTTCTTGTTCCAGCTACTTTAGCATTCTCTCCTTTAAATGGTAGTTTCTTATCTGCTAATCTATTGCATCCCTTACTAGAATGTATGCATACTTGCTGAGGGCAGGGACTCTTTTTCATCTGTTTTTGTGACTCTACTTCCTAGCTCAGCGTCTTGCACTTGGCAGGCAATTAATAAACACTTTTTCAATGTTGAACCAAAGAGGTACAAAGTATTAAGAGAGGCTACAGTGTATCTAAGTGGCAGCTAATGTTGCAATGTATTAGATCTAGCTTTGTGACTCTGGGCAAATCACATAACCTCAGTTTTCTTAACTATAAAATAGTAACATCTCAAAGGGTAGCTGAGGATCAAATGAGATCTTATTTGCAAAAAGGCTTAGCACAGTAGCAGGCACATAGTGAAGCCTATATAAATTTGTTTATTCCCTTCCCTACTATAAGTTGGCACTGTGTCTGTGATGGGAAAGGGGCACTTGTAGGCTTGTGAATAGGATGGGACAGTTTTCATGTAAAAGAGAAGGCTTATACATAATTGGTGCTTCATCTCCTTGCATCTTCAGTAAGTATTGAATAAATGCTCAGCAAAGGGCAATGAGTATTGGGAAGAAAGAAGGCAGGATACTGTGATAGGGGTGTGTGTTTGTGTGTGTGTGTTAACGGTTTACGCCGGGCCTTTGGCTTCTTTCTCACTGATGGGGTGTCTGCTTCGCTTACTAGCGTTCTCATGCTTTCTGGTGGGGGGATTTGACAGCCGGGAGCTGGGGGTCCCCGAGGCGCGTGGCGGCCTGGCAGCAAGTCAGAGGAGCAGCACCACACCGACAGTGATGCTCACTCAGGAGAGGGGTCCGACCCCCAAGCGCGAGTCCAGGTTTGGGCCGCCCGAGGGGTGTGGCCTGCGGGGGCAGAAAGGAGGGGGCGTGGCCTCCCATCAGACTCCAGGCCCCAGGCCTTTGGGCGGTGTCTTTCACGGCGGGGGCGTGGTCTCTGCGGGCTGTAGAGCTGGGCGACGTGGGGGGCCTCAAGGTAGTGGGTGTGGCCACTAGGTGTGGCCGTTCCAGGCGGGGGCGTGGCCTCCGGCGCGGGAGGGGGCCGGCGAGCCTTACAGGACGGGGGCGGGGTCCAGTCTCCGCGCGGGCAGGCGGGCGCGTGGGTGGGCGGGAGGGGGGGGGGGGCCCGGTGGGCTTGGCAAAGGCTGTGGGGTAGGGGAGGTGGGGGGTAGATCCGGAGGGGGCGGGGGCGGGCCCGACCGGCGCATGCGCGCTGCATTGTTTTGACTGAAAATGCCGTCGGTTTCGAAAGCGGCGGCGGCGGCGGTGGCGCTGAGCGGATCCCCCCCCCAAACGGAGAAACCGACTCATTACAGGTCAGTGTCCCGTGCCGCCCCCTACCGCCCGGGGCTGTCGCCGTCGTAGCCGCAGCCGCCTCCGCCACGGCAGGCGGGAAGCGGCCTCGCGCGCCCCCGCCCCCGAGCGCTTCGGCCCGCGCGCCCGCGTCCCCCATCCTCCTCCCCCCAGCTCCCGGTCCTTCTTGCGTCTCGGCCTCGCGGGCTCCGGGGCTGCACCGCTCTGAGCCGGAGGCGGCGGCGCGGGGCGGGGCGGGGCGCCTGGAGCGCTCCCGGGGCCTCCGAGCACCCGCCACCGCCTCCGTCCTCCCCGCCCTCCCCTCCCCCCGCCCGCGGAGCCGCCTCCCAGCCCGCCCCTCCCCTAGGCCTCTCCGCCCGCTGGACGCCTGGGCTCCGGGCCGGGCCGCCCCGCTCCCCGCCGGATACCGTGAACTTCCTGCCTAGTGGCCCTTACGCGGCCTCCCGGGCTTTCCCCAGCCCACCTGGGCCCGTGCCGTCCAGTCCGTCTCCTTCCCGCGTTCCGGGGCTCCAGGGTCTTCCCTTCTATCCCGCCTGCCCACTCTCCCTCTCGTGGCTGCCACCCTATTTCCCTGTCCCCATCTCCTGCTGGGAACCCCAGATGCCAGGCCTAAAGTGCCATCCTTTACCTTCACCCACACCCTTCACACACCCCCTCTTTCCTTCTTCATTTAAAAAGTGCTGAAACAACATTGGTGTTATGCAAAATTTAGCAAAATCTGCCTTCGGGACAGTTTAGGAGCTGGCTTGGTAGTTGAATTCTGTATATTCTGAAAGAATCGGGTGTTGGATTGTTGGGAGGGGGTGTGCTTTTTTTTTTTCTCTTGCTTCATTTAATGCAGACCTACGCCTGGGGATTCCCTTTCCCCCTCCATCCCTTGCAGCATAATTGAAGATAGATGGCTTATAGGTCTATTATTTTATGTTGAGATTCCCTGTTTGACCGTGGTCGTTAAAAAAAACCCATTAAGCTGTTAACATTAAGTTGCTTGGCCCCGATAAAGTTACATTGTTATACACACAGTTTAGACTGACAATGAGAACTATAAGTTATCAAGCAAACACTGCTTCAAATGTATAGTACTTCCCTCCAGCTGAAACGACTTGTAATACCATTTATCTTTTTAGGTATCTAAAGGAATTTAGGACAGAACAGTGCCCCCTGTTTTTGCAGCACAAGTGTACACAACACAGACCATTTACCTGTTTTCATTGGCATTTCCTAAATCAGCGTCGCCGTAGACCCATCCGAAGGCGTGATGGAACTTTTAATTATAGTCCTGATGTATATTGTACAAAATATGATGAGACTACAGGAATTTGTCCGGATGGTGATGAGTAAGTGCATAACTTTCTTTTTTGTACTTTTAGTAAGTTATGGTGATTATCAAGTGATTTTTAATAATAGTTTGCATCTTACCTGGACAAAGACAATTCTTAGTCATCACATTGGAAGTTGAAGAAAGAAGCTTTAAAGATTTTAACTAATATAAATGACATACCAAAAAGTATTTATCTAGTGTATGAAAGATTCTGCATTTTTAAGGTTTTAAAAGTGCACCAATATTTCCTTTCTTTGTCACTCTGTTATTACTCGGATTGCTTATACAGTTGATAGTAGATTGGCATATGTTGATGGTGGACTTTAAAACTTTCAGCAGTTTAAAAGAACTGGGTTTCCTCTCCTGTCTGTAGTAATGAAATTAAAACTGTCTCTTCAAACATGTTATAAAATGATTCTTTTGTGAGTAGTAAAGTACAAATTTATATTAATTTAAAAATAGAAAACAAAACTGAAAACTGCTCACCCACAAAAAGTTTACTGCAAAAAAATAACTGAATTGAAGTGGAAGTGACCAGTAGTGTCAGTGGCTTTCAGAGAATGAATTGAAAACAAATGATTTTTTGAAAAAAAAATAACTTTGTATTGAACCAAGTCACAGTTCTTTTTTGTTGTTTTGACACTTAATAAGTACCCTTTGTTTGCTTTTGAAAATGTGCTACCTGTAAAGGTGAGGTGTATACTCCCTTGCTTTCTGCGAGGAAGGTTGTTTTCAGGGACTGATTACTAAAAAAAATCTTGAGCTGTGGTTGGTAGTGTGGTAAGGATAAATCCTATATATTATTATTTTAAAATTAAAAAAAAATAATTTCTTCTGTGGCCCTATAATAATATCATTTTAGTCTGTAAAAGATGAATTTGATATTTCAGTTTTTTTGGATTTGTTCTTGAGATTTTTATGCCGTAATATGTAGTTAGCTTTTGTAAAAGTGTCATGCACAGCTGAGAGATCCTTTCTATTTCCATTCAGTAATATCTGGAGGTCTGTCATATCTAACTTTTCTAAAATTCTGTTCTGGTCCTTCAGCATTTTTTTGTTTATTTTTTGGTTAAATTTATCTAGATCTGAGAGGAATAATGAAATATTCCACTATTATAGTTTTCCTGTATATTTTTCCCTGTAATTCATTTAACTTTTCCCTTAAGTATTTAAATGGTATTCCATTTGGTGCTTATGTTTAATACTGATATTCATTGCCTATAATACTTTTCAGCAAAACGTAGTTTCCCTTTTATTTTTTAAAATTAGGTCTTTTTCTAAAACTGTTGTTTTGTCTGAGATCATGGTTATAGTCCCCACTTTTTTTTTACAGGAGGGAATGCAGGGTAATTGGGGTTGTGACTTGTCCAAGGTCACATGGCTAGTAAGTGTTAGCTGTCTGAGGGCGAATTTGAACTCAGGTCCTCCTGACTCCAGGTCTGGTGCTCACCGTGCCACCTAGCTGGGCCTCCTTTTTTTAGTTTGCTTCAGCCACTTATTTTGACTCTCTGCATTTTTCTGTTTCAAGTATGTTTCTTGTAAACAACATGTTGGATTCTGCTTTTTAATCCATTTTCTATCTTTTTCTCTTTTATGGGCGAGTTCATCCCATTCGCAGTTAGTATTTTTAATTTCACTTCATTCTACTCTGTTATACTTTTCCTTTTCTTTGGTTCCTTTTCCCTTTTTAGGAAGAAGAAGAGAGTGATGAGAGACAAGGAGTAGGCTCAGCACCAGTGCTCTAGTTTTGGTGTAATATGCTTCTGTTTCTCTTCCCCTCTTGTCTTTTTCCTTATCTATAGTATAATAACAGGTTCTTGCCTTTTTTTCCCTGTTTCTTTTAAGCCCCTTTTTGAAATCCACCCTTTTAAGTAAGAGTTTGTTTTGCTTATGACTAAACCCTCCATTTATCTTTTCTCTTATTTTCCCTTTCCCTTCTCCTCTTTCCTTCCTATTTTCTTCTTGAACAAAATCTTTTTCTGTACTCAGTTTTATTTCTTTGACCAATTCAGATGAGATTGAGGTTCAGGTGTCTCCTGATTCCCTTCATCCCTTTCTCCTTGTTTGTATAAACTTCTACTTGCATACCTTAATTATGTGAGGCAATTTCCCCTATTTTTCATATCTCTTCCTTCCCTTCCACCAATGTATTTCTCTTCCCTATCCTTCCCATGCTTTTAAAATCATCAGAATATAACAGAACCATTCCTAGGCTCTCTAATCAGATGCTCTCTATGACCTCTGATGATGATAGGGTTTTGTTTTTTTTTTTTGCTTTTTGGAGGACATTTGGGATTAAGTGACTTGCCCAAGGTCACACAGCTAGTTTTTGTGTTAAATGTCTGAGGCTGTATTTGAACTCAGGTCCTCTTGACTCCAGGGCAGTTGCTCTATTCACTATGATACCTAGCTGCCCCCAATGATAGGGTTTTGAGAGGACATGAATATCATCTCCCTATATTAGGATACAAACAGTTTATTCTTATTTAGTCCTCTATTACTGTTTGCTCATATTTATTTTTTTCTTGTTTCTCTTGATTCCTGTTTGCATTTCAAAGTTTCTTTGTAGCTCTGATCTTTTAGGAATGCTTAAAAGTCCTGTCTTTCATTGAAGGTTTGTGGTTTTTTTCCTTTTAGAATTATGCTCAGTTTTGCTGGATAAGTTGTTCTTGGTTGTAAGCATATATATCTTTTCTCTTCTGGAATATCATATTTCAAGTTCTCTACTTTTTTATAGTGGTGACTGTGGAGTTTTCATGTGATCCTGACTTTGGCTCTTTAGTACTTGAATTCTTTCTTTCTTCCAGTTTGCAGTATTTTTTCTTTGACTTGGAACTGGATTTTAGCTGTAATTTTTCTGGGCGTTTTTATTTGGTGTTTTCTTTTAGGAGGTGAGCAGTGGATGCTTTCACTTTTTATTGTGTCCTCTGGTTCCAAATTATCTGAATAGTTTTACTTTAAGATTTCTTGAAATATTATGGTGAGTTTCTTTTTGTGGTCAAAGCTTTTAGGTAGTCCAGTGATTCTTGACATTTTTTCCCTTGCTATATTTTCTACCTCACTTTTTGCAGAGTTACCTTATATTTTCTTCTAATTTTTTTCAGTCTTTTGACTTTGAATGTTTCTTGTCTCATGGAAATATCTCTTGTCTTATGGAGACATTAGCTTCTATTTTGGTGTAAATTCTAATTCTCAGCTACTTCTTTTCACCCTTGAGTAAGGTTTTATTTCTCTAGTTCCAAGCTGTTAATTATATTTCCAAATTTTGGTTCCATAACACTAATTTCTTTTCTTAATTTTTTCCTCTAGTGCTCTCATTTGGTTTTCAAAAAAAAATATTTTTGCTTTTTTTATTTTTAAAGTCTTCATCTCTTTCAGGAATTATAGTTGAATTTTTTCCTAAGCTGTGTTTTACTTTGAGGTTTTGCTTGTAGATGTTTTAAAGTCAGTTCTCTTCTTTTGGGTTTGTGTCTTGAGTATCTTTGTCATCATAATAGCTTTATATGGTGGGATTCTTTTTTTTTTTGTTCCCTGAGGTTATAGCTGGGCTATGGGTACTTTTGAGGGGTAATATTTGAGTTGAGCTTTTGTGCTCTTGGGTCTTATTACTGGTTTCTTTGGGTTTTATTGAGTGTTATGTTAGTCCAATTCTTAGGGGCAGCTCAGACTGGGGAAAGTTTTAGTATTCTCAAAGTGATCTGATCCTGGGCAAAATCTAATCATTCCCTTCCTGGTCTGAGCTCTGTAAGTTCCTGACCTGGTTGTGGGTCTGCTTAATACTCATATTGACTTACTCTTGATTGGAAGTTCTAGTAGATGTCTACTGGACTAAGTGTCTGTCGACCAGCTGGAAAGCTCTGCTCGTTCAGGGTGACGGAACTGTAGGTTCTTCTTTGGTCTAGGATTCTTTTCCTGGCTGTTACACTGGGGACTTTAGTATAGGCTAGAGGCTGGAACTGAGGCCTCACTCTTTTCCTGGGGACTGAGACACACAGCTGTTTGCTTCTGAACTTGTTCCTTGTTCAGTGCATACCCTAGGGTTGGTGACATCTCTTCAAACTTGAAAGCTCATCCTAGGTGCAGATTCCTACTTTAGTCTACCCTGGATCTGTGACCCAGAACTGGATAGTGAATGACAGAGCTGCCCAGTTGACACCTGTTCTTGCATCCTGCATAAGGTCAGGATTCTCTGTGTGTATTTGGGACCTCTTATTGTCCTGATGCATAGCTTAAATTCTAATTCTTCCACACCTTGACATCCCTGGCCTGACCTCATCCTCTTTGTCAGCAGTATCTACAGACTTCTCTCTCTGTCTGCCTCTCTTTGCTAACCTTGGCTTGGAAATATAGGTCACTGAGATTTTTGTCCTTGGGTTTCCCAATCAGGGATAAGAGAATAAACATTTATATAGCTTCTACTATGTGTCAGACACTATCTTAAGTACTTGACAGGTATTATCTCATTTGATCCTAGTGACTTGCCCAGAGTTACAGCTATTCAGTGTTTGAAGACAAATTTGAGAGAAAAAATAATCCTTGCCTATAAAGACTTTACCTTTTACTGAAGGCATAAAACACGTATATGGATAAATATAGTAGAAAGGTAATTTGAATAAAGAGAGCAGTGACAGTTAGTGGCTCACATAAAGCTTTATGGAGGAAGTGGCTGGAAGTAGAATTAAGAAGGGACAACATCCCAGGCATGGGGGACGGCCAGAGAAAAGGCATGGATTTGGGAGTTGGGGTATCTTTTTATGAGGAGTAGTAAGAAGGGGAATTGTTCCTAAATTGTAAGTGGAGGGGAGTAATTTCTAAGACCTGAGTTTGTCTTGCCATTGATTCATATTGGGTGTGTGACCCTGGGCAAGTTATTTAACCTTAGTGCATTAGGAAACTCTCAGATACTATTTTTAGAAAAGAAGGTACTGTCATGAATTGGTAGAAGGAGTTTCCTTGTCCTGGGGTTCAGTCACTGCCTTCAAATAATTGATTTGATAGTCATCTATGTAGAGCGTTTAGAACCTAAGGAAGCAAATGAGGTCACCAAGGATGAAACTGGAGGGAAAAGAAGTCCCAGGACAAGAGCCAGGGGGAACACTAATGCTAAGGAGGTGAGAGAGGAATGAGCCATTGAGGTCTGAGTCTGATTCTAGGCATTGGGGATGGACCTAGTAATTAGAGAGAGGTTGAAGATGAGTGAGAGGGAATATTGAATAATAATATTTTCTTTTTCTGTTTAGAGAGAATAGAGGGAAGGCACAAGTGAAGGTTCGATCTTGACAAGAAGGGCCACTTCTTTCTCAGAAATCATGGTAAAGGAGGACAGTTTAAATGAAAATATTGAAGGATTTTGAGGTATGGAGTAAGGAGATGAAGGAGATCATGATAGACAACTTTGATAAAAATAATGTTGTTGGTAACAACATTTGACAGATGAGGGGGTAAGTTGACTGCTTGAGTACCATAGAATACTTGCTGAAGGGAGTGAAAGAGAACCAATCTGGGAAGGATAAAAGGATTGCTATGCAACATTGAGAGCCCAGTTGAGATTAGATAAATTGAATTTATAATGGATCCAGTCTGCATGGTGATGGGAAGGAATGGTCTGGGGTTGAGGATTGGACAGGGTGTGAATGAAGACCAGGAGGCAAGAGAATGGACGGTAGGGGCAGCTAGGTGGCTCAGTAAATAGAGCACTGACCCTGGAGTCAGGAGGACCTGAGGTCAAATCGTTAACACAAAAACTAGCCGTGTGACCTTGGGCAAGTCACTCAGCCCCAATTGCCCTCCAAAAAGTGAAAAATAAAAAAAGAGTGGAAGGAGGAGAACAATGTTAAATTGGTTAATCATAAATAGGGTCAAGATTAAAGGGTGGAAGTAAGACCAGATTAGGCACTGGACAAGGAGAATAGGGAGAGATGGAGAAACTGGAAACTAGTGAAGAATAGGTTTGGGAGGAGTGAATAGATCGCAGACTAGATAATTATTAGAGAAGTGAATTTTAGCCTTTATGTAAGTTGCACTCTTATGGGTAATGGTGAGATTTTAAGCTATGATAAGCTATGATTTAAAATGTAGGTCGTAGGAATTGAGGTTGATGAGCTGACTGTTATTTGAAAGCATGGGTTTGTATGGGTTTGTATTCAGTACCTAGTACTGAATTCTTTGAGAAAGAAGGAGGAGTGACCTCAAGGTTGATAGATCCTAGTAGTAAGGATATAGATGGGGTAATATAGACAAATGGAAAGGCGATGTGATACAGTGGAAAGAGTATTGGCGTAGGAGTGAAAGGAACTCATTTCAAATCCTGCCACTCATTACTTACATGACTTAGACAAGTTGCTAAACTTCACTGAGTCTCAATTTGTTACCTATAAAATGAAAGGATTTGGACTAGATAGCTTCTAAGATCATTTCCTGCTCTTCAGTTATAATCATTTCATTCTCAAAGGAGAAGTTGTTGAGTGGTGGCAGAGGGGTGATCTAGAAGTGGCATTGAGGACCATGGAGTTTGCTAAATTATGCTGGGCATCAGAGAGAAGGTGCAACCAGAACTGGAGAGGGTGACTAGGGATGCAGTGTCTTCTGGAGAAAATCAGATTTCCACAAATGCCAGAAAAGAAAGTATTTAGGAGGAAGGAACAGGAGTTCTGAATGGTGTGTGTAGTGCTCAGTTGGCTTTTGAACTACCAGTTTTGATGATGTGAGGAAGTTATCTGAACTCAAAAATAGCTTCTCAACTACAGCTCAGGAATACTGATGTTTAAGAATTTCTTCATGTAAGATATGACATAAGCTATTTGAGTTCTCTTTACTTTAATTCAGTTTCAGTTACTTTCTGTCCTTTTTATATTTTGATACTGCTTAGAGTGTTTTGAAGTTAATAATTAAAGCACTCATTGTCAGTCAAGCATGTATATATATAACATTTTTGTAGTTTTAAGTAATTGAGTTTTAAATTTTATTTTGACAAATTTTCTAGTACTAAAATAAACAGGTGTATTTCTAAATGTATATCAGTGGTACACACAAAAAAATAGAAATTAGTAATTGTGAGTCAATGTAATGCATAGAAATTCACAGTATAAGATTTCCTTTTTGAATTGAATCTTTGAGGATACTGGAAGAGATAGAATCTTCCATTCCTACCCAAAGAATTGAGGGGCTGTGATATTAAAGAATAATACTGTGGGGGAAAATAATTCTGTATAGAACAGTTTCAAATTGCTTTATTAATGATTTGTTGAGAATGGAGTTTACATTGGATGGAATCTCATGACATCAGAACCTACATGAAAGTGAGTTTATATGTTTACCTTTGTTAAGAGTTTTAGTTAAAGAATAAAATTTTGCTTAGTGACAATCTGATACTTATAGTAAATTCTAAAGATATGCGTATTTGAAATATTTTCAGTGGTTTCTGGAAAACTGGATTGTTTTTAGCTAAGAGTTTGTAGCAAGAACATGGTATTCGAGCTTTGATGGAGACAGTAACATTTTGGCAAACTTGAGAACTTGAAAAGCCCTTTGCAGAAAAAAAAAAAGGTAACTTTACTTTGAAAGCTGGCTTAAAAAATGTTATTCCTTCCAAAAAAAATGTTATTCCATTGGTTATTACTTTGGTGTTTTGCCCAAAAGTCTTTGAATACAGAGTAAGAGTCAGTTTAATTGAACTGTGTTTTGGTCTTTGCCATTTCCTTTGCATCCTTGGTCCAGTCATTTTATGCTTTTGCTTCAGTTGTTATCAGCTGAGACCAGAAATGTCATAGTTCACATTCCTATAATGCTTTTTTAAGGTTTGTAAAGTATTTTTCCATAGCAAGTTTGGTAGTGGTAGCTTTGGGGTAGTGAAAGTATTATTGTTTCCATTTTACAAGTGAGGTAACTGAGGTTCCCATGGAGTAACTTAAGGTTCTGATCATCATTCTTTCCATTAAGCCAGGCTGATTTGATCTAATAAAATGAGTTTACAGTCTTTCTAAATATTTTACAAAGGTACATATTATTAGTTAACATTCAAGGGCAAATTGGTACTGATTGTAAAAAAATAGCTTTGTTTAATGGTAAGCATTCTTTTCTGTGATACTTATTGTCAAATGACTTTGGTCCTTTGGAAAATATCATTCACTTATGAATTTGTTTCATAAAAATATCTTGATGACAAAACTATATTTTAAATACTACATAATGTAAGGAACTCAGTAATTGGTGGGTTTGCTCTCATTTTATTTTCTTCCATTATTGATGCAGTGTGTATTAAATCTACACTTAGTAAGAATCCAAGTTGACATTCTGGTTCTTACTAAAGAATTTAAATGTTTGTAATTTTAAATTAGAATATGAAGTTACTTGTTTTGACAATTTATAATGGTATTTTAAATTTCTTTGCCATCTTTCACCCAGGGATTTCAAAGTACTTAGTAATTAGTGGTTGTTCCACCAAGAAAGGAAATTCCTTCCATCCCTCCCCAACCTCCATCCTAAAAACACTGGAGAGTTACATCTTTTTTCAAGGCTACCCTCTAGTTAGTGGCAAAAGGTAAAATTATAATTCTCAATCCTAAGTATCTTCTTGAACCAGATTTCTAAATTGTAAAGACCTAACCCTTATTAAGCTATACTATTTCTCAAAATGATTTTTTAAAAATTAAGAGATAAGGATAGATTTTTAATTATAGATTTATTATTGTAATTGATATATCTATTAATATGCATTGTTTAGCATCTCAGAATATAATTTAATTTGAACTGTTCTGCTTTAGTGATATCTAGAGTAATTATGAAGGCATAGAATATATGTTTTGGAAGTTGAATGATAGTAGAATCATACAACTTGGAAGTTGGAAGTGACTTAGTCCAAACAACTTATTTTATAGAAACTCAGTTCCAAATTGATAAATAATTTTTAAAAGTTTACATTTGTAACTTGCTTGAAGATTTTCTAAGTTCTTTACATACTTCCTCACTTGTTTAACATTACACAGCTTTTACTGGCAGAGCAGGGATTAAAATCCAGCTTTTCTGACTCTTGTTCTTCCAGTGTTCCTTCCACTGTGCCATGGTTTTATGAAACTTGGTTGTAACTTTTGTGAAGCTTGGTTGTGTTAGATAATAGGGATGGATGCAGGTTAATTCCATAGGCAAACTTATGCATATAATGAAGAAAAACAGAGACACTGACCTATTTACATGAATGTTTCCCTATGGTAGTAAATGTGCTTATCTCTATTCCATTTGTGCACTGTATTACAGTAGTGACTTAAAGGGAAAATCATCAGAAACTGTGAATCAAACCTGAAGATGGTGGATATATTGAAGAAAGGTGGTTAGAAATGCGGGAGAATCAAGCAAAGCTCTCTCAAAGTATTTCCTAATATTTTTCTGTCTGTGAATCTGGGAGGTGGTCTATTTGTTTAAACAAATCTACTCAGGACACATGATGATCTTTTGTGTTTGTATGTATATGTATACACACATGAGTCATTATCCTTTCTTTCATGGTTGCAACCTTTACTCTATTGAGTAAGGGAAGTGTAGAAACCTGTATCTGAGTACATAGATACATATGTATCAGTCATGTCCAACTCTTCATGACCCCAGTTGGGGTTTTCTTGGCAGAAATAGTGGAGTGGCTTGCCATTTCCTTCTCCATTTCATTTTATAGATGAGGAGACTGAGGCAAACAGGTTTAAGTGACTTGCCCAGGTTCGCACAGCTAATAAGTATTTGAGGTCAGATTTAAAGGAAGATGAGTCTTCCTGACTCTGGGCCTGGCAGTCTATCCACTGAACCACCTAAATGCCCCACATATATATGTACATATACATACACATATGCCTGCGTACACACATACATATATACACACATATATTAGAGTTTATCTCTTCAGTGAACTTGAATATACTGATAAAAGTAATTGGGAATAATCTGTATAATGTATAGATTCTACAATACCACTCCTCAAAAATCTTCAATAGCTCGTATTGCCTCTAAGATAAAAGACAAACTCCTTAACTTGACATTTAAAGCCCTTCATAATTTGACTCCAATTTAGCTTCCCGTTAATCCAGTAGATCTGTGACTTTATCTGTGTAGGTATTCCCTCTAACAATGCCAATCAGAAGCCATCCATGTCTTTCCATCTTGTGCATTTCTTATCCATGTCCTCCTGTAAATTTGCCAGAGCGAGACTACACAAGTGTGCTAGGGGCTTTTTTTTTTTGGTTGACATTTTGGAATACTGATGGAATAGACTGTCTTTCACTTTATCCCTTTTACTCAATAAGTGACTCATCCTCTTTTCCACTCATGTTTCTCTGATACCATTCTTTAAAATATTCCTCGTGTATAATTCCTCATCTCTAATGCTTTGCATTCATTCATTCAGCAGCCAGCTCATGCCCATCATACCTCTCTTGAATGCTTTTTAGTCTACCTTCAGCTTCATTTCTTCAGAGACTTTAGTTTTCTGTGATTTGTTGTCATAAAATATGACCAAAAGAATATTGGTGTAAAAAAGAAGAGTCTTTGTTTCAAGGAGAACCTTGGGATTATTTTTCCATTTCCGAAAGGCAATCCAGCCTGCACTGTTTCACCTCTTTACTTCTTGTCCCAATCTAGTTCTTCTGGATGTCTTTGTTTTTTAGATATGTTTCTTGTAAGCAGCAAAGTTTGTTCTTATGCAATATGTTACTTATTTTATTGCTTAATCCATTCATATTTAAGTTATGAGAACTAGATTAGAATTTTTAAAATTTATGTCTCTCATAATATGGTGTTTTTTTCTGAATAAGAGGTTTTTTGTTTTGTTTTTTACATTTTTCCTCTTTTAAGATAATACTTTGTCACTACAGTTATTTTTGCTTAATCTACTTTAAGGCAACCCTGTTTCTCACAGTCTTTCTTTCCCTCTACTTCAGTGCCCTTCCTCGCTTCTGTTTGTCAACCCTTTCCTTAGTTTTAGAGTTTTACTTAATTTATTGATTCCTTTCCCATTCTTTCCTTTAATTATCTAATTCTTTCCCTCCTCTCCCTTCTTTTACCCCTCTCTTAAGTAGTTAAAAATCCCCCCTTTTCTTCCTTTTCAACTTCTTTTATTAGTAGGGGCCCCCACCCCATTTTCTTTGCCTTCTTCTTTTAAAATAAAGGATTTTTTACTTTGTTCTTTTTTTAAAATTAATTTATTTTCTTACTTACATCATTCATTTCCATGAGGTTTTGAGTTACAAATTTTCTCCCCATCTTTCCCCTACCCAACACCTCAAAACAGCCATCCCACTGTATAACCCCTCCCCCAAACTGCTCTCTCCTTTGTCCTCCCCCTCACCCCTCTGACTTTCCAGTAGGGCAGGATGGTTCTCCCTAACACAGTGCCTGTGTATCTTAATTCCCAGTTGGATGTAGTTAATAATAATA
>CM053590.1:103344139-103383654 GCA_028646515.1 Pseudochirops corinnae
ATGTTTACCTTCTCATGCTTCTTGTATTTGAGTGTCAGACTTTCTTTTCAGTTCTGGTTTTTTCAACAAGAATGTTTGAAAGTCCTCCACCTCACTGAATGACCATATTTTCCCCTGGAACACTATACTCAATTTTGCTGGGTACTTTGTTCTTTTCATGAACTTTATTCTAAACTTTTTTCCTTTGGTTCATGATCTTTATACTTTTTAAGTCTCTTTGTGCTCTCTATGAAATTAAAGCTTCTAAAATATCAAGTTTGAGTTCTTTTAAACAATTTCTTTGTTTTTGCCTTGTTTTTATTATCCCTTTTTTGCTTTTCCTTCTTGTTCCTCATTCTTAGAAGTGTCAGTTAGTTCCTGCAGGAGGTAGGTACTATGTTCTTTCTTTTCTGAATTCTCTCTTTTCCCAGTTGTCTTCCACCTCAGGTTTTCCTTAGAGCCACTTTATCTATTTTTCTTTTACCCCATCAAATTTGTACTTTGTATTATACTCATATATGCCTTCTCCCCACTTTCCCATGCTCAAACAATATGCTTCTTGAGGTAGAGACTCTGACATTTTTTTTATCTTTGTGTCCCTAATACTTAGCAGAGTGTCTTGCACATAGTAGAATATAAAGGATCACTTGTGTATCTCATATGGAGTCATAGTTGGTGATTTCTTAGACCACAGGTGTTTCTGTTTTCTTTCCCCATCCTCTTATCCTTACTCTTCTCCCCTTAAAACTGTATTTCAAGATAACATTCTGAAACCAAATGCTATATGTGATTTTTGACTCATCTTCACTTTTGCTACTTTCCGATGGAAATCTTCGTATACATTTTAAAAGTCTTACCAAGATAAATACTGTGTTTCCTCCCTCTTCCCTTGTTTTACTACGTCTCTAAATGTTCTTGGTAAGTGATCTTAGATGAACACAACTGGGACATAATTTTCTCTGTATATGATAGTGTGGTATAGTAGAAAGAAAATAAAATTTGGAATTGGAGAACTTACAAAGTCTTGGCTCCATCATACTACTTTTGTGAGTTAACATCTCTGAGCCTGGATTTTTGCATCTTAAAAATAATTGTACTTTCTCTCACAGGGTTATTGGTAAAGATTAAATAAGATTCTATCTGTAAAGCATTTTGTGATCTGTGAAGTACTATATAGATCCTATTGTTCTTATAAATAATATTTTGCATTAAGTATTTTATCCATTTTAAGAAATATTAATATAATTAAATACTTTAGGGATTTGTACCTTTGTTACTGAGCATTTCCCCAATCGATATAGATAATAACACCTCTATAGCTTAATAAATGGTTTTTTAGGATTGCTATGGTGAAATAATTCATTATGCCATAGTCAACTTGGTGATAAGCCTCTCTAAACTTAGCGAGGCTAGTTCTCAGACACATAGAGTTCATTATGGGGCCCATTTGTGTTTGGTGACTTTCTAGTTCAATAGGATCTGCCAGACATTGGTCTCTGGTAGGATGTACTCAAGGTTAGTGCCTTGCCATGATGATGCATCAGAGGAAAACTTAAATTAATTGTATTATTTTCTTGGGGAGGGGGAGTTCTGGATCTGTGATTTCATCAGATAAGAAACTGTTCCTATGTGAAAATTCCTTCTGCTGTTGCAGATTAGTAACCCAGCTGTAGCTTATAGTTTATAGTTCAGAACAGAGATTCTTAACCTGGGGTCCATTCACTTCAAAAAATATATATTTTATGATTGTATTTCAAAATAATTGGTTTCTTTTTTAATTCTATGAATTCTGTTCATTTAAAATATTATTCTGACAAGGAGTACATGGGCTTCCTTATACTGCTAAAGATGTTCTTGACACAAAAAAGGTTTAGCAACCCTGATCTATAGAGTTGCCTTGGTATCACTGAGATGGTAAGTGACTTGCCCATGGCCGAGCAGCTAGTCGGCTTCAGTGCTCTTCCCCTCTAACATGTTTTATTGCTTTCAAGTTGTTGTTGTTGATATGTATGTGTGTGTGTTTGGGAAGGTGATATTTATGAGAGAGTCTACCCAGTTTTTTGTTGTTTGTTTTTGCTTTCATTACATCTCAAAATTCTTCTTTCATCAATCTTTCCTCGATCTTTTCGCCCTCTGCCCGATTACCAATTTCTCTAGTTATCAACGACCATACTTCCAGTTAAAGTATTTATTTGAGTAGCTTTCATCATGTGTCTTTTTCATCTCTGCCATTATGTTGGAAACTCCTTGAGACCAAAGATTGACCATGTCTATAATCATCAAATATGGTCCAGGTCTTTCAGAATTCTGTGTTCTTTTTTCTGAGATTGGGAAAGTTTGAGATACAAGTTCCCTTTACAACTCCAGGATCATTTTATTAGATGTCTAGCCTCAGGAGATTTTGGATTTGAAAAAGTTTCTTGTTAAATCCCCTAGCAAAGTTCTGTCCATTGATTTTATTCTTCTTAACTTTAAATGACAGACCAAATTTAAATGTTAGAGGTTTGAAAAAATATACTATAGTAGAAAAAAAGTTGTACAAAGGTTTCAGGATTTACAGACATTGATATAATCCTAAATGCTAAGGCAGTTCTAGGTTAGTTTCTAGGACTTATACATTTGGAAGAATAAGTTAGTGGTGTTATGTGATTTTTAAAATACTTATGTGTCCTATGTAAATTTCTATTCCTTTTAAAGTGACTAACAAGATTTTAAAGGGAGAAGAATCTTTTGGCTTTTTTTTTTTTTGTTTTAAAAGAAAATAAATCTCTTTTAAACCTACTTGCCCCTTTCCCAAGATTGAAATGCCATTCATAAGATAATCTCAGGTTTGAAAGTTCACTTGTTTACTTTATAATTTATAAAGTTCATGTCTTACATGATTATTATTGTCTCTGGAATGGGTATTGGGGTGATTATTTTTACTAGTTAAATATTCTGCATAATTGAGTTTCCAAATATGAATTACCAATATTTAAGTAATTAGACACAATTTAAGTAATAGGACATAATTAAAACTGACTAGATTGAACATAAATTTTAAACTAAGAAGGCCCTTTAAGATCAATGACTGTGAATTTTGAAGTGTTAGTTAATTGTATGTTCTAGATGGTAGAACACCAGAGTTTAGTATTAGATTATTAAGATTGTTGGTATAAAATTAAAACTATTGGAATTTATTAAGTGCTTATTTTGTGGCAGGCTCTTTGTTAGCATTGAGGGATACAAAGCAGGACAATTCTAGTGGAGGCAGCCACTTTGCAGGGAACTATGTACATACAAGATATATACTGTATAAATGAAAAGTAACAGCATTGTGCTGGTAAGTGTTTTAACAATTGACTCTGGAAAGAAAAATCCAAACATGATACACTTACGAGTATAATTTGTATTATTAATATTTTATCTATCTTAAGTTTAGGCAGTCAACAAAATTGTAAATCAAGTCCTGATTTGTAGTGTTTGCCAGTTTTACTTTAATAAGGGGTGGGGTTGGGAGTGAGGGTGGTGTCTGAATCTTGAGAGGTGGGGATTCAGAAAGGTCTCTTGCACTTTTGAACTGCTTTTGATTTTGAACTGAGCCTTGAGGGTGGCCCAGGAAACCAAGAGACAGTGGTGAAGAGGGAGAGCAGTCTAGTCATGTGGACAATCAGTGAAGATGTGGGGTCAAAAGCAGGATTGAGGAAAAGCAAGACCAGTGTTGCTGGATTGTATGTTAGATGGAGGGGAGTAAAGAAGACTGCACAAAGACTGGAAAGATAGAAAGGTTTTGAAAGGTTTTAAAAGCCAGACAGGATTTTATATTTGATCCTAGGGGTAGTAATAGGGAACCATTGGAGTTTGTGTAGAGGATGACATGGCCAGATAGGCTTTAGGAAGAATTGCCTTGACAGTTACTGAGTAGAGCTTGAACTTGACTGGGGAGAGATTCGAGCCAGGGAGATCAACCAGCAAGAAGATGAAACAGTGAGGTGAGGAGAACCTGCATCCTGGCAGTGACTGTGTGAATGGAGAAAAGGACCTATTTAAGAGACATGTTGTGAAGGTAGAAACAAGATTTACCAACAGATTGTATTTGGGAAATAAATGTAAATGAAGGATTGAGGATGGTGCTGAAGTTGCCAGTGTAGGTCACTAAAATAAATCTAGTACGTTTTTGGTAGGAAGGGCAAATATGAGCACCTAGTTAAACTTCTTAATCATTTAATTATCTTTTTCCAAAATTAGGGCAGAGTGCCTTGATTTTATTTGATTTAGTTTATTGTTTGAAAACACCTTTTGGATGTATATAATGGTTAGTCATCTGTTTATTTAAAATTTGAGTTTTGAATCTCTCAGCAAGTTATAGAAGCAGAATAATCCTGTAGTTGAGCTGTTTGTATATATACAGTGTATTTGTGCTGGTGCACAGGAATGAGGAAATAGCGTGACTTTTGCTGTTCACTACTGCTCTGCTGCATCAGGAATGCTCACACCTCTTTTAGCCATGCTGGGTTTGCACAGTATGCTCATTGATGCTAGCTTTTAAATAGGAAGTTTCCTTTTAAGAATGTTTCCTTTTTAATATAGTAAACCTTACTCTAGAAATGAAATCTCTTAACACTTTATTGGCTGTTTCTCACCCATTTAAAATGTCCTTTGTTCTGAAAAGGCACACACCCCTTTTTTCAGCCAGGGCAGTGATTGGTTCTTATTGATCACATGCATTTGTGACTGCTTTGGACTACCAGTGTTAGCCAGCTAGCTGCCTGAGAAGTTATTGACTGTTACCTCTTCTGCGATTAGCATGTTTAGTTGATATTTTTAAGAGACTTTCTTCTTGGGAGAGTACGTTTTCAGTTTTGAATGACTTTTTAAGAAAAATTTGCATGTGTTTTTTTTCTTTCATTTGCAAAATTAAGTGAATTAGAAAAATACTGACTTTTAAAAAGTCATTAGAATAATGTTGAGCCATATTACATTGGGGAACATTAAAATACAAAACTTTTTGTGTTTAATCCTATTTTTCTTGTCTCCTTTTCTCTTTCCTTAATATCAAATTAAAATTTTTTTCTTTTTATTTCTAGGGCTTAGAATATTATCTCCCCCTCCCACTGAGGAAGAATTATATCAGTATATAGTATGTTAATATGGATAATTATTTGAACTTTATTTTGAAATAAACTTTATTTGTAATATTATGGAACAGGGAAAAAACCCTCCATGATAATGGTTCTAATTCACTGTTAGAATGCTTGACAAACCTTCCCCCATTATAATTCTGGTGTTACATTAAACATTCAAAAAGTATTAATTGGAATGTATCTTGTTCAAAATACTTTTCATAGCTCTGTGGAGGATACTGAGATTATGTGCCATAGAGATGAAGATAACAAAATTTGTTGTAGATTTTCTATGTTTAATAATAATACTTTATATTTATAGGCTCTGCTTTCACATGTTACTTCATTATTCTTGTAAAGTAGGTAGGACTTTTGAAGAAGTAAATTTCCATAGGCTACTTAAGTTATAAGATAAAGAGGTGATATTAGAATCCAGGTCTTTGGTACTCTTTTTGCTGTATCATGCTGTTTATAAGAGAAATGTACTTTATAGCATTCCAGGTTTGAAACATGACTTCATAGTATAAGCAGTTTGTAAAATGGGGAAGTAATTTTGTAATAGAGTTTTATTGGATATTCTCCATGCTAATTCAGGTGAAATAATTGAGGATTACTGGTGGAGAAAATGAGATGTCATTATGACTCTTCTTTTCCATCTTCATTTGCTAATTTTCTGTTTAGCAAATTTTTGAAAAGTTTATTTACTTTTAGTTTACAACATTTAATTCCACAATCTCTTGAGTTCCAAATTTTCTCCCCCTTCCTCTACTCCCCCTTCCCTTCCCATGGCTTCCTGCAATCTGATATAGGTTCTACAGATACCTTTGCATTAAACATTAGTCAAGTTGTAAAGAAGAATTGTAACCATTGGAGTGAACAGTAAGAAAGAAGGAATGAAACGAAACACAAAAGAGAGAGAGCAAGTAGTTTGCTTGATTCTGTGTTCAGACTCTGTAATTCTTTTCTCTAAATGTGGATATCCCTTTCCATCATGAGTCTTTAGAAGTTGTGTTATATAACCTTGTATTGCTGAGAGGAGCCCAATCTATCAAAGTCAGTCCTCGTAGTTATGATGTGTCTGTAATTGTGTACAAAGTTCTTCTGGTTCCGCTCTCCTCACTCAGCATCAGTTTATATAAATCACTCCAGGTTATTATGAAGTCCATCTGCTCCTCGTTTCTTATGGTATAATTGTATTCTGTTACATTCATATACCACAACTTGTTTAGCCATTCCCCAGTTGATGGTCATCCCCTTGATTTCCGATTCTTTGCTACCACATAAAGAGTTGCTATAAATATTTTTGTGCATATGGGCCCTTCTACTTGTATGATCTCTTTAGGATACAACCCTAGAAGGGGTATTGCTGGGTCTGTTTAGCAAACTTTTATTTCCATTGACTTAAGTTCTTTTTTTTTTTTTTTTGGATGGGGAAGGCAGGGCAGTTGGGGTTAAGTGACTTGGCCAAGGTCACATGGCTAGTAAGTGTCTGAGGCTGGATCTGAACTCAGGTCCTCCTGACTCCAGGGCCAGTACTCTATTCACTGCACCACCTGGCTGCCCCAATTGATTTAAGTTCTTGTGCTTTGTTGATTTGAGTTGCTTCAAAAACATTCTTGAGGAGTTTGGGTTTTTTGGAATTAGCAAAAGGCATTCTAAAAATGGGTCCCATCTGCGTGGGTAGAAGAAAACTTAATGTGTTGAGTCTAACATGAGTTGCATTGAAGTCTAAAGATAGATATAATGTAAACTTTGCATGTGTACTAGGTAGGATTGGGTTCAGTGTTTGATTTGGGGCTTTACAATGCATTATTTATGAAGTGCTACTTTGACCCTTTTGCATGCTTTAATGTCAAGTTTTATCCTCTGATACTAATTCTTTTTCTAGTTTGTGTGTAGGCAGACATTTAAAAAAATTTCTTCTTACTCTGTATGTTCCTCAGTGAGAGTAAATGTACTTACAGTATCTCAGAACAAATCAGTCTATATTTACAAAGAGGCTATTATTGTTGTTCATTTTTTTTCTTTATAGTCCTTCGTGCCTGGGACATAGTAGGTCTTTTAGTAAATGCTTATTGATCAGTATTGTTTGCAAGTAGCTAGCTGGCTTGAATATTTTGTGTAGATTAGAAGGAGAATATTTATAAGAATTTGTTGATACATAAGATAAAATGCCCCCCACCCAGAGTCCATTCTAAATACTAAAAGTTAAGATAACATCTTGAGTCTGTTTATTGTTGTTTTTGAAAGATTTGCTTGAAATATACTTTGATGTTTTAATACTTCAATTGCTCTCTGATTTCAGTGGTGTGAATCAGTTAGAAGTCAGTAAACATTTATTAAGCACCTACTGTGTACCAGGCACTGTGCTCAGTCCTTGGAATATAAAAGCAAAAGACAATCCCTACCCTCAAGTGTCATGAGGATCAAATGAGTTAATATGTGTAAAGCACTTTAGAAAATCTTTAAGCCCCTTTTAAATGCTAGCTATCATCAAAACAAATTTTATTTCAGTTTAAGAACTATGTATAACTGCAATCCTATTTATCAAGGGGAATAAAGAGAGGTAAAGTTGGACCAAATAAGGTAGTTGTGTTTAAAAATCAAACTAAATGAGAGTGGATGGAGTGGGCATCCCTTCTTCCCCAGTGAAGATCATCTTTGACTTTTTCAGAAATAAACAGCTCCAAAGTATGCTCGCTCTCTGGTTTAGATAAGGGCTTTTTTTCTTTGAGTTTTTGGGTTACTTATGCTGAGAAGAATGCTAAAATTTATTGACTTACTTTTTGGTTATTTTCTTATTTTTCTAGTCTGCTATTCTGACCTTTTCATTTGTAGGGGTCAGGTATGGTATTAAATGTAACTGTGGAGCAACTTTGATATATGCAGGTGAAAAAGTTAAAATGGTAGTGGATTGACAAGGAAATCATTAATAAGGAAATGGAAATAGCCAGTGTACTTCATAGGCTGATGTGGAATTGTTTTAAATTAATTAAATTTAATTGATCTATTTTTAGTTTTTAGCATTCATTTCCATAAGATTTTGAGTTTCAAATTTTCTCCCTCCTCCCCTCCCCAAGACGGCATACAGTCTGATACTGGCTCTACTTATGCATTCATATTAAACATATTTTCACATTAGTCATGATGTAAAGAAGAATTAGAACTAATGGAAGGAACTACAAGAAAGAAGAAACAAAACAACAGAAGAAAAGGAGAGCAAATAGCATGCTTCCATCTGCATTCAGACTCCAGAGTTCTTTCTCTGGATGTGGATGGCGTTTTCCATTGTGAGTCTTTTGGAGTTGTCTTAGATCCTTGCATTGCTTAGAAGAGCTAAAGTCTATCAAAGTCAGTCATCTAACAATGTGTTTGTTACTGTGTACAGTGTTCTCCTGGTTCTGCTCATTTCACTCAGCATCAGTTCATATAAGTCTTTCCAGGTTTTTCTGAAGTTGGCTTGCTCATTTCTTATAGCACAATAGTATTCCATTATGATGTGGAATTCTTTAGAGCAGAAACACAGTATTGCCTAGAGCAGCAGTTCTCAACCTGTGGGTTGTGACCCCTTTGGGGGTTGAACGACCCTTTCACAGGGGTCACAGGGGTTGCCTTAGACCATCGGAAAACACATATTTCTGATGGTCTTAGGAACCAAGATACTGCTCCTTTATCCGTCTCCAGGCCGGTCTGCCCACATGCAGATATGCCCACATATGAGTATTAAAGGGTTGTGGCATTAGGAAGGTTGAGAACCACTGGCCTAGAGCTTCTCTTGATAGGAATTTTTTTTTTGGCATTTAAGGACCTAGTACAATAAACTGCTTCTTTAAGGGCTTTCCTAAAAGGTGTCTCCCATGCAGCATTCATGACTCTCACATAATTACTATGGAGAGAACTTTATTCAGTGATCTCATGAGTGTTTTCATCAAATGAAGTTTAAAAATACAGATACATGCTCACTTAAGGCAGAATTTTTCCAAACTCTGAGGGACATCCAATTGAGATGTGAAACCCTGGTATTTTCCAATACAATTACTGCAGAAATACTCCTACTTTTTCCAATAAAAATAAAGTCTAAATCAGAATTTAAAAAACTACACATATGCAAATACTCAAAATATGCTGAAATTAGTTCCATTTTCAGATGAATGAAGCATATAATCATTTAATATGCTACGCATAAATGAAATTAAACTTTTTTTGGTACATTACCTTTAGTCCCCATGGGTCCATGACACAGATGGGTTGCTACTTAACTGCATTTGAAACTTGAAGTTAATCAATCTCTTTTTGTGGAAGTCACAACATCACATCATTCATTGTGTTTCCTAATGGCATTATGCTGGTAGGTGAAATTAATAAGCTGGTTTCCAAACCACTTTACAACTTTAAAAAAATTGAAATAACTGAGTTATCAATATTAATTTGAAATTTTCAGAAGTTTTAGTTGTCTTAAATTTTTTATCCACTAATTTTTAAAAAAAAAGTAAAATAATACCAAAAAATCCCCACTATCCACTATATCATTCAGATTCATAAACATAGTTATTGAAGCAATGGAAAAACTTTTTGTTTTTCGTTTCCTTGTAAGAATGCCTTAATTGCAGTTAGTAAGAAATCTATTAAATTGAAGTATCTTAAAAGTCTATATATACAGTATGTTGACAGAACTAAAGAATTTTGCCAGGGAAAATTATGTTTTAATAAGCAAAAAAATATTTTTCAATAACTATTTCTTTGATAACAAAAGGATTTCTTACCTTCTATAAAGTTGCTTACAGAATTAAGTGCTAAGTCTCATTTGATCCTCTCATTAGCATCCTATTTATCTTCTTCTGTTTTTAACCCTGTAACTACAAAGCACTATCTATGTTCACTGACTTCATTTTTTTCTCCTCTCACTCAAACTCTATTATTATTTTTTGGAGGGGGAAAGGCAAGGCAATTGGGGTTAAATGACTTGCCCAAGGTCACACAGCTAGTAAGTGTGTCAAATATTTTAGACCAGATTTGAGATCACATCCTCCTGACTCCAGGGCTGAGTTGTGGCTGCCCCAAATGCTATTATTTTGTATTTAAATCAATCAAGTATTTATTAAGGGCCTGTTAGTGCCAGGCACTGTGCTAGGTGCTAGAGATATATAAGTACAAAGAATGAAATAGCCCCCACTCCTAAGGAGTTTTACATTCCAGTGGGGGAGAGATAATGATGTATATAAATATGTACAACATAGATATAAAGTGAATAAACACAAATGTACAAAGTAGTTAAAAACAAGGTAGTTTGAGTGGCAAGGCTCTGAGTCTGGCAGGGTGAGGATCAAAAAAGATTTTGTGAAGATGGAGCTATAGAGTATTTGAAGTCACTCTTAAAGAGTGGTAGTCTATGGGGCAGAGGTTAGTAGGGAATAAGAATTAAGTGCAAAAAAGCTTTATTTGTTCCCTTTGAAATTTTATCCTATGTACAATATTTTCTCCTTTTTTAAACCATACTCCTGGAAAAAGCTATCTCCATTTACTCTCTTCACAAAGGGATGGTCAGTACAAAGACTTGGAGACAGGACATGGACTGCTGTGTGCCACATAAGAGAGAAAGCCAGTTGGACTGGTTTGAAGAGTAAAGGAGGAGGAATAATGAATGATGATAGGTTGGGGACTGGTTGTGACTTTTAAAACTAAGAGACATTGTGTATTTTATTATAGAGGTGATATAGTTGTTTGAGTAGGGGTGTAAACCATTTGGTCAAATATGCACTGAGGATCACATTCTCCTTCCAGCCAAAATGAGGAAAGAAGAAAAACAAAATCCAATTAATAAATATTTAGTCAAACAAAGCAAATTTCCCAAACTGGTCATATCCCAAAATTTGTGTCTCATTCTGAATTTTCAGTCTGTCATCTCTTGGACCCCTGGGAAGTTTTAAACTCAGTATCTTAGGTTTTAAATCTTAGTTTCATCATGAATTTGTCACTCTGTTCCCTTGACTTTACCCCTCATTTCCATGTAGTTGCCAAGTCTTGTTGATGCTTCCTCTATCTATAGTATCTCTCCTATTCCTCTCCTTCCATCTACCCACATGTCCACTATTCCAGTTCAGTCCCTTATTAAATTAAACCAACCTTGCTTTTCCCCATACGTGACATTTCATTTTCCCCCGTGTGACCTTGCCTGGGCTCTCCTGAATGCCTATAATGTACTACTTCTTACTGCTTCATAGGATTCTTAACTTCAAAACTCATCTCAAGTGCCACGTCATACAGAAGCCTTTCCTAACTCCCTCACTTGCCTCGTGCCCTCCCTAAGATATTACTTGGTTTCAGCTTTGTATTTGATATCCTGAGTAGATTTGTTTTCTCTTAATAGCACTCAAATGAAATCTCTCTGCTGACCTCCAAACTTGCATTTCCAACAGCTTTTCAAACATCTTGCATTGGATGTCCAGTAGACCTCTTAAACTCAGTATGTCGAAACAGAACTCATTATCTTTCTTCCTAAACCCCCTTCCCCTGCAACTTTCCCTGTTACTATAGAAGACAGTACCATCATCCTAGTAACCTCAGGTGTGCAACCTAGGAGTCATCCTGGATTCCTCATTATCATCTCTCATTTCTAAGGTGTTGCCAAGGCTTGCCAATTTCACCTTTGCAAAATCTCTCAAATAAGGGGCAGCTAGGTAGTGCAGTGAACAGAGCACTGGCCTGGAGTCAGGAGGACCTGAATTCAAATGTGGCCTCAGACACTTAACACTTACTAGCTGTGTAATCTTGGGCAAGTCACTTACCTCCAATTGCCCTGCCCTCCCCCCTCCAAAAAGCAAAAGAAAAAAATCTCTCAAATAAGCCCGCCTCTCTCCCCTGATGCTGCCACCACTCTACTACAGGCCCTAATCACCTCACAGCTTAGTTACTACAGTAGCCTTCTGGTGAGTCTGCCTGCCTTTCCACACTCTAGTCACTTCTTCATTCAGCCACTAATTGTGTCACCTGCTCACCCTACTCCCCACTCAATAAACTCCAGTGACTCCCTATTGCCTCCAGGAGAAAATACAAAATTCTTTGTTTGGCATTCATCACCCTTAATAACCTAGTGTCCTATTATACTTCCAGTTTTCTTACACCTTACTTCCCAGCAAATACTCTTCAGTCCCATCACACTGACTTCCTGTCTGTTCCCCAAACTAGGCATTCTCTCTCTGGTCATCTTCTCTTGCTGTCCCCCCTGCCTGGAACTCTCTCCTTCCTAAACTCTGCCTGTTGACCTCCCTGGCTTCCTTTAAGTCCCAACTAAAATCCCAACTTGTATAGGAAGTCTTCTCCAACCCCTCTTAATTCTAGTGCCTTCCCTCTGTTAATTATTTTGTATTTATCCTGTACAAAGCCGACTTTGTAAATATTTATTTGAATTTGATTTTAAGTTCTTTGAGGGCAGGGATTGTCTTTTGCCTCTTTTTGTATCCCTATTGCTTAGCATAGTGTCTGGCACATAGTTTCAGTTGTGTGCCTCTTAAGTTGTAATTCTTTGTGACCCCATTTGGGGTTTTCTTGGCAAAGACTCTGGAGTGATTTTGTCATTTCCTTTTCCTGCTCTGCAGAGGCAAACAAGATTAAATGACTTGCTCTGGGTCACACAGCTAGTAAATGTCTGAGGCTGAATTTGAACTCAGGTCCTCCTGACTCCAGAACCTGTGCTCTATCTACTGCACTGCCTAGCTGCTTCCTGAGTAGGCACTTTCATAACTACTTGTTGAATAAATCTTATATTTTCTAGATATCTCTTTACATCACTCTTTTTAAACCTATAGATCATTATTGGTTATATGTCCATTGGTATAATCTGACTTTTTGGTGAAATAAACAAGATTGAATTTAAATGAGTTAAGAAACCTGTTCTTTCCCTTATTTTTGTATTAGTTAAGCAGTCCTGGCTCAAATGATTTTTAACTCTGATTCTTTGCCTGAGTTCATCCCAATACTTGGTGGGACCTAGAGGTTTTCAGAAAAGAGTTTTTATTGATATCTTCTGTTTCTTACATCATCATAGCAATCTCAAGTATCTTTCCCCTTTCCCCAGAGAACCATACTATATAAACATCAGTATTTTTTAGAGAGAAAAAAAAATCAGCACAACTGATCAACACATTGGAAAAGCCCCAAAAGATGTACAATGTGCTACACCTGTGGACCTCCCATCTCCACAAAGGGATGGGTTGGGAGTGCCCTCTCATATCTCTTCCTTTGAGTCCTGTTTGATCTTTGTAATTTTGTTACACTTACTTTTGATTGTTTGATATTGTTATTCTTTACATTTACATTATCATAGTTGCTGTATATGTTGTATTTTTGGCTCTGCTTACTTCATTTAGCATCAGTTCAGATCTTTCCATACTTCTCTGTATTGATCACACACACAATTTCTTGCAGCACAGTAATAATTCTATTTCATTCATGTTACCTCAGTTTGTTTAGCCATTCCCCACTTTATGTGCATCTGCTTTGTTTCCAATTCTTAGCTGTCACAAAATGTGTTGCTATAAATACTTTGGAGTATATGGGGATTTTTTTTTTAAAATCAGTGACTTCCTTAGAATATAAACCCAGTCATGAAGTCTCTGATTCAAAGGGTGTGGACATTTTAGTCTCTTTATTTGCATAATTCCAAATTGCTTTTTAGAATGGTTGTAACATGTCACAGATCCACCACAATTATGTATTAGAGTGTCTTATCTTTGCACAGTACTTCCAAAATTGAATGTTACCATTTAAAAATTAATTTTTTTTATTTTTTATTTTTTTTTGCCAATTTGCAGGGTTTTGATTTCCATTCCTCTTAGTGATTAGAGCATTCTTTTCTGTGATTGTGAATACTTTGCAATTCTTTTGAGAACTGTTTGTTTATATCCTTTGACCATTTATACATTAGGGCTGCGGTTCTCAAACTGTGGATCTCGACCTAAGGGGGGGAGGTCGAATGACCCTTTCATAAAGGTTGTGTAAGACCCTCGGAAAACACATATTTCCCATGGTCTTAGGAACGAGACACCGCTCCTCTATCTGTCTCCAGGCGGTCCGCCCACATGCAGATACGCCCACATACGAGTATTAAAGGGTCATGGCATTAGGAAGGTTGAGAACCACTGCATTAGGGAATGGCTACTAGTCATATATTTATTATTTCTTTTTTCTTTTTTTTGCTTTTTGGAGGGAGGAGGGCAGGGCAATTGGGGTTAAGTGATTTGCCCAAGGGCACAAGGCCAGTAAGTGTTGAAGTGTCTGAGGCTGAATTCCAGCTCAAGTCTTCCTGACCTCCAGGGCCAGTGCTCTACTCACTGCGCCACCTAGCCGCCCCTTATTTATTATTTCTGTATCTTGGATATCAAAACCTTATCAGAGAAATTTGAAAAGTCCTGGTTTCTGCTTAGGCAGATCAGACCAGCTTCTTATCCTTGATGTCAGTCAAGGATACACTAAAGACTGACCAGCAAATCAAATAGGGAAAACAAATACAGGGCATAGAAGTTTCCACAGAAGTTTAGGGGAGAAGCAGAGAGGAAGGGCAAATGTTGCAACTGAACCTTTTGAGTCTCTAGAGGTTCCAAAAAGTTCAGAGAGGCTTTTTGGGCCATCACACACTACTTGGATAAGACAGGTCTCAGATAATTGCATTAAATTAATCGCATTAAAAAATAAAATGTCACATGTGGAATAATTGAGAATTTAAAATATGTGAAGCTTCTTGTTGAGTCCCTTCTCTTCTTTCTGCCCCAATACACCAAGCAGATCTAACTGGAAGTTTTGATGCTTCTGTGTAGTTTTAAAATTTTCTTAAGATTGTAGTAATATTTTCTTAAGTATATAGTGAGATATGTCGTTGATTCCAGCTTGGAAAGGACAAACAGAGAGTTAGTCTGAAGTTTTAGTAAACTGAAATTCTTTGACTCATAATTAAGTTGGTAAATTTTATTGAGCATGATTTGATATTCCTGGTTGAATTTTCATTTCATGCATTTTAATATACATACATGTGTCTATTGTTTTATTATCCTATCGTATATTACCCAATATTTCCCTCTCTCTTTTACCTCCCAAAGAGCAGTCTCTAAAAACAATTTTTTAAAAAAGAGGAAAATAGACCCAGTTCAATAAAACTAACAACACTCATAGTACTTTAGTACTTTACTTTTGCATAGGCTTTTACTTCTGCTAAGAAGCTTCTTTGGGCCTAAGTTTAGCCATTATAATTTTGCAGCATTCACTTTAAATTGTTTTGGTTTTTTGTTACATTTATGTTGTTGTAGTCATTTGTATGTTGTTTTCCTGGTTCTGCTCACTTCTCTTTATATCAGTTCATATAAGTCTTCCTGTGTATTCATGTTCACTGCTTCTTGCAGCACAGTAATTTTCTATACATTCATGTGCCACTTGTTTAGCCATTTTCCAAAATGATCAGCATCTACTAAGTCTTCAGTTTTTTCTACTACAAAGAATGTTGCTATAAATATTTTGGTATACATACATATATAATATTATATATTATCAATATATAATATATTATTATATAGTATTTATTATAATATATTGTTTATATATTATATATATAAATATTTTGGTGTATATATATATATATATATATATGCCTTTCTTTTTGTCCTTGGCTTCCTTAGTGTATAATTTAACAGTGAAATTTCATCTTTAGAAGGTATGACCGTTTCATTGTCTTAGCATGGTTCCCATGGTTTCCGAAAAGGTTAGACCAATTTGTGGCTTTACTAACGGTGCAAAAGTGTTTCTATCTTTCCACAACCCTTGCAAAATTGATTATTCCCATTTTGTTGTCTTTGCCAATTTGTTGTCTGTTAGGTGAAATCTCACTTGATTTGATGATCATTAGTGATTTGTAGCATTCCTTCATAGTTTTTAGTTATTCTTTTGAGAACTTTTTGTTTACATTGACCTACTAGGGAATAGATTATATCTATATTTCTTTTAGTTTTCTCTATGTCTATAATATCAGAACCTCATCAGAGATATATGATACAAAGATTTTTCTCTCAATCTCTTCCCTTCTTTGTACTAATTTTGTTCATTCAAAAACTTTTCAGTTTCATTAGATCCATTTTATCTTTTGAATTCATGTATATTTAATTGACTTGATTAACATGTGAGTTGCACTGGGTCATTTTATAAGTAAATATCTTGAATCTGCATTATATTTTTCTGAAGTAATTTTTCTGGATGAAACTTGATAGATCTAGATACTTTAATTTGGGAAAAATTGTGTAACCGGATATCATTTAACTAACCAACTAACTAAGACTTTATAATTTTGCATGTAACTAAGAGTCAAAGTCAATGAGATAGACTTAACTTTGGTGGTAAAAGAAAAGCCACAGGGCTTGTTACTATAAGGACAGAATGTTGAAAAAGTCCTGAATCCAATATTGATCATTTGTAAATGCCTCAATTTTCTCATCTTTAAAATGAGGGGGGTAGGTTTAATCTCAGTTTCATTTATGTGCTCCTCTTTTGGGGTTTTAGTAAAAATCAGGTCACCAAATTTATACCCTAATGACTGTATGGTATAGAATGTGTTGGTGAAGGATAAGACCATTCTGCCCTTCACAGCCTATCTGCCACATAAACCTAGTGTATATGCTGTAATGTATATCATACTTTGACTCTCCTCCTGAGCTTTATGTAGATTTTCTGATAAAAGAAAGAGGAACTTTTTGGTACAGCAAGAAAACCTCCATATTGTTGGCCAAAATCACGAATTTGATTCCTTGTCCAGACTAGTTAGCTTCATACACATAGAGATCCTGTTCCACTGTCATAATGGATGATCCAGTCATCTCATCACTGTATCATATGGGTCCTGAGTGAAAAGATAACCTCTGGGGCCTTATACTCTATCAGAATTGCTAGTAAAGCAATTCAAAGCCCCTGTTTTAATGGTTTTTTATTAGCAGCATTAAATGAGTTTACAAAGAAGGAAGTTAAATTAGATTGAACTTCTTGAGAGTAGAAATGGTTCATTTTCTTTGTATGTCCAGTACATAGCCCAGTATCTGGCACATAGTCGGTATTTAGTTAAATTGATTTTTTTGTTAATAATAGCTGATGTTTACATTGTACTTAGGTTATAAAACTTTTATATACATCTATCTCATGATCTTTACAACTCTAAGAGATAGGTAGTATGGGTTTTGTTATCCCCATCTTAAAAATGGTAAAATTGAGGTCCAGTTCCCTCAATGAAATGACTGTCCTATGGTCACTTGGCTAGTAAATGCCAGAGGTAAAATTCAAACTCAGGTCTTCTGGGCTCTAACTCTAGCACTCTATCCACTACTCCCATTGCTTCTCTTTTTCAAAGATTTGATATTGGAGATGCTAGCATCCGTTGGTTAAACGGGACCAAGAACTGTTGTGTTTATAGGCAGATTAGGCTCGTATTGTCAGAGTGACAAAGTCCAAAAAATAGTAGAGGGAATTTGAACTGCACTGTATCCATTGGAACACTGACATTAAATATATCTTCACTCTTTTTGGTTGCTATAGAATTCCTCTTTCCTTTTCCCTCATACTCAACGTAGTTTCTCTTTTGCTATTTACTCTCATCTCAACTTCTGGTAAATTATACACTGCTTCTTAATTCAAAATGAAATGAATACCATAAGAACAGAAGAGCAAAGGTTTCATTTAAGTAACTGAGAATAGAAGTTCCTTAAAGCCATATTTTCTGTGTTTTTATTTTATTTCTTGGGTTTTATATACAGCACATAATATTTAATGTAAATAATAACAACTAAGGAATCTCTGATAGATAAAAATCTGGGATTGAGAAGAGGAATTGAATAGCGTTATAGAAAGATTTGATGTAAAATATCTTTTAAGCAACAAACATTCATACTATGTTTAAAACGTTCATTTTACATAGCTTTTGTTTATATAGAGCACAAGGATAGCTCTCTGAACCAAAGCAAGGTATATCTTTACTCCTCAGGTTATAGGTTGTCTAGTCCAACCCCCTCATTTTTGAGATGAGGAAACTAGGGGCCAGATAGGTGAAGTAAGTTACCCAGGACCACACAGCTAGTTAAGTTACTGAGGCATGATTTCAGCCAACTTTTCCATACTTCAGGTCTGGTACTCTACCACAGAAAACAAACAAACAAAAAATCATATAGAAAAGTTCAGAACATATCAGTTTACTCATCACTGATGACTTCATGATCATTCCAAATAAATAAGGGTAGTGGCAGCCGCATTGATAACTTTAGGGAATAATATTGGATGGAAATTAGTCAGAGAACAGCCACCTTTATATTAAACAATAGCTCTGTTTCCTTTTAGAAGGAACTGAGTGTCCTGTTCTGTTAGACTGTGGTCGCTATTCTCCTTGCTTTTTTTATGAAGTTTAAAACTTTTTGTTGATGCAGAAAGTTTCCATAGCCATTTTTAGTAAATTGTACTTCTGTGAAGAAGCTTAACTCTGTGGGGTAATTTTAAAAAACAGTAACTTAGGCTATGTTTATTTGGGCCAAATAATTTATAAATAGAGCACTGCCCTGTTGGTATGAGCTTGTCTGCTCTGACTTTTTTTAACTTGCAGATTTGTTGTAACTTCACATTTGCTCAGCTTCTGAAAGTTTAGTGAGATAATCAGTTCTTTGGAAGTAAAAAGATAGAATGGTGTATACATAAATACGTTTAAATTCTTTGGAAGATTTTGTTTTTCCATTGAAAGCATAGTTTCAGGATCAAATTGGAGTTCTATATCACTTTCCTCATTGTGCACTTGTTTTCTTTTCTGTTTTGATTCCCAAGTCTTTGTTGTTATTTTCCTTCCCATCTCTTTGTCCCTTAAATCTGGTTTTCTGATTCTTTCTCTATAAGTTACTTATTTTTTATTCTCCCTTCCAATCCAACAATACCATATATCATGGATTCAGTTCTTCTCTATATAGATGTCTCCCAAAATTATATATATATATATCTCTAATTTCTCTCCAGAAATCTAATCTTATTTATACATTCTATCTGTATGCTAGACATACCCACCTGATGACCTGTAGGCATCTCAGAATCAGCATGTACAAAATGGAAACTAACATTGCCATGAAAAACCTCCCCTCTTCTAAATGGCCCTATTGCCAGTGACAAAGCTACCATCTTCTCAATATCAAAATCATCCTTGACTTTCTCTCTCCCTTAACCTCCATATCTATCACTTGCCAAGTTATCTTGATTGTGTCTCCACAAGACCTCTCATCTAGTACCTTCACTCTCCAAGTTTAGATCTGTATCACTTCTCACCTGCAGGGTTATAAATATTCTCCTAATTTGCCTCTTCCTTCCCATCCCACCCCCATCTCATGTCCTATTGCCTCAAGGAAAAAATACAAAATCCTCAGTGTGACATTTAATGCCCTCCATTATTTGTATCCACCGTACCTTTACAATATTATATTACGTTTCTTTTCTTGAGACCCTCCATTTGTCACATTGACTTGATAGCTTTTTCTAATACGTTGTATTCCATCTTTCTCCTCCCCATGCTTCACCCCTGCCCTCTATCCCTTCTCACTTCAGCCTTGTGGGATCCCTAGCTTCCTTCAAAGTACTGATTGACTCTGTGAATCAGCCAGTTAATAGCAAGTCCTCATTTCTTCTTTAAATGACTATGTATACACTTTGCCTTTTGTTTTTACTAACTTGTATAGATATTGGGTTACTTTGGTGGAATGTAAGCTGCTTAAAAGCAGTTTTTTTTTCTTTGTATCTCTGGTTTCTAACATTAATACCTAGAATATAGTAGGAGCTTACTAAATGTCTATTGAGCTAAATCATAAATTTTAATATATTTTGTAAAATGTGAAGTTTATTTTAAAAATGTAATGTAGCTTTTTCATTTAAAATTACCTTATGCGCCCCCTGTTTTAACTAAAGTACCTGAGAGCCTCCTATTTTTTACTTAAGAGGCACCTTATTTGAGGGAAAGGACTGGTTTGAAATCTTTCAGGGCAGATGTCCAATTAGTACTTGTTCAGGTTGTAGATATTACATTTTGCCTGTTTTAAAAATGCTCATGAGGCACTTTTTGATCTCATTGAAGTTAATCATTTTATTCAATGTTAGTGTGAATGAAAGATTTTTCTCATTGACCAGGGAAGACAAATTGTACAATTCCATGCAAATTGATATAGTAGTAATGTAAAAAACATGATTATCTTGCTGTTTTCATTAACTTTCATTCTTTGAATGCTAATAAATTTAAACTAAGTGATATAGTTTGACTAGCTTTCAGATGGATAAAAAGTATTATAGAGATATTTAATATAAAAGTGACTTATTTCTGTTTTAATATTATCTAACTTTTGTCAGTGATGTATTTGTAATTTATATTAGATAATTTTACACTGATCTAAGTGATCAAGTAACTGCTTTAATTATCAAAAGTACCCATAGGTGGAAGAATTCCTTTTCAGCTTCCATAATGAAGAAGATTAGAGTTGACTAAGGACCAAATATGTAAGTGACACTAGATTAGAACTAATATTTTGTTAAATTCTTAAGAACAGGATATAATTTTGTTTCCCTGTTTTGCAGATGTCCTTATTTACATCGAACCACTGGGGACACTGAAAGAAAGTATCATCTCAGATATTATAAGACTGGTACATGTATACATGAAACAGATGCTCGTGGCCATTGTGTGAAGAATGGACTCCATTGTGCCTTTGCTCATGGCCCTCTTGATCTCAGACCACCAGTATATGACATAAGGTGAATTAATCTTTTTTCAACCAAGTGCTGTAACCAAGCTCCTCATTTGTGTAACTGTTGTATAATGGTTTCTAAAGTAGAGCCAGCTTAGGTATCACCTTTTTTGATGATCATATGCTTAGTCAAATTTTTAAGCAATTACTTCATTTTTTATAGGAATATTATGTTTTACTTATTATATTCTACTAATACTACTGAATTTAACTTCAGGGAACTTACTAAGTATACTAGGTTGTGAGATAACATCCCTAAAAGAGGCTAATAATTCAAAATGCATTTTGATACTTATTTAGGAAATAAAGTCCTTAATAAAGCTTCTGGGAGTCAGGTCATATGTGTGATCCTAGGAGTGTTGGAGGATTTCCTTGTCAGGATGCCTGCCAGTGACTTCACTATCCAGGACCCACTATAGAGCAGCTATCTTTAGTGAATCTTAGGGCTCCAAAGAGTGACATAATAAAATTAATGTAAACATTTTATTTAAAGAATTTTAAAGAAAAAGAACCTGAAGATTTAATATCTGTAAACTGACTTGTTGTTTGATTTTAGGGAACTTCAGGCACAAGAAGCCTTACAAAATGGCCAGCTTGGCAGTGGTGACAGCATTCCTGATTTGCAACCTGGAGTCTTAGCTAGCCAGGCAATGATAGAAAAAATCCTTGGGGAAGATCCCAGGTGGCAAGGTAACATTCTGTCATTCAACCTTCTCTTACCTCTTGCTGCATCTGTCCCTGAGTTGGTTTTGTTGAGGACTTAATCATGAAGGTTAATTGAAATACACCATGTCATCCCTCAAATAAACTCTTCTGTTTGGAAGTATATGTGTGCACTAATTTGATATTATCATTTTGAGGGGTTTCTAAAATTAAAGGGACATTTTTATACCCTTAATATTGTTAATAATCATTGTTTTCATCTGTGTGGTACTCCTTCCACTATACTGTTGTCTCTGTTTTGCTGCAAGTCTGCCATATGGATATGTTATAGGGCATGCTGGGGGCCGCCTTCCTTTTTTGTCTCAATAGTATCAGTGTACTCCTCACCTTTACTGTCAGTTCTGTCTCTTTTTTGATGTTATTGGCCCTCACCTTTTAGTCATACATGTTCCTTATGATATCTTTTACTCCAGTTTTTAGATATAAGTCCTTAGTAACAACATATATGCAACTTGCTTGCCCTTGGGGTAGAATTGTAAATTTAATTTTCCTGAGATCATCGTGTCCCTTGATTTGCAGCCATATAGCATCATTGGGAGAATATTGGTATTAAAAACAAAGCTTTTATGGTGGTGAGCAGTTTAGGAATCATTGAAAACACTGCACATTTTTCCACTGTTATTTTATCTGATGACAGAAACATTGTATGTACATAAATAGTAAACTCATCTGTTGGTTATTCTGCATTACTAAAATTAATTGTTTTAGTGTCACAGACTTGTGTGACTTTAGTGTCACAGAAGAAGTTCTGGCTTTGATTTTTTTGCTTAAATTTTATAGACCATTCTATTTGGAAACAGGTCCTATTGTAAGACACAATGCATTATTTGGAGTTGTCTTGAAATATGCCACCTTGAACTATTGCCTCCATGTTTCAGTTTTGCATTTAATATTTTTTATTTTTAATATTATTTTTGCTTTAATATTTTTCAACTAGTCAGTATGCATTTGTTGAGTGTCTACTGTATGCCTTGTCCTAAGTGTTGAGGATACAAAGAAAGTAAAAGATAGACCCTGCTCTAGAGGAGCCCACATTCTGGTGGGGGAGACAGTGTATAAACAACTATGTACAACAAGCTATGCACAAGACAACAGGGAAGGCAGTAGAATCAAGAGGGCTTAGGAAAGGCTTCCTATAGAATAGTGGTTCTCAACCTTCCTAATGCCATGACCCTTTAATATGGTTCCTCATGTTGTGGTGACCCCCCCAGCCATAAAATTATCTTCGTTGGTACTTCATAACTGTAATTTTGCTACTGTTATGAATTGTAACGTAAATATCTGATATGCAGGATGTATTTTCATTGTTACAAATTGAACATAACCCACAGGTTGAGAACCGCTGCTGTAGAAGGTGGGATTTTAACTGGAACTTGAAGAAAGCCAGGAGGCAAAGATGAGGAGGAAGAGGGGACAGGCATGGGGGACAGATAGGGAAAATACCTGCAGTTGGGAGATGGGAGTGTCTTGTTCAAAGAGCAACAAGGAGGCCAGTGTTGCTGGATCATAGAGTATGTGGGAGAAGGGAGTTATGAGGTATAAAAAAGACTAGAAAAGTGGAAAGGGGTGTCTGTGTCAGGTTACAAAAGGCTTTAAAAGCCAAGCAGAGGATTTTATATTTGATCCTAGAGGTGATCGGGATTGCCCAGAGTTTATTGAGTAGGGAGGGTAACATAGTCAGACTTGTGCTTAAGGAAGATCAATCTGACACCTGAGTAGAGGATGGCATGTAGTGTGGGGAGACTTGTGGTAGCCAAACCACCTAGCAGATTATTACAAAGTTCAGATGTGAGGTTATTGGGGCCTACATCATGGTGGTAGCAGTGTCAGAGGAGAGAAAGGGGTATATGGAAGAGATATTACAACAGTGAAATTGATTGACCTTGGAAACAGATAGGTTTGGGGAATGAAAGAGAGGAGTTGAAGATGACACCTAAGTTTTAAGCTTGGGTGACTTAGAGGATGGTGATGCCTGCAGCAATAATAGGAAAATTTGGAAAGGGGGGAGGTTTTAGGGGAAAGATAATGATTTCCGTTTTGGACATTGACTTTAAATTGCTACAGGACATCCACTTTGAGATGTCCAATAGGCAGTTGGAGATAAGAAATTGGTGGTCTTCAGAGAGATTGGGGCTGGATATATAGATTGGAGAGTCATCAGTATAGAGTTGATTGAATCCAGGATTGTTGAGATCATCAAGTGACATAGTATAGAAGGAGAAGAGAAGGCAGCCTAGGATAGAGCCCTGTGGGACACCACAGTTACTTGGCATGACTTGGATGAAGATCCATCAAAGACTGAAAAGAAATAGTCAGATAGGTAGGAGAAGAATGAGGAGAGACTTGTGTCATGAAAACCTTGAGAGAAGAAAGTATCAAGGTGAAGAGGGTGGTTGACAGTGCCAGAACCTGCAGAGAGGTAAGGAAAGATGAGGATTCAGAAAAGGCTATTAGATTTGACAAAGGATTATTGGTAACTTTGGAAGAGCAGTTTCAGTTGAATGATGAGGTTGGGAGCCAGAATGTAGAGAACTAAGAGAGTAAAAGGAAAGGAAGTGAAAGGTACCTTCTGTAGTTGGCCTTCTCAAGGTAACCACCAAAGGAAGGAGATATATCAAACAATAGCTAGTGGGGATGGACAGATCAAGTGAGGATTTTTTTGAGGATCATGGGGACATGGCATGTTTGTAGATAGTAGGGAAGTAGCCAGAAGATAGGAGAGACTGAAGATAAGTGAGAGAGTGGGAATGATAGTGATCTGCTGGAGGAGACTGGATGGAATGAGATTACTTGTTTACATAGAGGGGTTTACCTTGGCCAGGAGATATTTGCAGACGGCATCTGGGCAATGTGAGGTAAGAAGGAGGAAGAAAAAAGAGCTCTTGGCAAGCCTCAGGAGGCAAGGGTCTCAGTTGAGAGAGAGGCCATGAGAGGTCTGAGGAGGGATGAACAGGTTTGGAAGAACTGCTGTGGTGAGACTGATTATAAGGGCGTAAAAGTATTAGTGAGGATCCAGTCTAAGATTTTGTTACATAAATTTGTGGTGGTTGCAGTCAGCATGGTTTCATGATGTTCTCCAGCTTTGTTCAGCAGCACATGTATGGGAGTGAAGGTAACAGATGACGGGAGTGATTTTTAAGACTGAGGCTTGACCCACATGTACAAAATTTTTTTTTTTGGAGGGGGGAGGCCAAGGCAATTGAAGTGAGGTGATTTGCCCAAGGTTATACAGCTAGTAAATATGTTATGTGTCCGAGATCCGGATTTGGATTCAGGTCCTCCTGACTTGGGGGCCGATGCTCTATTCACTGCACCACCTACCTGCCCCGCAAAAATATTTATAGTAGTTCTTTTGGTGGTGGCCAAGAACTGGAAATAGAGGGGATGCCCATCAGTTGGGGAATGGCCAAACAAGTTGCGGTATATGAATGTAATGGAATACTATTGTGCTATAAGAAATGATGAACAGATGGACTTCAGAGAAACCTGGAAAGACTTATATGAACTGATGCTGAGTGAGGGGAGCAGAACCAGGAGAACATTGTACACAGTTAGAGCCACAGTGTGCGAAGACTGAGTTTGATACTTAGCCCTTCTTAGCAATGTAAGGACCTAAATCAGTTCCAAAGAACACATGATGGAAGATCCCAGTCACATGCAGAGAAAGAACTATGGAGTCAGAATGCAGAATGAAGCAGACTATTTTCTTTCTTGTCTTATTTTGTCTTTTTTTCTTTCTCATGGTTTTTCCCATTAGTTATAATTCTTCTGTGCAGCATGACTAATGTGAAAATGTGTTTAATAGGAATGTATGTATAGAGCCCATATCAGATTACAAGCTGTCTTGGGGAGGGAGGGGGAGAACATTTAAAACTTATGAAAGTGATTGTTGAAAACTAAAAATAAATAATTTAATTAAAAATTTAAAATACTAGACTTGGCCATACAATAAGGGGATAAGAGACTTAAGAAAAAAGAACAGTGTGGAATTGAATTGGTTCAACAAGGATCAAGATGAGGAATGAAAAAAGAGTGTGGTTAGTGCAGGGGTGATGGCCTTGGAGAGAAGGGGTCAAAGGATTGGATTGTGTGGATGGAGAACAAGGTTTGGGTTGCAAGGCAGAGGCAGAGGTGGAATGACAGTAGATTTTGATTAGGTAAGGGAATTTCAGAGATCATGAAAATGGAGTGGGAGCATAGCATCTGTGAATGATGTAAGGAAATGAGTAAGTTGAGGACCTGTGAATTTGGGGTACTTGAGGAACTGTCACCATATGTGTTGAAATTCCGTAGTATGAGGGCAGGAGTTAAAGTGGAAAGAAAGGCTGTGAGCCAGTCATGGAACTCATGGAGGAAAGTTTACTTTGTTTTAATGCCTAGGCCCTAGGGGCTATTGTAAGTCTGTCTGATTCTGATCAAATAATATTGATAATTTTGGTATAATAATTTTAATAACCTTTCTGTTTCATCTCTCCCCGTTACAGTGTCCTCCAAGGACATGCTGCAGTAGTATCCTTCATGTTCTTGTTTGATTTTAGCACTCTCACTCAGAAACTTTGAGTGGCTTCTCATTTCCTGTGAGATACAATAGAGACTATTTGACCTTTATTTAAGTCCCTCTACAATTTACCTTTGACCTTATTGGAGTAGTCTTTTCAGGCTTATTTGATTTAACTTCTCTTCATGCACTCTATATTGTAGCCAAACTGGACTGCTAGCTATTCTCTGATTTTCATCCTCCCTCTCACACTCCCTACGTGTCTTTATTCTAACAACAATGACTGGCATGTACTTCTTTCTGCCTTTTGAAAGGCTTCTCTTTCTTCAAGACCTAACTCATGTGCTACTTACTCCATGAAGTCTTCTCTGATCATGATTATTCACTTTTCCCTACTGGCCATGAAGTGGGATCTCTCCCTCTTCAGTTATTCTGATGTTACTTTGAACCTTTCCTTTGCCTTTTATACAGGCTGTTTTAGATCATACCTCATTTCTGCACCGGTCTTTCGCTTTCCTTCCCTCATAGAAAGCCAGTTTGGTATAGAGCAGTGATTGGCCTTGAAGAACTGAGTTTGAATCCTGCCCTAAATAATTATTAGTTTTGTGACCCTGGCCAAATCGCTTAATCTCTTTGAGCCTCAGTTTCCTCAAGTGGAAAATTAAAATAATACTGTCTCATAGGGTTGTTTTTGGGGTTGAGTTATGCATGTCAAGTGCTTTGCAAACCTTCAAGTGGATGTATGAATGGAAAAAACATTAAGTGCTTACTACATGCCAAGCATTGTGTTAAGTCTTGGGGATATAAATATTAAAGTAAACACTGTCTCTCTCTTCAAGGAGTTTACATCACAATGAGAAACAATTTAGGGCAGCAGTTCTCAACTTGTGGGTTATGTTCAATTTGTAACAATGAAAATACATCCTGCATATCAGATATTTACATTATGATTCATAGCAGTAGCAAAATTACAGTTATGAAGTAGCAACGAAGATAATTTTATGGTTGGGGGTCACCACAACATGAGGAACTGTCTTAAAGGGTTGTAGCATTAGGAAGGTTGAGAACCACTGACTTAGGGGAATGGTAGCCAAAGAGAGTTACTTTGATCTGGAGAGAATAGTAGACTGGCACACCACCTCCAAGGACAAGATTTAATTTGACCATGATTTTTAAAATAGGGATTAAGGGGAAAGGAAAGGGAAATGGGTTAGGAGGCTATAGAGGAGAGAGTGAAGTGAATTATACCTAGAGCTTTCCTGAAATAGTGTTCTAGATGAAACTTCACCAGTCAGGAAAGTAGAGGGCCCAGGGTGGAAGCTCTTCCCAGCAAGGCTGTTGGTAAGAAGAGTGTGGAGAGAGGTGTCCAGAGCAGAGTAATGTCAGCTAGGATTATTATTAACACCACCGTCATTGTTATTAAACTCCTTTAGAGCAGAAACTGTTTTGAACATTCTCAGTGTGTAATAATAATAATAATAATAATAATAATAGCCAATACTTAGGTAGTAGTACTTTATTGTTTGCAAAGTGCTTTGCATCCTACATTATCTCATTTGATCTTCACAACCACTTTATAAAGTAGGTGATTTTTTTCAGTCCTCATTTTACAAATGAGGAAACTGAGGCTGAGAAGTTCAGTAACTTGCCCACAGGATCACACAAATAATGATTCTCTGAGTTAGGATTTGAATTCAGGTCTTCCTGAATTCTTTATCTACTTTTACTTTCTTTCTCAAGTTCAATACCGCATCCTACTATACCACCCAGCTGCCTAACACATTGAAGATGTTTCAGTTGAATTAATGTGAGTTCCTTATATTTAAATAGGCTTGAATACGAAATCCTCCACCAGAAGTGTTACCTTGGTGCTTTATCCTGCTTTGGGAATTACCCTGGATTTTTGAAGACCAATTCCAATAGAATATAAGCTCTGGAAGTTACTATCAAGTTAGAAAGACTGAGAGTACAGGCCCTCTTAACAGCTTTAATGTCGTCCATCTGTTGCCTGGCCTTGCTAGATGTGGAGAGGATTATCAGGAGTGTTTGGGCTCTCAGGCGATGCATTTTCTCAGCCGTGGTAGCTTGTAAGGACAATCTCCTGAAGCACAGAGGAATTGTCATCTTCCTGACAGAATCACGGCATAAGCTGAAAACCATTTAATTTTTAAACATTGAACAATACCTCCCACATCTTCACTTTATCTCACCCCAGTTTTCCTTATTTCTGTTCTGAGGCCGTGGGCCACAGCAAAAAGAGTACTGGGCTTGGATAGGGTCTGCATTCCAGTCTGTTCTTTGCTCTTTATTAGCTGAGTTACCTTGGGCAGATCTCTTGGCCTCACTGAGCCTTGATTTTCTTAGAAAAGACTTTGGTTGCTTCTCTACCCGCACGTTTTTGTTAGAGCGATTGTCTTTGTACTACTCTTTTTTGTTGTGAGGAGATGGGATAAAAATATTTTGTGGCTGTAAAGCAGTATAGAAACATTATCTATTTTTAAAATGATAATTATTTTCAGGAAAACAGATGTAAAGATCCCCCCAAAATAATCATCAAAACCTTTAAGCAAAATAGCACAAAAAATTCATTGAGAATGATTGCTTCTCTTCTATGCTTCTCTTACGTATTTTTGTGTAGACCTGTAGTTTCTTTGGTGTAGTAAAGTTCCTGTGAGTATTCTCCCTTTACTGATCAAATCAATTGTTTTGCAGCTTATCATCTTAGGGAATTCTTGTTTTGTATTCTTTTATCCTTTTCTTTATTCTCTCTTATTTACTGTTTGTTAAAAGACATGAGTGCTGTCTTTTTAGTTTAGGTAATACTAATGTTGATTGGATTTAACCTTAGTTTCATTGCTATTAAGTGCTGTCTTCAGTTATATAGTTGAAGTCAGCATGTTTATACTTCTTTTGGTTCTGCTCATTTCTTATAGGTTTTTCCATATTTCTTTTATTTTCTTATGGCACAGTCCTGTTTCATTACATTCTTTTTTTTTTTTCTCTTGCTCTGGACCTCTGATTTAAGGAAACTCTAATGTGGAAAATCTCCCCCCTACCTCCAATTGATAGAGATATAGTTCCAACTCATCTGTAGTATAGAGACTTGCTTAGGGCCACCAAGAGGTTCATCAACCTGTTCATAGTCTCATAGCTAGCATGAATTACAGGCAGGTCTTAAACATAGAGAATCCACACTGCCTCCGTCTCTTGCTTCTCCAGTCCATCTGGCCATGTCATTCCCATGTTCAAAAACTCCATTGGCTCCCTATTGTCTCTGAGGTAAAAAACATTTAGCATTTCAGGAAAGAATCAAAGAATATGAGATGTGGAAGGAAACTCAAAGGCCATTTAGTCCAGCCCATACACAAAAAGAAAATTACACTACTGCATGCCTGTCAAGTGGTTGTTCAGCCTCTATTTTAATTTCTCCAAGAAGGAACCTGTCACCTTTCCATGCAGCTCATTCTACTTCTGCACAGCTCTCGTTGTCTCTTTGCAGTTTCTACCCATTGCTCCTGTTTGATCCTCTGAGACCAAACAGAACAAGTTTAATTTCTCTAGAGGAGATACTTGAAAACAACTGTCATGAATCCTAGCTAAACATGCTTAATTCTTTCAACCACTTCTTACGTGATGTGGACTCGAGTCCCTTTACCATTCTCTTGGTCCTTTTCTGAATGCTTTTTAGCTTATCGATATCCTTCTGAAATTCTCTTGCCAAGAACTAAGCACACTATGGAAGGTGTACCCTCTTTAATACTTCCCAACATCAGATTAGTTGTATGTTTTAGGTTATTTTGGCTACCACATTACACTGATGGCTCAATATGAGTTTGCATTCCACTAAAACCCCAAATCTTTTTTAGAATTACTGCCTGATTATGCCCTCTCCACCTTATAAAGTTAATTTTTTTCATAACCAAGTACAAGATTTTTCATATCCATATTGAATTTCATCTCACTCGATACAACCCAATGTTTTACCCTTTCAAGATTTTTTTGGATACTGCTCATCATCCAATGTGTTAGCTTAGCTGTGCCTGCTAGCTTTCTGTCACTGGCAGAGTTGATGAATAAACTGTTTCTTTATCTAAGGCAATTGACAAAAATGTTAAATAACACAGATCCCTAGAGTATGTTGTACCATAACAGCTACATATTGAGAAATCCAAATAGTTCCAAATCCATCTAATTATATTGTGTAATCTGCACCTTCTCTTTAAGAATAGTATTGAAAACATTAATATCTAGGTAAAATTTATCTATAGTATTGCCCTTTTCTACTAGTTTTTGTAATCTTATGAAAAATGTAAGTGAAATTACAGTGGCTTGACCTCTTCTTTAATCCATCAAGTTCATTGTAAGTCATTCCTTTTTCTTCTATTCACGAAATATTGCTTTAATAATCCAATCTAGAATTTTCCCAGGAATTGAAGTCAGACTCACTAGCCTGTAGTTTTTAGACTATTCTCTTCCCTTTAAAAAAAAAATGGCACAACATTTGGTCTTTTCCCAAGTCTTGCAGTTCTTACTAATTCTATTTTCCATGTTCCTTTAGTACCCAGTGATGTGGTTCATCTGGGCCAAGTGACTTATATTCTCTTACTATCTCCTTACTTATATTGAGTATCAACCCCCCTCCCCCCCCATTAGCTAACATTTTTCTTCTGTCATTTCCAGGGTAAAAGTCATTGTCTTTGGCAGGGAAAACAGAAACAAAATCAGAACTGAGCTGTTCAGCCAGTTATAATTATCTCCAAGCAAAGATTTTGTCCCTTCTTTTTCTCTCAGTAGAGCTAAAAATCTTTTTTTGTTCTTAGCTTCTGTCTTCAGCCCAAGTTAGTTTTAAGCTTTAGCATTTCTGACACTATTTTTATGACGTTGCCATGCTTTTATATTAATTCTCTATTACCTGAGCTTTCTTGCTTCAGTTTTCTGAACATTTCTTTTAAAAGTCCAACCTGTCTTTATGAGTTCCCTCTCTGTCAACACCAATCTCTTCAGTCAGATCCCATTTTTCTTCCTCACTAGTATTTCTCTCTATGTGTCTTCAGAATTTTATTGTTGAACATTTCCTCTGCCTTCTGGGCTGACTTCAAATCTGAAGCATTTTAGCCCATGGGATCCCACCTCTCTCTTTCCTCTGAACTCTTTGAAACCTATTTTCTCAAATATTCTTAAATTTTCTCTCCTCTATCACAAACTCCAGGAGGGAGTGGTTTAGTTCCCTTAAGGATTCCCAGTTATTTCCACCCCAGCATCAATTATTTACTGTTAGTGGGAATAAGATCCAACATAGAATTTCCCCTGTTTATTTGTAGCTTTAAGTTTTCTTGTACACAATTTTTGTCTTGTATTTAATCAACATTTGTTAAATCTATACATTTCACAGTATCTCGCATACAGCAATCACAAAAATATTTGTTTAATAAATGTTTTATTTTTTAGATTTTTCCCTTTTAAATCCTTTTTATTCACAAAACCATTCTTTTCCATGCCCTCTTATGTGGTTACTGGACATATTTTTCTTAATAAAATTGAGTTTGTCCTTGGTAGAGAATTTTGTATACTTGAATTTCAACTAAGACATTTAAAGTGCTTGAAAGTAGTCATTGCTTCATTTCTCACTGAGGTTTTTTATATATTGCGCACAGCTACAAATCATAATAGGTTACTCTCTTTTCCTTTTTCCCAATATCCTTCTTTGAAAAAGCTATCCAGCCTCATCATATTATGGTAACTTTAAAAAAAAATAAACAATGCTCATAAAACATAGGCTATTCCTGCACTCCTGAGACAGTGGTACTTTCTAGCTAGTAGAATGGAAGCTTCTTGATGATAGGGTTTGTCTTTTTCTATTTGTATCCATAGTACTGGGCACATAAGATTATAGATTTAGGATCGGAGGGGACTTCAGTGGCCAACTGATCCAATCTTCTCATTTTAAGGGTGAAAAAGCTCCAGTCCAGAGGGGTTAAGTAATTTGTTTAAGGTCATAACAGTAGTACTAAGTGACTGGAGCTCTATAAATGCATTTGAATTTAAGTGAATATTAGTTAATTGGTTGCTGTTTGCAAATGAAACATTTGTTTGTTTGTTTGTTTTCAGATACCAATTTTGTCTTAGGTGGCTACAAGACTGAACAGTGTCCAAAGCCACCTCGCCTCTGCCGTCAGGGCTATGCTTGTCCACATTATCACAATAGTAGAGATCGAAGAAGAAATCCCAGGAAATTTAAGTACAGGTGAGCTATTTTTACACAATAGTTTAACAAAATAACTTGGATTATCTCTATTCCTTCTAAAGAGCTTAGAGCACTTTCAGATATGCTCATTTTTCTTCAGAAATATTTTTATACACAGTTTTTGCTTTATGTAAATTTTCATTATGCAAATTCAACTTTATGTAAAAAATTCTGAAAGAAATCTGCATTTCAAACATCCCCCACAAACATATGTTAATTATATTGCACATTAATGTACTCTCTCTGTCTCTGTTCCTTCCCTTTGGCTCAGCACTCTGTGTCCTTAGACCTCCAACCCCACCTCCCCAAGCCCCAAAAAACAAACCAAAAATACTGCAGGTGAAAGTAGAAGAAGTAGAATGATAGGAAAGACCCTGTCAGCACTGGATGGGGGCTTTGCTTGAGACCTTTTATGCATAGCAAGAAGGACTTTGCTCTGCTCTGCCAGCCCCCCTGTGTGTCTGTCCCTGGCTCATTTCTGTCCCTGACTCCATGTATCACACTGTACATCACTCATCCTCTCCTGCCTGTGTCTGTGTTCAGCCCCTATGTGTCTGCTCCCCATGTGTTCTACCTCTTGTCCCTGACTAGGCCCCGCTGTGGATGGCCTTGGCCCACTCATGTCACTCATGCCCACTCCTCCTTCTCTTGCTTCTTTGTCCTCAGTTTCCATGTGTCATTGAATTGTGTGCCAGCCCTCTCCCTGTATGGGCATGGGGTCTCCTTCTTCCCTTTTTCCCTTCCCCATGTCTGGAGGCAAATTTTCATTAGGTAAAAGTCATTTTAAGGAGAAATCTGTGGATTAGCCTACTTATATATAGTGAGAACCATCTGTATTATAAGAAGGATTGTAGCAGCATGTATTTGTTTTTAATTAGCTGTGCCCATCTTCCATGTCCCTGTGCTTCAACTTCCTGTAATTTCCCTTTAGGATTATCTTATTGTTCTCCTTAATAATTTCCTAAGTTGTCCTTTCATGCCTACTATATTGTTTTGCTCATAGCTGACCCTCAAGAAATATTTGTTGATAGCATTAATATTTCTTTTTCAATATTCCTTATTGTAACTTGACTCATAGTTCTTAAATTTTTTTGTGCCATGGTCATAAAACCACTGAACCTATGATTTCTTTGGTTTAAGAGAAACTCTGAGAAAACTCTGGATATCTGCTTTGCAACAAATGTTTGGGGTCCTGAGAGATTAAGTGACTCACTCAAAGTCATACAGCCAGTATGTGCGAAAGGCAGGGTTTGAACTCCAGTTCTTACAGATTCTAAGGTTATAATAGAATTTAAACTGGTCTCCCTGTTGCTAGTTCCATCTTTTTCCAATCCATCCTTCTCACTTCTGTGAAAATAATTTTCTTAATTCATGATGTTATTCACTTGCCCTCATTGCAAAGGATTTTCACTGCTAAACTGAGAATTTTTCATTTTCTTCTAGAGGCAATAGGGAGTGATGTGCCAAGACCTAGTCTTTAGAAACATTAGTGTGGCAGCTTTGTAATGAATGGATTGCAGAGGAGAGAGACTGGATGCAGGGAAACCAATTAGGAGGCTGTTATAACAGTTCAGGTCAGAGAGGTTGAAAGATCTGCATCATCTCATACAATGGGAAGCTATGCATGCATCCTGAAGAATTTGATCCACGGAGGAAAACATACTCAAAGCCCAATTTCTCTTCTACTATAATTTGCAGCAAACCCAACACATTAATAATAATAAAAGATCATGATGGATTCCTTGGATGTCCAGAGTTTTTTATCCTGATTTATGAATTTAGTTCTCTGTTCGGTATAACAAATCTTGGGAATGAGGAATCTTTTTTTCCTCTCCCTTTTTTTTTATTTCTTGCCTAGTTAGCCAGGCTGGAGAAAATAAATCTGCTGAAATCTGACTCTGGTCATATGTAGCTCATTTTAGAAGTTTCTTGCTCCCTTTTTTTTTTTCTGACTCTACTTTTAGCAGTGATTAATTCCCTTTTTCACTGACATATACAGACAGACAAAAAGATTAAACTTACAATTATGTGATGATATACTCATAGAAACAAAGGGAAGAAAAATTAGAATGTTATTAGCCAACTTTATTAAGTTCATACCTTTGCTTACAGTTTCCTTTCCTTCATTCTCCATTTTCCCAGAAGTTAGTTGGTGGGAAAAGGTTTGGATGATGAGTAGCTCTGTTCTTGGTATTAATCTATTACTCCATTTTGTTTTGTTAAGTTTTTAACACAAACTTGATGGTTGTCTGTTCTGTCACTGAAATGGTGGCATTGTAGAGAGTGCCAGACTTGAAGTCAGGAAGATCTGAGATCAAATCTTGCTACAGATACTCACTAGCTATGTGACCCTGGGCAAGTCGCTTAACCTCTCTCTACATCAGTGTACTTATAAGATGGGGATAATACTGTCACCTACTTCACAGGATTATTGTGAGGATCAAATGAAATAACATATACAAAAGCACTTTGCAGATCTTAAAATGCTATATAAATGCTGTTGTTGCTACTATCATCATCTTCATTCTCCTCTTTCTCAGCCTTCAATACACACTCTTGTTTTTCCCAGACTCAGAGCCTGAGACTGATACTTTTTTTTTCTTTGCAGCTTTTGCTGAAAATGCCTGCATATTTTCTTAGCAATCTGGGTGAGAGTTCCCAGGTCATTACAAGAGTAGTATGGGGCTTGGGTGGGGAAAATACCACAGTTCCATAATGAAGTGGTTGGGTCAGTTTAAATGAATTATAGGGGTTATAGGCATTATCAATGCTTTTGTTCTCTTTCTTAGCTTCTTTTTCTGTTCATTACTGGATAGCAGTAGGAGTTGAAGGGAACTCATAATTTGGATACCTTGTTGGATTCACTAGACTCTGTCCCTGCTTCCCCATACCTTCTAGTTATCAGGCCAAACTGGAATTTGTTCCTCTACTGTATTTTTCTTCTTTCTTTGTAAGCCTTTAAATATGTGTCACAGTAGATAAATAGAAAGTTCCACCTCTCTCGTTGCCTTCTTACCTTCTGCCTTGAATATATCATGTCGTACTTATTTGTGTACATGTTATATTCCCCCTTAGTGGATTGGGAGTTCTTTGAAAGAGCTATCATTTTTTTATCTTTGTATTCCCGGCAACTAATAGTGTCTTTATAAGTATGTGTTTAATACATATTTGTTGAGTTATTAAGGAACTTGTCTAAAGTCATATTGACAGTGGGGAAGCAATAATTAAAAGTCTTCTCACTTTCCATATGATAATTATTTTCTGGATGCTTTACTCATAGCTTTAAGCTACTTCCTAACTATCTCTCAAGCAGTTCCTTTTAATAGGGCATATGTTGGCATGTTAATTTTATTCACAGAAATTTGAATGGTATATTTAGCTGACTATAATTTGATACCTTGGCAACTTAGTAATACTTACTAGAAATTTACATTTAGAAAAGATCCAGCCCTTCAAAAGACTATATTTTCTTCCTACTATGGAAAAATTCCTTTCCTGTTCCCCCATGAGTCCTCTAAAGATTTAGTTCAATATCAGTTTAGTTCAATAATTGATTTTCCATTATGAAAGTTTTCCTTAAAGGTTCATACATTACAAATAGGGGCAGCAAATGTGTACTCTCATAGTAGTTCCAAGAGAATTACTGCAAGAGCAAGCTCAGCACTTCCATTTTCAGTAGTGGGAGACATCAAGAGATACCTATTCATATGTTAGTGATAATATCCAGTGCCCCCTAATTTTAATCCACATTGAACAATTCCTAGGAACACTGCTGTTATTTAGGCATGGTTAGAGAAATTAAATGGCAACTTTTAAATAGATGTAATGATTATGAATTTTTACTATATTTAAGTCTATATATAAGAACTGAATTCAGATTTCCTTTCTTTATAAAATAATATTTTCATTGATATTTTTTGTTTTTACATTGCCTAAATTTTCCACTATATCTCTTCCCTTTTCTCCTCACCAAGAGCCTTCCCTCAAAGCTTTTCTTTGGGGCTAGGCTTGTTCTTTGTAGTTTTACAGTGCTGATTTAAAAAAAAAAACTGTTTTGGAGGTGTTATTTTTTTTTTATATACATTGTCATGATATTGTGTATAATGTTTTCCTGGCTCTGCTTACCATCTGTTTGTGTAATTTTTTCCATACTTTTTTTGGTTGTGCTTGTTTATTTTTATATAAATCTTAGTGGAATTTTTGATACTGTAGGACATAGAGTATCTTCAATATTTCTCCGAGTTGATCAATGTTTTGATTTTGCAGTTGTCAGTGCTGAGAACACTGCTTCTCATAAATACATAGTACAAAATGGCAGAAGTATGTTTAGGGCCATTTCAGAAATTTTTGGAAATTATATCCTAATCCCGAGTTAAAATTTAATGATTTTTTTAGGAAACTCAAGTTTTAAACCTGTGTCGCTTGATAACTCAGAAAATTCTTCTTGAACTTTTATTGGCAGATGATTGATTTTTAAAAATTTCAATTGAATATGGTTTATGAACCCATAGTTTAGATTTAAAACTTAGTTTTTTAGATTCAAAATTTGAAGAGAAGTATTTCTGAAACTGTGTCTCCAAGTATTTCAGATGATTACTTTTCTTAATTCCTCACGTTTAGCATTTCTTCAACATAATAGTACTTCATTATATTCTTGTACCCCACTTTGTTTAACTGTTCCCTAATTGATGGGCATCTTTTTTGTTCCATGTTCTTTTCTACCACAAAAAATGTGGCTATAAGTATTTTGGTGTACGAACCCCTTCTTTTTGTCATTGACCTCCTGAGGTATATGCCTAGCAGTGGAATCTCTTCATCAGATGATACGGATGGACATTCATGTGACTTTATTGTTGTTTAGTTGTTTTAGTCAAGTCTGACTCTTCATAACCCAATTTTGGGTTTTCCTGGCAAAAATATTGGAGTGATTGGGCATTTCCTTCCCCAGCTCATTTTATAGATGAGGAGACTGAGGTAAATAGTGTTAGGTGACTTGCCTAGGGTCACACAGCTAGAGTCTGAGGCCAGATTGAAACTCAGGAAGATGAGTCTCCTGACTCCAGGCCTGGTGCTCCATCCACTGTGCCACATAGCTGCCTTCAGCTTTATTTGCGTAATTCCAAATTGTTTTTCAGAATAATTAGACTTACTTTACAGCTCCTTCCACAATAATTGGTATGCCTTGCGTATCTTCCACAGCTTTCATTATTGACTATCTTTTGTCATTTTTGTCAGTTTACTGCTTATGACGTGAAAACTCAGTGTTGTAAAGAACATTCTCTTAGTGATTTGAAGCATTTTTTTCTCATAGTTGTTAGTAGTTTGAGGTTTTTCATTTTTCATTTCATCTGTTTGTTTAAGTAATAGCAAAGAAGGTCACCACTACTAGATTGTGGGGTATGTGAAGGGGGAATAAAGTCAAGACTGGAAAGGCAGGAAAGGACCAGGTTGGTAAGGTCACCAGGTTTACCAGGTTAGTAAATGCCAAACTGAAGATGCCATGTTTGATCCTGGAGATAATAGGGAGCAACTAGAGTTTATTAAAGGGAGATGGAGTGAGGGGTGGGTTGATATGATCAGACCTGTACTTTATAGGAAGCTTATTTTGACATATGAGTGGAAAATGGACTAGAATGAAGAGACATTTGAAATTGGGAGACTCAGCATCAGGCCCTTCCAGTAGTTCAAATTAGAGCCTGCCCTAGGATGGTGGCAGTGTCACAGGAGAGAATGGGTGTATATGAGATATGTTATGAAAGGAGAATTGGCAGGGCTTGACTATAGATTGGATATGGAAGGATATGGTGAGATAAAGTAAGGAGTTGAAGATAATACGTAGGTCTTGAGCCTCAGGGACTAGGAATATGGTAGTGCCAGTCTTATACTTTACTCCCCTCCACATACCACGCAGTTCTTGATGGTAACGAGGGCACCTAAGTGGCTCAGTGGATAGAGCAAGGGCCTAGAATCAGAAAAATTCTTCTTCCCAAATTCGAATATGGCCTCAGACACTTATTTAGCTTTGTGACCCTAAGCTAGTCACTTAACCCTGTTAGCTTCAGTATCCTCATCTGTGAATGAAAAGGAGGAGAAAATGGCAAACCATGGCTGTATCTCTGCAAAGAATACCCCAGATGGTATCATGAAGAGTTGGACATGACTGAAATGACTGAACAACAACAACAACTTGATTTTAATATAGAAATTAGGAATAAGGGAAGGTTTGGGGAGAAAAGGAGTTCAGTTTTGGGCATGTCGATTTGAGGTATTTAGAGAACATCTAGTTCAAGATGTTGAATAGGCAGTTGGAGATGCAGGACTAGAGATCAGGAAGCTCTTGGGGTAAAATCTGAGATGTGATAATAATCTGCTTAGAGATGATTATTGAATCCATAGGAGGTGATACAATAATCAAGTAAGATAGTATAGAGGAGGAAGAGAAAAAGGGTCCATCCCAGAGCCCTGGGGGATACTTATCATCAGTGGTTTGAGATCTAGGAAAAGAGAGTGAGAAGGAGAGGACCAACAGGTAAGAGGTACCAAGAGAGCAATGTTGTAAAAGCTTATTTGAGAGTTTATCAAGAAGAAAGTGATCAGTATTGTCAGAGGCTACAGAAAGATGAGATTCAGAAAAGACCATCAGATTTGGAGATTAAAAGATCATTGGTGGGGCGGAGCCAAGATGGCAGAGTAGTAGCAGCAACATATCGCAGCTCTCACATAGCCACCCCAAAATATCCATAAAATAGGACTCTAAACCAATCCTAGAACTCCAAAACGCACACAAAGATACTTCCCACTAAAGTCAACTTGGCTACAAGGAACCATAGCAGCACTGTGAACCGAAACCAGCCTGGCCTTAAGCCACGGCTGTGCCCCGGGGGCGGCTGGACGGGAGGAGCAGAGGAGCCTCTCTGGCGAGCGGATTAGCAGCAGCTGCGAGTGGAGATTGCGAAAGGGGGAGATAAGCAGTCCGGCGAAAGGCCTCCAGAGCAGAACAGCGAAAGGCAGAGGTTTTGCACCTGCCTCCGTGTTGTAGCTTCCCGCCCGCGGCCTGCAGACAGCAGGGGGACTTAGCGATTGTTCTCAGGCCAGTGCTCTCACGTTGAGCGGCCTGGATCTGGATCACCGTCTTGGGCCTCGGTCATGGAGTCTTCAGTATCCAGTCAGCCGGAAGTAAGTAAGAA
>CM053590.1:103384154-103413113 GCA_028646515.1 Pseudochirops corinnae
GGAGAGGTTCTGCGTAATCTCACATGTTCAGCCTGTATTTGATTGCTTGTCCTTCCAGTGGGGATGGGTGGTGAGGGAGGAGGAGAAAGAATCTGGAATCTGGAGTTCCATAATCAAATGTTATGAATATGTATCTATCAATGATGCAAACCCCTTTCTAAAAGTTTTTTTTTTAATGAACCTAATACATGAAAAATATACAATTACCTTATCATCCTACTTAAAAAAAAAAAAGTTATTTCTGACTTTTTTCTTTACTTCAGAGTTATTTCAACACCTTCATGCGTCAAGATTGAACATTTCCTTCTAGCAAAGAAAAATTAATTAAGCAAAAACATTCCATACAATGATCATTTTTGATAGCATATAATAATACTGTCTTCTCATAGTCCTCTGCCTCTTTATTGAGAGTGGCGAGGTATGTTAGTCATTGTGTATATTATTTTGATTTTTCTTATTTTTTCCTGTATTATAGAGATACATCCATATTTCTCTTGAATTTCTCATTCATCATTTCTTATACTTCTGTACGGTAATATTCCATTTCATTAATATACCATAATTTTTCCATCCAGTTCTTAGTCATTGGGAACCCATGTCATTTATAGTTCTTTACTATCACCTAGAATATAACCAGGAATATCTTGGTGTATATTATACAGGTCCAACTGTGTTTCGTCCTACTCAGTAAACTCTAGTGGCTCCCTTTCATGTCCAGGATCAAATAGAAAATCAAAATCTTCTGACATTCAAAGCCCTTTATAAACCACCTGTCTCCTATTTTTCTACTCTTCTTATACCTTATTCTCTACTACATATTCTTGAAACCAATGACATTGGCCCTATTGCTGTTTCACAAATAACACATTCCATTTCTTGGCTCCAGGTGTTTTCTCTGGCTGACCTCCATTCTTGGAATGGTCTCCCTCAACTCCTTGTCTTCTTTTAAGTCCCAACTGAAATCCCATATTTTACCTTTCCCTTTCCCATTCCCTTTGACCCCTTTTTAATTTAGGTATTTCCTCTCTTTTATTATTTCCTATTTATCTTGTATATAGCTTGCTTTTTATATATTTGTTTGCTTGATGTCTCTCCTATTGGACTGTAAGCTCCTTGAAGGCAGGAGTTGTCACTTAGCACAGTGCCTGGCACATAGTAGGCACTTAATAAATGTTTATTGACTGACTATATTGGATCTTTGTTTCTATCTTTGTTTTCCTTGGAGTTATCCCCAGTAATGGATCAAAGAGGGTATGGAGAATTTTGTCTCTCCTCTTGTATAATTCTAAATTGAAATCTAGAACATTGGGTCTTCAACACCTGGTCTTCCCCAGGATTAATTTTTCCTGTGTTTTGTCATCTTTTATAGTTTGCTACTCTGTCTTCTATGTTGGAGGGGAAACCCCTTTATGTCACAGAGATACAGATAAACAAATTGTGATATTTATTTCTTCTTTTTTTTATATAGGACCTGAAGTGATATGCTTAAATTAGTACAGAGCAAATAGGCTCAAATGAGCAATTCGGATGTTATAGACATTAGATATCTTGAGACAGACTGACTTTGTTGAATCAAAGGAAAGAAATTTGATTTTTTTAGATAGAATACTGTTGGAAAGAACTTAACCTTGTTCCCCAAAGGTGGTAATTTTTAATAAATCTAGACAAATAATATTAAACTTGCCAGGAAGGCCAAGAAATAAATATACTTGTTTTCCCTTTCTTGGTTTTACTAAAACAAAAAATCAGAATGTAGGCTTGAAAGCTTCAAATTTAAGCTTTAAAAATCTTTTAAATTTCAGATTTGAAGAGGTACTCAGTCACTTACAGTAACAAGTCTAGACAGTTCTTCCAACTTCAGGCTCCATAACGATGTTTTTAATTGGCCCTAGAAAATGTTTCCCATTTGATTGCTTAGTAAAGACACATTAGAATGTATGGAGTGTATGAGAAATTTGTGTTTTGTTTGACCATTTAACTTTAATGAGAGAAATGATATTTTAAAAGAACTTGTAATGAAAAGTTCTAAGAAACCTTAAAGCGACTCTTCTTTGCTTATTCCACTGAATTGATGGTATCCCATTGGTCTAGTGTTAATCTACTGATAAAATGATTGGGCCATGCTCCCAAATATCTGTATCTGTGTATTTATAGATTTTGATATAACAAATTATATAAATGAGTGACATTTTCCTTTCTTGTTTTTCAGTAATTTTTTTTCCTCCTTCCAGGTCCACTCCCTGCCCCAGTGTAAAACATGGAGATGAATGGGGAGAACCTTCAAAATGTGAAAGTGGGGATAACTGTCAGTATTGTCATTCTCGTACTGAACAACAATTTCACCCTGAGGTAAGAGTTGTACTATTTCAAACTGATGTAAAAAAGTTGGAGAGGTAATGTGATATAGTATCTTCTAGTTTTTCTTTTGAATTTGCCTCCGCTACTTTTGCTGTTTTATGAGCCAGTAATGTTCATAATCTTCCACCATCTTACTTTGTAAGTTTTTTGAAAATGATTTTATATTCTAATTCAGTGTTGATTTTTGTTTTCATTTCTGTTTGGCAAAGAGTTGTTGTATTTCTAGGTATATTTTTAGGGTTTTTTTGCTTCCTTGATGTGATGATTGTTTTAAGTCGGTAGTCATAGAATATTTCACATTGATGTCTGCACATTTTTACATGTTCCTTTTTTTCTCATGTCAGTAGCTTGTTTAATTTGGTCAGGCATGGTGGCACATATCTGTACTCTGCTACAGGGGACACTTTAGCTGTCAGATCTCTTGAGCTCTGAATTCTGAGCTGTAGTAGGCTAAAGCCAACCAGTTATCTGTACTAATTTTGGTATTAATGTGGTGAGCCCCCAGGAGCACTTTTGTGCTACTAAGAATATGACCATGCCTGTAAGTAACCATACACCCTAAACAGTGTGGATAAGTTAGGAAGACCCACCCTTAAAAATAATTAACTAAAAATAGTTCAGGTTGGAGCTATTTTAATTGCATGGCATATTTTCTCATCTTTGTCCTTTTTTCTAATTTGATGTAAATTTTGATGTTGGCCCAAACAAGTAAATGGTCTGAGTATACATCGATAGCTGATTTGGAAATGATTCCTGCATAGGTAACTAGTTGTTTCCTATCTTTCCATATAAGAATATGTTAAGACATATTCTTATTCTCCTTGACTAGTGCCTTGAAGAAAGTATACATGATGTATAGGTGTGAAACTTCTGTGTAGTCTATGTGCCTTTACCCTCTTTTGTTCCTTAATCTTAAATTTTTTTGATTGCCTTTTTTTTGCAGTGAAGTCACCAATTTTTAAAAAGTATATATAGATTTAATTTGGAAAAGCTTATTAAGTTATTTGTAGAATATTTTTAACCTTTTAGGAAGGCCGCAGGAAAGGTATCAGGGGATGAGCAAAAGAAGGGGTGATTAAAGGCACAAGCTCCTGGAGGAAAGATAGAGAGGGACTGGATTAAAGCAACAAGTAGTTGGGTTGGCCCTCGCAAGGAAAAAGGCCTTTTCTACCTTGGAGACTAGGCAAAGGAAAAAAAAATAAGGGACAGCATAGAATAATTTTGAGCTGTGGTGTAGAGGAGAAGGAGCTTTATGACTTGATTTTCTCAGCAAAGTAGAAGATAAGTCCTTTGTGTAAAGAAAGATTTAGCATTAGAAGCTTGAAGAAGAGAAGGTTGAGGTTTATTGTAAGGAAGGTGGTTGTCAGGGAAGAATAAAAAGATTTCCATTTAACAATGAGATTAGGTAAAATAAATTTGCAGTGGATCTAATTGGTATGGTTGTCTGACTCTTTGTAATATTCTTAAGATGAAAATTGGAATGGAAAAGACAGGTGATGAGGTTAAACTAGGTTTGGAGTCTGTTGAGGCATGAGTAGTAATGGAACATAATGGCAGGAGTGAAAGACCACATAGGGTTGCACTGGTCAGTTATGGCCTCCAAGGTCCCTTCCGCCCAGACTTTTGATCCTATGACTGTGAAGAAAGGAAAACAAAGCCAGAGCAAACTCCTGAAGACTATTCAGCAAGATATTATAAACCATACCCATTTCACCCTAAACAGAAATAATTGTATTTCAGCATTTCTTAATAATGACTCAGTGCTAGTTGTCTGTACTTGGGGATAGAGGAAACAATTACATTGATGGATGAGGAATTCCTTGCTGTCGTGTTGCACATGGCACAAGACAATAGGCAGGCCAGAACTGGAAGCCTAATGAAGCAAAATAGGTTTTATAGATGCTATACCTCCAATCAGAAAAGGGGTTAAGTCTAGTGTTTCAGTTAGTAAAGAGAGCAAAAAGTGAGCATTATAAATTTTGGAGAATAGAATGTAAGATCTTCAAGGTCAGCAAAAGCAGGAAGGAATAAGTCAGTGAGTACTGCTAACAGAATTATGACTTCCGACCCTATAGCAGAGGCTGTTTGCTCTCTATGATTGTTAGGTTTTCTGCAAGGGGTATATATTTTGAGGAGATGGGATATGAAGGTTTCTTTGTATCTCTGCTGCCATGTTTAACATGTAGTTATCATGCAAGTACTTGAGAAGATGGAAAGGTACAATGAGAAGAGTGCTGAATTTGGGTTTACATTTCACCTTTGCCTTGCTATATGTGGGACTTTGGCAGTTTACCTGACAGTTCTAAGCCTCAGCTTCCTCTTGGTAAATGGAGGAAGGGTTGGAGTAGATGAACTCTAAAATCCCTTGCAGCTTTAAATATGTAATTTTTTGAGACCATACTATTTAAAGGTGCAATGGATGTTAAAATCTGACCAGGTATTGAGAAACTTGGCTTGTCAAGTTTGCTTCATAACCTGTGGCAGTGTTCATTTGGCAGTGAGAAAGACTACATATTATTATAATTTAATATTTATTATGAGAAAGAATTTATAGTTGGAATCTTTTTGTCAGATGAGAGTTTTATCATTATATTATATATTGCTATAAAAAAATGCCCAGGGATTATAACTTAAAAGCTATGGATCATTCACTGGAATTTACAAAACAGTAGATTGTTGGGCCAAAAATAATATTGCCGTTAGAATTATGGTTGCCTTTTCCTTTGACTTACATATATTAAAAATATGTTAATAAGCAATTTTGTCTTAAAATTAATCTGTCAAAAATATTTAGGTGAATATTCTTGTTAAGCAGAATAGTTTGATATAGCCCTTGAGTTGCAAATATATGGAAGACATTTGGCTAAGCAGATGATGTTTGCATATTTTGCTGGGGAGAAGCTGAAGGCAGCAAAATTTAAATTATTAAAAAAAAAAACTATGGTAGTGTAATGCAGAGAATTTCAGAAACATAATAATAGCATAATATAGACCAGGGGTGGGGAACCTGTGGCCTCAAGGCCACATGTGGCCTTCTGGGTCCTTGGGTGCAGCCTTTTGACTAAGTCCAGGTTTTACAGAACAAATCCCCTTCAGTCAAAGGGCTGTACTTGAGGACCTAGAGGGTCACACGTGGCCTTGAGGCCAGAGGTTTCCCACCCTTATATAGACTGTGTTGCAATTAAAGATGCTTCATAAAGTTATTTCTAAGAAATTGCATCCTGTATTTTATTCGTGAATTGATCAAATGTATTCAATTTTTCTTTCCTAGATCTATAAATCTACAAAGTGCAATGATATGCGACAAACTGGGTACTGCCCTCGGGGTCCATTTTGTGCTTTTGCACATGTTGAAAGTAAGTAAGCAAAAACTAGAATATTTAATATTAATCAAGATTATGCAGTTTTAGCTCAGTGGTTTCAAATATAGCAGGAATAATATCTCTCCAAAATTTCAGTGAAAAAAAATTGTTAATATTAACTTTCCCTTGATTTTAAAAGACGTTTTATCTCCTTGTTAGTTGAAGAGCAGCCTGGCAAAACTGGTAACTGGCTGTGGCATAAAGAAAATCTGAGTTAGAGGCCAATTTCTGACCCATACTGGCCGTGTGACCCCAGGCAGCTCACTTAATCTCTCAGATCTCTCAGACTCTGATTGTAGAACACAGGTGCCTTATCTGTATTAGTGGAAGAAATTTTCTCATCAGAGAGTTCCCTATACTCAAAATCATAAGCCAGTATTTTAAAATTAACTATATATAACTTTTATTTTCTTATTTCCAAGCTGTTTTGTAGAAGTTCTCTTTGCCATTTATTTTTTATAGAACACATCCCATGAAAGCCATAGCAAAGAAGGTTGCTGAAAAGTCATCTCTTGTCATTCTAAGGAAACACAACATGCTACTTGTTAAGATTCAGTCAAATTGGTTCATTCCATCAGGCACATACTGGTTTTAGGAGAGTGAAGCTGTGTTCCAACTTTTTCACACTTATGTGATTCACATTGGTTCCCACTCCTATATTCTACACTCAAATAATGGATCAGTCCTAGAAGAATCTTTAGAGTTAAGTATAATTCCCACAGCAGTATGAGAATGAACTCACTGACACAGCTACTTGAGAATCCTCCAGATCATTCCCAGGGCTAATCTGAGTCTCTTTGGTCTGAGTGAGCCCCTTTGATCCATCAACTGCCCTCATTCCTACTATGCTGTCTACTACTCCCCTAGGTATAGGGCTGGATTTCTGGATAATATTAATATTATCACCTTGTCTCTTTTGCATGGTGACCATTGTATACTGTCTGGATGATTTACTCTGTAACCATCTTTTTGCCTTTTGGAGATAATAAAATAAAAAGGACCCCTTATGCCAATAAAGAGATTTGTTAAAACCCCAGGTTGATTCTGATTAAGCTAGAGAATGAGGATAACTTTTGATTCTCCTTTTTATGGGGGGGGGAGGGACTTAACAACAATCTAACCAATATTCACATTCACAAAGAAGAAAACTTTTTAATAATGTTATCACATTTGATGCAAGAGTCCACAAAAATCAATAAGTAACAGAAAAGCTACTGAATTTAAGTTTGAGGGATTTTGTCATTTGTAAATAAAGAATTTTTTATTCCTTTTAATTCTAGTATTTCAGTATTAGTATTAGTTCAGTAAAAGATCAGTATAATTGTAGACTGGAGTTTGCCAGATAATAAATTTGTAACTTAGAAAATCCAATTTTGTTTGCTGTGGTTGTGAAATTATGATGGTATTAACATCATGAAACCATAGTAAGCCAGAAGGCTTTTATTTGTTGCTGTTATTATTATTATTATTTTAGTTTGCTTTTTTGAGACCGTTTCCTTATCTCATTCAAGTTGGAAGTGCAGCAACCACATAGGTGGTTGCCCCTATCCCAATCAGCCTGGCACCTGGGCTAGTTCACTCTTGCTTAGGTAGATTGGTGGCTCTCTGCTACTGTGATTTCAGTGTGTGTGTGTATATGTGTGTGTGTGTGTGTATATATATATATATATATATATATATATATATATATATATATATATATATAAAATTTTTTTTTTTTTTTGGTATATATTGCTGAACTTAGTGCAGATACCTGATTGGCATTAGCCCTACAGCAGCACGGAACTCTCCATCTCAAGATAACCTGCCTCAGAAGCAGGGACTGCAGGCGTGTGTGCACCACTACCATGTGCTGCCAGCATGCTTTTGGAAATGCTATAATTAGCTTCCCATTAGCTTAATTATATAAAGCTTTAAATCAGCCTGATTACCCAAATAAGTAGAAAACACAAATAATCATACATTATTTTATTTAATAAAAATGTGATGCACACACGCACTGTTGCTAGCTCTTGGCCATCTGCATCGTATAGAAATAGTGAATAGACTTTTTTCCCCCTCAGATGTTGTTGAAAATAGATGAGTTTATTGAAAGGCCTTGCTAGCATTGAAAACAGATTAGTTCCATAGAGCAATGCTAGCATTAAGCATGGCCATTAGTGTGGCCATTATGGTGGTAGTAGTTTTCTTCTCTTTTTAGTCCTAGTTTTGGAGGAACTATAATTTTGAAATTTAAGAATCAGATCCACCTAACTCAAATTTCATTGTCCTGTTTTCATCTTAGCAGAAAGTATGCCTATATTTTTAGATATATACTATCTATTGTAGTTAAAGACCTCAAATCTATAGAAAACATGGATTCTGATTCTTAAATATTTTGCTACCTTTTTTAGTAGGAAAAAGATAAAAGTATTCTTAAAGAAGGTATTTATCAGGGGCTGCTAGGTGGCGCAGTGAATAGAGCACTGGCCTTGGAGTCAGAAGCATCTGAGTTCAAATCTGGCCTCAGGCACTTAACACAAAATTAGCTGTGTGACCTTGAGCAAGTCACTGAACTCCAATTGCCCAACCTTCCCCTCTCCAAAAAGGAAAAAAAAAAAGAAGTTATTTATCTATATGAGATATTTGTGGCTCCTTATCTGTGGCATTGTTTATAAAAATGTTGTTCAGATGTTGAGACATACTATTTTATTACCTGATTTGTTGGTATTTCCTTCAACAGAGGATACCATGAATGTAGTTATGATGCAGAACAGTGGTCAGTCAAAGCCGGGTGCTCACATGTTCTCATCAGAGAGTATAGGAATCACAAATGACTGGAACTGCCATGATCCAAATTCCACAAACAACATTACAAATAATAATGGGCAGCCTGGAAATGTAAGTACTTCTAATGTATTTTCTGCATCTAGCAGAATTTCAGCTGACTTGATCTTTTGTTTTAATGTGTTAGAAGTAGAGAAGAACATATATTTATACATATAATGTATATATATAGCACATTACATAGGTATGCTTGTACACGTACAGACATACACGTACGTATATGCTGTTTGTATGGTTTGGTATGGTGCCAGGCACACATCTTCCTGGTACAAACCATTCTTCCATCCCAGTCTATTTACGGGTTTGGCCTTGGATCTAGCAGTTTGGCAGCCTCAAAAAGCAGATGCTTGCAAGTCTCCTTGCACTTTCTTCTTAAGTGGTCATAAGGACGCAGGGAGTAGCAGAATTGTTGTGCCTGGACTGACTCTAACTTACATCCTATCCTCTCAGATCTGTGATCCTGGTTACCAGAAGAGGGAAGAAGTCTTAGACAGAACTACATATTGGTACATGATGAAGGAACAGTTTTTTCAGCCTATAATATCCTCCCTAACCTACTGAGCCTACTCAGTTTTAATTGTTCTGTTATCTAATTACCATTTATTAGCCAAACAGTCTGCTCATCTCTCTTTCTCTTACACACACACACACACACACACACTCACACACTCACACACACATACTCTCTCTCTTTCTCTCTCTCTCTTTCTTTCTTTCTGTCTCTCTCTCTCTTTCTCTCCTCTGCTTTGTAAATCAGCTGGTGGCCAATTTCTTATGGGAAAGATACATGTATACATAATTGTCAGAGGTAACTTTTGTTTTCTTAGGCATATGCACTCACAAATATATATAAGTGGAGAGGGCTAAGTTTGGTTAACAAATGAAATTATGTAATGTAACATACATATATACAGATACATATATGTTACATGTATGAACAGAACAATCAACTGTTTCAGCTTTTGAGTGGAGGATGATGATGAGCACATCTTATCCTCACTGACTAAGAATTCACAATCCCTCTTTTCAATGCAAGCAGGCAAAATTGAAACAGCAGGTATCTGGAAGTTTGGTCTTCAGGTATTCTCAAATATTTCTATGTACCTTACCTAGGTCCTAAATGTTTTCAAAGATGATGGATGATGTTTGCTGTCTTTATCTGGTGAGGAGGACTGAGAGGAGGGTATAAGAAAAATTTGTGTATAGTGCTTTTCTCTATTCATCTAATTTTGATTTTACCTATTTAGGTCTAGTTATGCTCACAGATTTCATTTGTGAAAATGAACTTTAATAATGAATTAAATTATTTGTATATTAGAGGTTAACTTTAAAAAGTGGACAAAAATCCATACCCCAAACAATCCTCTTTCAAAGTGTTATTCTTTTAAAATAGCTGTAATAATCGTCAATGAAGTGGACATCAGCTGATGTATAGTACAGGAGAGCCTGCAGTAATATGTAGATCATTTGGATTTGGGAGGGGTCTGGACAGTCTGACATTTTTTAGGTTTCTCTTTTAACTTTTTCCTTCACTTCTACTTTGGCTGAAAGCTCTGGGACTTCCCCTCATTCTCCCAGTTCAGAGCTCATCATGTCAGTTTGTATCTTACCGACACCATTTTGGCCTCTCTGTCAGCTCAGTTACCTACCTGTTGTCTTTCCTTCCAGTCTTCAGAACAGTCCCAGTCATTTTGAGATTATTAGGTGGCAAGATTGTACTATATTTCAGCAAGGAAATGTTGGCCAGTTAATGATGAATCAGCTCAATACATTAAATTCAACAGATACTTGTTAAATACTTGATATGTACCAAGGCACTGGGATTGACATTGAATCCTTTTGATGATAACTTAAATTTTCCAAGGGGAAAGTGACTTATTTTACAATGGATTTTTCTTAACTATTGCTAATTGAAACTAATTTGAAGAACTAGTCTTAGTTATGCTACTTGTTGATATAAATACTAGTTTCTTTCCAACTCAAAAGCAGCCTCTTTCAAAATTAATGAGAAAGAAATTGATTAAAAACATGCTCCTTACTTTTTATCCTCTTTGACTCAGTTGTATAGTAGATAACACTTGAGATGGATTTGATGGTCTATCTTTATAAGAAAAGAAACATGGATATCAGCTACTCTCTTTAACAACGTAATTAAATTTGTTAAACTTGACTATGCTACATGAGTAGACCACAAAGATATTAAAATTAACAATTAATAATGTAGTTGTTATATAAAAGAAAGTCTAAATAGTCCTGATTTCATTTCCCTCACTTTTGACTTTTTAAATGCTTTTTCTTAAGTGAGGGTGAAGTTGCTTTAAGATGAGCAATTCTATCTTTGATTTTTTTTTTTATTAAAGTTCAGTTAATTTTTTTCCTGTCCTTTGCAAAAAGCAAAGTGGCATGTGGTAGTTTATCAGGCATTTGTCTTAAAAATCAACATCGGATCCATAGTTAATACAGTTCCTTCTAAACTGGTCTAACCTGTATAGATGCAATTTTACATTGGATATTGAGAGTTGTAATCATAATCCTTCATTTTTGTTATTAATTTATTTTTACAAATTACTTATAAACATTGTGAAGCAAGACCAATCTAATATCTTCAGAATTGCTTAAATTTCTAAAAAGAATTGCAGTAGAAAAAAAATTTAACAGCTTTCCAATTGCTTCTTCTTTTCCCCTTCTAGTCTGTTTGTCCATTCACTTTTATATTTGTTTATATATTTTTCTTTTTATATTGTTGTAATGAATATGTATTTTTTAGTTATTCTTTGCTGAGCATTTTCACCATTTTCTGTATTTCTATATGTTCTGCATCTCCATAATTTTCTAGTTTACCTGAAATTTTAAGTTATTGTCATAAAGATTCAGTGTGTGTTACAGTATCATAATGCATAGCAAACCCTTAATAAATGTTTGTTGAATTTATTAAGTCAGGAGGCAGCTAGGTGGTGCAGTTAATAGAGCAACCAGCCTGGGAGACAGGAAGATCTGAGTTCAAATGCAGCCTCAGACACTTGACACTTACTAGTAACTTTGGGCAAGTCACTTAACCCTAATTGCCTTGCCTTCCCCCCTCCAAAAAAAAAAAAGAAATAATTTATTAAGTCATTTGGAAATTCAGTACTCTAGATTTGTATAGCACTTTCATGCTTTTCTCATTTCTAATCCTTAGACATTGTAAGGTCATTTGCCATCAAAGGAAGATTCAGTTGGATTTAGTATATTGTGACAGTAACTAAGGCAGTAAGAGACACTGTTGGGATTGAAAATCTTTTAAAATGCTTGAGTTGAAGCAAAAAGTGTGCTGTCCTTAACTCTTTTAATTGGAAAGTTCAGTAAACTAGAATCTGTTTCTCTTTGTATCCCCATTAATCAGGATTTTCTCCACATTTATTTTACCACTTTAATTTTAGTTCTCCTAAATGAAAACAGACTCTCATAGTTAGAAGAAACTAAGAGAATCTTTTCTAATTTTCCTTCTACCAAGTGTAAGAATCACTTTGGTAACATTCTGGCTTTAATTTACTGTTAGCATAGTAATACATAACTGTACTTGTGTACAGTTTTGAAACCTGACTTTAGAACTTTATACTTGCTCCTTTGAGAATTTCATATTATTGCTTTTAGCCCATCTTTTCAACCTTCTGCATTAATTTTTAATCTTGATTCTGTCATCTGTCGCATTAGCTGTCCCTCTCAGCTTTGTTTCACTAGCATACCCTTTGTGTCTTCATGCATATAGTTAATAAAAATGTTGAATAGGAGAGGCCCAAGTATAAAGTCCCCACAAGTTGACAAGGATCCATTAATTAGATCCCATTCCTTATAAATTAATATAACCATACTGTCAGCTAGCCCACAAAAGCTCCTGAGAGATTTCAGTTTTCAGTAAGATACCCCACAGATATGCTACACCTCTGGCATTCTCATGATCTGTTACTCTAATAACTACCAAAAAAGACAATGTGATTAGTTGCCATGATTTCTTATTGAAAAGATCTTGCAATTTTTACATGCAGCAAATCATGTAGGGCCTAAAAGGGTAATGAAAACTTAGTTTTGAAGTTTTAAGTAACAGAAAAATAATCTTTGTGCTTAGAATTCTCAATTTCTATTTGATTTAGAGTTGTGTTACTGTTCTGATGGTGCTAGGGTATTATAACCCTATAAATATAGTATTTAAGGGTCTTAAGTTTTATTTTATCTTTTAAATATCCCATTTTAAAAATTGCATTGAAAATGTAAAGGTAAAAAAAAGAAAAGAAAATGTAAATATAGCCTGTTCATTTTCTCTCTCTCCTATTTTTTTTCTTATCTCCCAGCTAGCAGAACTCAGACTTACTACAACTCAAGACAATTTTAAGAACAGAAGTTACCAGTTCAGTATTAAGAGTTTTTAATAGTCCCCCCAAATGCCTAAGTAATTATAGTTTCTTTTTAAAAAAATGGAATATATGGCCTATGATTATTAGAAATAATTAACTTACACACATTTTAAACATATGTACTCTTTAGTTGGGATTACAATACTTCAGGCATACACTTTTGAGAAATATTTTTATAGAGAACATAGTCTTTTAGAATAGCAGTTGTGTTCCTTGTTCAGCCATATTACACCTAGAGCCCAAGGTATTACATTATTCTGAGGAGGGTTAAGGGAACAGCAGTAAGTAGAGTTTTGAGATAAAAATTTGCATGGTTTAATTTTTTTCTTGAAACTAGTCTTCTTAAGTGATGAAAATATTGACTGAAACCCCCCAAAAAGGAACTAGTTTGGGTTATGATTCTTATCTATAACCAGACCCAAAATTGAACAGATATTAATTGCATAAGAAAATTAAATTATGTAGTATAAAACAATTTGGTCCCATTGGTAAGACAGTTTTTTTTATGTTGTGAGAACCTTGCCTCTTGAGTTCCTGTCTTGTGCATATAAAACCTAACCTGTGCATGACATTTTTTTTTCCTCAATTTACATTGAGCGCCATGTTTTACAGAACATTAGTTGAGTGGGGAAGGCCTGGGCAGATACGTTATGTGTTTTTTGTATTCTTCCTTAGATCTCCTGTTCCAATAGTCCAACAGTCACGTCAAGCTCTGGTAGCAGTAGTTCCTTGTCTCCTCTTGGACCCCTTTGTAGGCAGAGCTCATTAGCAAATGGTGGTTTATGTTCAGAGTCTGCCACGTCAGGCGTTTCTTCACCAACTTCTAGCTACCCTAAAGCACCAGGTTTTGAACGAGAGGATCAGGTATGTCAATAAAATGAACACTGACAATGAGTGAAGAAGACGTGTTTACTCCTTTTTATTTTTTACTATAATGATGGCTTACCTTTGATAACTTGCAAAGTAATCAAACTCAATTTCAGTTTGTTGGTGTTCAAGCAAGTCTTGGTGGTGGTGATAAAAAGCTTAGCCTTGGGACCATACACGACCTTTTCAAAATAAAAATTGAAATTTGTTTTTAGAAACAGTTTTATATGTAAATACTGAAATGCCGCTGAGATTAATATAGTAAACTCATTTCTCAGTGATAAACTTGAAAAGATAATGGTGTAGGTGAGCATTTGACCTTAGGTCAGATAACCTCTTTCTATAGTTTTGAGTTGTGGTCCACTATAATCAGGGCCTTGAAAGACACTGGGGATTGCATGTGTTATTCTAATAATTTCCAAATTCTGTTTTATGTTACTGAGCAAAGGATTTGTTACAGTACCCTGAGGTTCTTGATCTTTTTATATTATGGACCCCTTTGGCAGGTCTGATGAAGCCTATAAACCCCCTCTCAGAATAATGTTCTCAAGTGTATAAAATAAAATGCATAGTTACAAAGAAAACCAGTTATATTGAAATACAATTATCAAAATATTTTTTAAGAAAGATAAAGTTTATGAACCTTAAGAGCCCCTGTACTCTTGGTTTTATTGCACATTTACTTCTTTGTATTGTCTCTCTACAATAGCTGTTTACTCACAACCCATCTATTGTCTTTTCTTCCAATCCTCAGAATGATCTCAGTCATTTAGAGATCTATCTAGGTAACAGGGTCCAGAAATTCAAGATTCTACTCTATATCTGCATTCTCTTGTAAAATGTATAATTTGCTGTAGTACTACTATTAAGTAAAAAATGTACAAAGTCTTGAAAACTAGTTAAGGCTGCACATATAGTAAAAACAAAAATTTACTCATGTTACCACAGTACATGTAATATTTAGCTATGGAAAAAATTGATTGTGACATGAGCCATAAAAGCAGCTGGAAGTCAGTAAATTTCTGTTCACCCTTTTTTGAAGGGGGGGAGGATAGATACTCTGTTATGTGGAAAGTTTCACACCTGAATTCCTATTTTTTTCCCTATTTAAAAGAAGAGAAAAGCAATAAATATAATATCCACTGAGTAATGCTTTTTGAGATACCTGCATGTCACAGTATGTGCAGTGGTAACACTTGTTAGAAACAGCTTAAGACTAATAGAACTAATGTTAATCAAACACATATAATTTTCTCACCTAAACAGTAACACAACTGTAAATTTTAATTATAAATCCAATGCAGGGTTGCTTCGTTGAACATTTAAATTTAGAGTATTACTATTTTTATAGCTTATTTCAGAGTAGTTTATTCACTAATTGTGATTTAGGGCAAGTCACACAATACTTTAAAAGCTTCAATAGACTTTTAGTTGTTACATTTAATAATTTTTTCAATCATAAGAACATAGAACCACTATTTAAATTATTGTAAAAGGTTATTAAGTGCACCCAACTAAAAGTCTAGGGAAGATTTTAAAGTGTTACTTTTTATTACTAGAAGTAATTTGGAAGTTCTGTCCTAGCCCATTCTTTCAGCAAGGTTAAATGTACATTTTTCTATTTCCTCAGTTTTCCAAAGTCGGAGAGATTGGGCGAGGAAATAGGCATAGCTCTAATTTAGTTACTATTGCTAGCAAATTAGCCTTGCCTTAGGTGGAAAAATTTAAATCTAGTGTGCTGATAATAGAAGATGTGGCCAATATTCATGAAATTAAAAATTGTGAAAATAAGTATAAAGGTCTTTGTAGGTAGTGCCTGAAGAAGCATTTTGGTTTAATGGAATCAAAATATCATTTTGGTGATAGAATTTTATATCATTTTTAGAGGATAGTAGAAGTAATTTCATAATAGCTATTTACTATAAGTATGATGTTCTAAATAACATCCAGTCCCAGTCTTTTTGAGATGAGTTCTACCTGCCATCTTGGGAAAAAATGTAGCTAAAAATTGTTTTTCACACATTCTTGGAAACTTTTGCTACTCAGGAATACTCCATTGAAAATTCGAGTTTCAGAATTTTCATAAAAATTCAGTTTTTAAAGGACCAACAGTTTTGCCATATAATGATAAGATTTAAGGCAATTGAACTTCATGAGGATCCCTCACTGTCCCTTGTTTTCTCTTCTCCTCGGTTAATATCAACTTTTCCCACAGAAGAGAAATTAGAGCATATGTTTACTATCAGTTACAAAGATGACCTTCTCTCCTTTTTCTTTAGTTAGGAGATTTTGGAACGTGTGGAAAGAGCACAATTAAGAATACTTTTAGCTGTCCTTAGTCACTTAGAATAATCATTAATTAGTTCCTAGTTTGGCATATGATGGCAGAATCAGATTGATAGATTTGACAAAAGAGCTTTTAGCTGTTCAAATTGGTTACCATCTTTATTTAAACCTGAATACTAGGGGTCATTGGTACTATTGGACTTTATTTCTGACTATCATACAAGTACAATTGCGCAAATTCCTGAATCTTTGGAAACCCCATCCTCTCTACCAACACATTGTTTTTTTTCCCATTATGTGTCTGCGCTACATGAACATACTCTGTGTGTGTGTGTGTGTGTGCGTGTGCGCATATGTGCAGGAATGTGCATGTCCCTCGATGTTTAGTGTGGTGTTTTCAAATCAGTTCAGTCAATATATATTTACTATGTATAAGTTACAATGCTAGGTGTTGAGGGGCACAAAGATAAATATTTCACAGACTCTGCCCTCAAGGAACTAATAGTTTTATGAAAAGAAGGAAACAAGTAACTGTGAGGCAAGAGAGAAATAATTTTCACTTGCCATGTATATCCCATATTTATATAGATATTTAAAATGTTATCTCCATTTTATAGATGATGAAACAGAGGCTTAGAGACATTTTGTGACATTCCAAGGATCACACAGCTATTAAATATTAGCAGTGGGATTCAAAGAATCACTGATTTGGAACTGGAAGGGACTTGAGAGGACATCTAGGACAACCTCTTCATTTTACATATAAGGAAACTTAGACCCTAGAAGTAGTGACTTGTCCAGGTTACACAAGGTAGTTAGTGTCAGGGCAGGAATCCACACTCACTCTAGCTGCACTATGTAGTCCCTTCCAGTACTGAGGCCTGACTTATTTAAAATCCAACACTTAGTCACTCTTCTCTGTAAGCATTTCATCATGAATGAATAAATGCAAGAAGCTTAAATAGAGTGACTTCAGCACTCTATACAGTGTTCATGAAAGGTTGATGCAGAAATAGATTTTTAAAAAACAAGATGTTTTCTCCATGTTGATGAAGGGAATGAATGATAATGCAATAAAATTGTTACTATGATATTGAAACATCTTCCAATGAATATACTGTGGTGTGCTTGGAGAGGATGTAGATCTTGTTTTAGTAATAAGAATTAGCACGATCTCAATATGCTTCTTATTTTTTTTCAAGTTAGTTTTATAAATCCAAACATATAGAAAGACCAAAGGCCTTACCAAGCCCAATCCACTTCTCCACATACTCCATCACTATCCTGAGTGGATGGAAGCAGACAAGGAATATACACTTTTGCATGCATCCATTTTACAAAACTAGAAAAGGAAGAAGAAGATAGTGGGAAATGCACAAAAATAACGTTAGATAACAGAGAGGGGCACTAGAGACAAGCCAAAACATAACACAAAATTTAATGGTATGACTACTCATCAATTACTTTTCATGATTTTTTCTTGGAGGCAGAGAGGAAGGAGAATACAGGTCTACTCTTCAGGAGTACCAAACCAGGTAAAAGATAAAAAGTAGAATGGCAGACTTCTCCTTAAAGTACTGTTCCACTTAAATGTTCATTTTTATGGCAAAACAATTGGTTCTAGGTGTGTAATTACATGCATGAATACTATATTTCTGTGAACTCTAAAGTTTTGATATTTATGTTTTCCTTCATAGGAGGAGCAAGATGATGACTAGACCTCTACTTGGAGTAATTGCTAACTATTATGTCTTTTAGAACATCTCCCTCACTATCTTGTTAAATTTTGATTATTTTCAGATTTTTTTCATATAACTTCATAAATATAGGTTGTTCATTCTCTCTTCTCTTAGCTATCTCTCTAACTTGACTGTCCAGCGTCATTCTGTGAGGGTATTGTGGTATATGTGACTGTGAAATAAAAATATTTGAATTTAAGAAGACTGATGTGTAGATCTAAGTAACTTTCCTGGCTTAGCTGTTTATTATTATTTTATACATTCAAAACTGAACTTGGGCCAAGAGTTATTGTAAATATATTTGAAGTCAATAGTCTTAATTCTCTTTTACAACATAAGTATTTCTGTGTTTCAGGCAAAACAGAGAAATTTGCCTACTGAGAATAACCAGAAAATAAGTGAACAAGACAATAAACAGGTACAGTCAATGAGACCAATGTTTTAAATTTGTTATCTTTGTGAGTAGAGTAAGCTACTTTTGTTTTCTTAAAAGTATTGAAGATGCTATAGGTTTTCCTTTATTATTCATCCTACAGTAAACACTCCATTAGTTTGTTGTATAGTGTTTTTGTTGTTGTAGTCTTCCTATAAGAGACTTTTGGGTGTTAAGTAAGGTTTTCATGTTTTTATAAGATTTGTACTTTGGGATAGTAAAAACAGGCTTTAATCACAAAGAAAAACATCTGTTATGAAATGAAACATTCTATAGAAATCTGTCAACTTTCCTCATCTCAAATGATTGTACATTGTTTTTCTTTATCTCTGACTACTTTGACAGTGTGCAAACTCTCATAACTTATTTCCTTCTCTCAAGTCAGTGGGACAAAATATTTTATAAATCATAAGTGAATTTTTTTCACAATTATTCTTTTCTAAGTTCCAAAAACACCCTTTGTCATATTTGTCATTAGTATTCCAAGTGTCTTAGTGAACTTCTTTTTCTTAGTAATTATAGACAAACATGTATATACTTTAGGATTTCTGTAGTAGGCTCTTGTAGAACTGATACCTGTCAGGGACATTGACATTTAGAAGCAATATATTTTCTGCCTCTTGGCTAAGGAGATCAGTTAATAATTTTGTTTATTATTTTTTGTAATGGAAAAAGCAAAAACAAAACCAAAACAAAACCAGTTCAACCAGCCAGCTCTGGAGACTCAGATGTAGCTCATAGTAGATGCCTCAGGTTCTTCTGTCCATACCCTGTTCCTCTTTCTTCCTGTTATCAAACCTATGAGAATAGCTGCTTAGGACTTTTCCTTTAAACAGATGTTGGGAAATTTTTTCTGTTCAGAGACATTGACTCAGAAAAAATAGGCATCGAGGGTGTAAGAGAAGAAAACTAAACTATAAATCAGGTTAGTTATATAGGAATGGGCTTTTTTTTTGGAGACATATAAAACATTAAAATCTATTTTTAAAATTAAGAACAAGGAATAATGGAACTTAAACACAACATATTTAATGATATTTTTCAATTGTGTATATATATATATATATATATATCCAATTGATAGGGCTAGAAGAAGGCAAAAAGGGGGGAAAGTGAAAAAAATATATAAAAGGAGGAGAATACACAGAACTAGAGGGAAGTTCTAAAGTGGTTGAATTAGTTTTGTCGCATCCTGCTTTTCATTTGGATTGACGATTATGAGAATTATTGCCTAGTTATTGTTTTTTATAATGTCAGGATTAACTGCTTTTCACAACTCTGTAGCTGATATTTATCCATAGATGTTTAGGAGCACTGTTTTGAAGGGGCTAATTATAGCAATCTCTGGGGAAATTTATTTCCTGGACTACAGTTATAGTGGCCCAAGTAACAGCATACCCCTGGGCCAGTTGAAACGGAACTGAAGACTGGATCTATCCTGTGAATCAAAGGTTCTCCGTTCTTCTCCTAAGGGAAGAAGCACAGGGAACACTAAAGAACACTAAATTTCTGGATGGCAGACACCAGAAAGACTTGTTGAATACTTTTTGATAATTTGATTGGCCTTATTTTAGTTAAGCTATTGGAGACTTTCAGCTCATTTTTCTGTCATCTTTTTCCTGCCCTGAAAATAAGTGACAGTGGATTCTCATATAGGCCCCTGTGTGAGATCCCAAGTATTAGCACAATATGGTGATGTCACCAAGGGCATATTGGTTCACTTTCAAATCTCTGTATTCTTGAAGCCTCAGCCAGATGGCTTTGTTTTTGAGGAGGCCTAAGAGGACTTCTCTTCAGTCCCTTTGACTTCTTAGGTCATTAGATAGTCCGTCTACCTGTTCTGATCTATTAGTAGGTAATAATTGCTTCGTTATAGGCTAAGGTTTTCTGAATGGCTTCCTCCAGAGTGACTTTCTTTTTCATTCTAGGGCAAACTAGTTTCAGTTACATTTGTTATAGCTAGGACTGCAAAAGACAGGGCTATGAATGATCAAACCCCAATCATGATAATAAACCATAATTCTGTTAGTAATTAATGTCATGGTTCCTCTATACTTCTCCACAGTTAAAGTTTGGTTGTGTGACTGCATTAGGACTCAAAAAGATAGATACTCACTGCACTATCGCCTGGATCTAAAATTCCTTTTCATTTATCCCTGAATTTTCACCTTTGAACTTGTAACGGGCATGCGATACCTTTTAAAATGATGAGCTTGCTTGAGTGAAAAAAAGAAATAATGTATTGTTTGGGGCTACTTTCAGGTTTTTTCTTAACTCTTCTTAATAGTGGAAAGGAATCTCCTTTCTAGTTTGAGATAGTACTAGTGGCATATGGTAATCCTTCAATGAGAGATATAGTCTTAGCATACTCAGGCAGTGCTACTAAATTATTGCTGTGGTCACCTTTTGAGAAGAAATTACTTAGAACATTTATTCTTCAAAATTTTTGTACCTTTGTTGAATTATTGAAAATTTTTCCAAGATTCCCACCATATTCTTAGAATAAAATCTGTCTCCCCTCTTATTAGTTATGAGGAAACCCATCAGTGAAGAAGAATTGAACACTTTTTCTATTTGAACAAAACAGGCACAAACATAAGTCTCCTGATATTAGAAAAAGCAAGTTTAGCCACATGTGTTAGGATATTAGACCTGTGCTTTCCTTTTCAGGTTAGCATCCATAATTTGTCATATGTTGATATTGTCCAGATTTTGTAGAAGTTGATAGGGAAGCCCCAAATTTAATTTGTTAACAGTTAGTGAACAAAGGACTGTGCTTGAATACTGTTTGTTACTTACAAGGTAAGGTACTACTTTAGTGCCTTGGAGAGGGGCATCTCTTTTGCTCAGGAATGCTTGTATGCTTGACAGTGAACTCCAGCGCTATACTGTGCAACCAGTCTTTCCACATTTTCTGTGTATATATAGGTATAGCAGAATTAGGAAATAGATGATTTGTGATCGGAGAGGAGGCATCATAGTTTGCTATTGAAAGCATAATGAACAATATGTTGGAGGGACTTGAAAGACTATAGCTTGGGCAAGAAAATTCACTTAAATTCTACCATATCAAAAAGTCTTAATGGAACTAGACTAGGTATTGTTTGGCTAAGTTGGCTCAACTTATTAACAGTTGTTGGGATTTTGTCCTTTTTTTTTCCTCACTGGGAGGGATTCCACAATTTCTCTATGGACTATTCTTTGGAGAAGAGATTTGGTATCATTATATTAATCAGATAAGGATAATGGTAAACTTGGGGAAATCATCAAGAAATGAGATGGGTAATTGAACTCTCCCTGAGAATTAGAAATATTAGTTGACCAGGAAAATTTACCTTTCGAAACCTAAAGCTTCAAAATGTGGGGTTTAGGACACTTACTGATAGTCTTCTTTGAAGGAAAGTTAATGAATTGTATCAGATTGGGCAACCTGCCCATTGATCAGTTTTCTGAAAGGTCACTTCCTACTCTAACTTACATAGACTTTCTAATCAAGTAATGATTCATTTTAATTGATAACTATTCATACCACTTCTCTACAATTTTGTTCATTTTAATTCTTGGTTAAGCTTGCCCTACTCTTTTTCATTTGGGGTATGCCCCCTCTTCCACTCCTGCCAGTTTGCTTATTCAGTAAAGTTATTGAACCCCTGCAATGTGCAAAGCTCTCTGCTAGGCACTAAGTACTCAGTTATTTTTTATTATTTAGTATTATGTGCAGATTCTAATTTACAGAAATCTCTGACACAAGAACAAACTGTGACTGCAGGAACTTCCTACTTGTACTTTAACTCTGCTCTATATACTGACCCTGAACTTCCAGCTCTCCAGACCTTTGGACCAGCCTTAGTCAAAAGCTAACCACTTTGAGTAACCAGGAGTCAGCCTAGGATCAAGAAACACAGTGACTGAGTCAAAGCACATTTTCTCCTTTAGAAAGACAAATAGTATGCATGCATGTAAAATGAGAGGGTTGGACTAGATAACTGCAAAGACCTCTTACAAATCTGACATTTTAGGATTCTTTGGGCATTGAGAAGATGTTCCCCTTAGTTGTAAAGCCCATAATTAAAGATAATGTTTTTAAGGCAAGAAAGTTGTTTCCTAAATTATTAGCAGTTAGAAAATGGTTATAAACCTCCAACAAGCTAGTATTTTTGGCCTTGTGAAGAAGTCTTCACAGTGGTGGTACTTTCAGCTCTATGGCATTGTCTAGCTTTAAAGTGGAAGCCTTTACTTAGTCATCTTCTTGGAACAGAATGATAAATAATCTGGAAACAACTGTTGAGCATTAGCCATTTAACTGAGTAGTAGTTGTAAGTGCTGGGTAATGAGATCTGTAAAATAAGCTTTCCCAGTTTTTTGCTTTTCTTTCTAGAGCATAAGATTTAGTTATAGTGTTAGAGTGGTTCTTAATATTCTGTGAGGAGTCATATACTTTCTGATTTGTTAAGCATTTACATAATGTCTGTTCTAGGTACTTCACATTATGACACGGAGTTCATCACGCACGTACACATTCAGACACAGAAACATAACACTTGTCACAGTTCAGAGTTAACAACTTAAAGAGTTGATATATAAGCTCTAATGTCAGGACTAGAATGTTTTATAACTGTCTTTTTAACCCTTGCCCTAGATTTTCATGGGGCTTGGGTATTGGAGGCAAGGGGAAAAGTGATGAAATATCTCTTCCCCAACCTCCACCTGAGTCCTATGTATCTCATGGTTTGAAAGGATAAGGAAAGGGATGAGATCAGTATTGAATTTTTAAAAATGTTACCAATTTACCTGGGTGGAATCATTTCATTTAACCCTTCCCATGCTTGGTATCACTTTATTAGCTTTAGATAATTATTTTAGATTTCATGAATATTTGGTTTATTTAAAATTAGTGGATTTTTTCCCCTTTTTATAGATTGTTAATGATATCAGCAGCAAAATTATTACCTTAGAGAGCTATTTTGATCAAATAAATAAATTGAAAGTGACACAGAAAGTAATTTTTTATTTAAATATTTACGGATAGGGAACCATATGGTAACATACATGTTCTTATAGAGACAGAAACTGTGTTCTTTGCTTTATATAGAACTGTTTTTGATTTAATAAATATCTAGTTCTTTTATAGGCATACATTTTCTGTTACTCCTTTCCAGAGTAGTACTTTTTTAGTTTTGGGAGCTTCCTTGTCTTTTCAGCTGTGTGTGAGAGAAGCTCCATTTTTTAATCTCCATTTTCTTTTAATTGAAATTGTACTGTTACATATTCATTATTAGGTAGTAAGGTTTGCCTTGGCACTTATTAAAGGTAATTTGAAGTTGTTTAGATTTTCACTTTCCTGAGGTAGTTGAATGAACTTTTCTTGATTCCCTTTGGGAAAAGGAGGAAAATAATATAATCATTTCAGAAGCTACAGATGATTTACTGGACAACAGAAATAGCCATCCAAATACAAATTTCCAAGGGGTTGGTTAGAACTTGGGATCTTTTTTCCTTTTTTTGGTCAGGAAGGGATGAAGCTATGATGGGGAGCATTATCTTTTTGTCTTAAGATATATGTAGACACTCGTGCAGAAAAATACTTGAAAGCTTATTCAGCCAATCTTCCCAACCTGGCTGCCACATCTTTCTCCACCAGCTGAATCTACTGTTTGTTTATGCTGGCATGTGCCTGTTTCTTAAAAGTAATTTTCTTTGGACAATCAGATTGTGTCTGTCAAATCTTGAAGGTCACAGTTTCTGAATGTATTTGGTAATGCTTTTTAGCAATAAGTAGCTTATGATTTTGGTTGTGATATTTGTCATAATTTAATTGGAAATTTTAAAACATAATTTGGAACAATTGGAAAAGTTAACTTTTCTTGGTCCTTTGGTTTGGAACAGAATACACACAAACACATGAAATCCATAATACATCCAAAATTTGCTTAATTATCCCACATCTTCTCCCAATTAATTGTATTTAATGTCACTTTAATATTTTTTCTGTCAAAAATACATTTGCTTATTTTATTTATATATTTTTAAACAGAACCACCTCAGTGTGTTTGCAGTGGTTAACCCACTTGCTTCAAGTATAACCTCCAGTATAACTTCTAGTCTGGCTTCCAGTATTGGATCAGGTAGTTCATCCCCTACAACTCTATCAGCTATCAATGCCAAAGCTCTCCCGTTCTACCCTCCGAGTAATACAGTTGAATCAGTAATAGGTAAGTCTAAGTGTTTCCTCTTTTTTTTTCTTTTTGCATTTATGTTACAGCTTTTCAGGATTATTCTCTTTTGATAAATATTCTGGAAATGCTCACTGAAAAATAATTTGCATTTTTTACATCTGTTGATTTTAATCACGTGCAGTTAAAAAGCAGTACTTGGCTTAACCTTACCATAAGGTTAAAAAATGTATTTCTGTCACCATTTAGTCTTTTTAAAGTCTTTCCTCTAATACAATCCCCTCCTCATTATAAGGGCCATATGAGACAATAGATGAGAAAACTCAGACCGCTACATTTATGTGATTGCAGTGTAGTTCATTTGTGATCATAAATTTTAAGAGCATCAAACTGACCTGTATAAGATCAACTGAATGTGATCTCTTTGGCCTGATGGAGAGGGATTCAATGTGTATAAGGAGTATTTTGCCATTTCTAGCATTGCCAAGTTCTCTGGTCCCAGATTTTGACTGGGGTAGGGAAGGATGGTGGTAGGATAGGAAAAGATGTGAGAGTGGCTAAACATCTGATTAAATTCCAGGAATTAACGTAACAGAGACTGGCCTCGATGCTCCTCTGGCCAGGTTCAGCTTGTCTGTGCTGAAACCAGTGTTCAACTTGTCTCTGTCCTCTTTAACTTGTTCTGAGTGTTTTCTTGTCCAAGATTTAAAAATCGGATTGCCACCCTGCATCTCCAACAGTAGGTCTAGCAGTAGAACTGAAGCTGGTGGTAGGTGGGTTTTGTTTTTGTTTTTTACAAGGAAGAAACTGTGGTTCAGACATTTACTGTCAACAGGGATAGAAATAAAAGTTGAGTCTTTTCATACCTGGGAGATGGAGAAACTGAACAGGTCTGTCTAGTACTAGTATGCCCTCATATTTGTACACCACTTTACAATTTAGAGAGTCCTTCAGCTCATACGGTCCTAACAAGAGTTTGGTATTGCCTTGATTTTTACAAAAGGAGGAAACTGAACATCAGAGAGATTAGATGATTTGCCTAGTAAATGGCAAAGCCAGAACTAGGACCAAGTTCTTTTTGATTTCAGCTTAGTTCTTTCCGCTGTAAATTATATTTCCCTACTTAACCCAGTCTATCTAGATTAGGAAATGTCTTGGTGAACCATTAATTCAGCTAAAAAAGCATTGTTTTAGTTGCTAGAAGTGCAAGACAAAGTAAGTCATACTATTTTCTAGAGTATTCAGATTGGTTTAAAATGGCCTTGAAAATATAGAATAATTACCAGCTCACAGAAATTTTCATAAACTTTTACCTTCTGACGTATACAGACTGTTTTAAAATCGCCCTTTTGTTCAATATGTTTTATCCACTGTGGATCAATGACTTTTTAAAAGACTAGTTGAAAATCAGTTGAATGTCAGAAACATGTCTACAGTGTTCAGTTTTTTCATCATTGTTACTCTTACATGGAAGAGGCCATTCACATTCAAATAACATGCTTTCTTCTAATGTAGTATCAGATTGTTTAGAACATGATTTGACATCTGTTTTGTAAGCTCTTTATGAAGTATTTCACTATGCTTTATTCTTAAGAGTGCTAAAATTTTTGGGCATAATTGGTTTAAAATAATTATTTTTCTTGGCTTCTTTTGGTTTTATTATTAAAATATGTATTGTTAAGAAGTACAGGTTTTATTTGGGGAGGGATCATGGAGAGATATCTTTAGATATTTGTCTTTATTTCCATGGTCACCTGACCCTTTGCTGTTTAAGCCTTTGTATGGAAAATTGTATTCAAACTATCCTACTTCCTTTTGGCCCTCCATTGTTAAGGGAAATCAAAGATGTTATAACTCCTTGTGAAAATTCCTCTGAGAAGAATAATGGCACGTTGAATTTCTCTTTTAAAACTTAGAAGCTTCTCACGTTTACTGTTCACATTCTCATGGGAAAGTTGAAAATTCCATGTTTTTCAATAAATATCATTGGTTAAAGTCAAAATTTTAAGCAAACGAAGGACAGTTCATCTTTGTCATTTGTCCTTGAAATTTAGAAGAAAAGAACAGTATTTATTAAAGAACTTTATTTGCCTCTTTATATGAATATTTGCTCTTTATAGAAGATGGTAATCTTAAATGGGGTACTATCACGTGAAAATCTTTGATTTTAATCATTCTTACCCATCTGAGGACTCTTGTAGGACAGAGCATTTATTTGTATAGAGTACATCTAAAAAGAAGCAGATCACGTTGACTTTGTCCTCTATAAGTCAGGACAAAACCTGTATCTGGGAATGTATTTACACTGTGTTTTCTAAAGGTCCATATTTTATTTACATAAAGATCTTTCATAGAGTCTCCTTTGACAACTGATTTAATTGCAAAATAGAACTAGACTTGTTCAAGTTTTACAGCTCATGTAAAGTAAAAGTTCACTTCATACTTCATATTATAATTGGTTTGTTATTTGGAATTGGCTATATTTTCCCTTTTTCAATGAGGTTTTCATTCAGAAGTACAAGAATGATTCACTATCCTCCCCACAAATATGCATAAACATAAAACTAATCCTATACATTGACTAGTTGATTTCATAGGATTTTAAATCATAAGATTATAGGTTTAGAACTAGAAAGGGCCATCAACTACCTCAGTTTGTTGATTAGGTTATTGAGGCTCAAAGAAGTTATATGACTTGCTCATGTCAGTTCTTATTTTTCCTCTTATAATCTTTCCTATTCTTTTTGTTTTTCTTTTTGGAGAGGGGAAGGCAGGGCAGTTGGGGTTAAATGACTTGCCCAAGGTCACAGGGCTAGTAAGTGTTAAGTGTCTGAGGCTGGATTTGAACTCAGGTCCTCCTGACTCCATGGCCAGTGCTCTGTTCACTGCACCACCTAGCTGCCCCCTTTCCCATTCTTCAATGCCCAGCTAAAAAGTCTTCTGTGAAACCTTCCTTTATCCTTCCTGAAAAGTTTATTCATCCTCTCCTTTGAATTCCTGTAACATTACATCCCCTTGATGAGGAGGATCATATCTTTTTGTATATCCTCAACATCTAGTGCACCTTTGTACATAAAAGCAGTGAAAAAATTGGAATTGGCTCCTTCTTTACTAATCATTACTTGGTTTTAAAGCCAATTCTAGCTCAATTTTACTCAATCACTGTGAGTTTTGTCTTTTAATAGGCTTAGATAAATAGGTATTCTTATAAAAACTACTTTTAGGTAAATTCTGCTCAGTGTTGTCTTAGAAAAATAGCTTTTTTCCTCCTTCATCTCCCCAAGAATAGTAAAGTTTAGCAATTTGGGATAGTCTGTGTTTTGTTAGAATATTTCCTTCTAAGTTCAAACAATGCTTCTATGTAGTTGTATCCAGAAAAGACTGATGGGAACTTATGAAGAGCTAACAAGTGTGTAGATTGAAATTTAAAATGTTATTAAGTAGGAAGTTTTCTGTTTAGCTAATAAACTTCTCCTCATGTTTTACATGTATATGTACCACAGAAACATAGCCTAGAAAGTATAGAATATGAGGCATTTCCAGAATTGTTCTGCATTTCTTTGGATACATGCATTTGAGGATCACTTGATAAATTTATTTTCTTGTATTGTATATCTGCAAAGTTCATTAACAGGGAAGAAACTTGGAACCTGAAGTTTTCAGTCTATTTCTAACTACTTGTTATTGTTAAAAGTGCCAAACTAATGTACAAAATATATTAGTAAAGGAATCAGATTTTGAGGTGGCATGAAAAGCACATAAATGATTGGCCAGAGACCTGATCTGTGACAGATATGGAGTTGGGAAAAGGAGAGGACCAATGGGAAGGATGATGGTGGAGTCAGCTCCATTAATAATAACATCTGCATTGATTATTCATTGGTAGTTAGTAGAGTGGGATAGAGTTCAAATTGTTGCTTAGAAGATAGGTAGAGAAGAACATACATTGTTGACAAGGAGCCTAGAGTTGAAATTGGAGATTTGGGAGATAGTTCTTCAGATGAAAAAAACAAGACCGAAAAACTGACTTATGGTTGCCAGTAAGATTCTCCAAAGGAAAAAGTACTTGGCAAAACAGCTTGAGACTATTCCCAGTGAGGAGATGAAGTCCTTGTTAGATCTGCTAAGGAAGATGTTGTACAAAGGGAAAAGGTAAGATTAAAAGCAGAGTAGGCAGACCATAGGCAGCTAGGTGGCACAGTGGATAGAGTACCAGTTGAGAGTCAGGAAGACCCAAGTTCACATCCAGCTTCAGACACTTATTAGCTGTGTGACCCTGGGCAAGTTACTAACCCCTTTTAGCCTCGGTTTCTCACCTGTAAAGTGAGCTGGAGAAGGAAATGGCAAAACAATCCAGTATCTTTGTCAAGAAAACCCCAAATGGGGTCACAAAGATGTATCAGCAAGCACCCTAGCATACCTAGGGCGGCTACTAGCACAGGTTCTTAGATCTGCTTTTCTAAAGGAAAGCAACTCAAAATGGGTTAACAATCTTACTTTAATCAAACATATTATTTACCTAGT